>CM032659.1:36873730-36911977 GCA_019095985.1 Streblospio benedicti | reverse complement strand
TGTTCCAGTACAGTACCATTACGGCCCGGAATTCAATCGGAAACCTGTATTTATGTGGTTTATAGTGCAGTGTTTGGATAAGATAATTTTCTTTGAGATTGTGTGCCATTACATTTGAATTGTGATATTTATCTGGAATTATGCGTGTAGGTCAGTATTCCATAATGGTGATGATTATGTTTTGTAATCAATGAGGTCTATAGCATTATCATCATATCTTAACGGGTAGGAATGATAAAACTATGATGCCCTAATGAGGTAAATGTGTGTTTAAAATTTGAATATACTGGACTGTTTACAATATAAAAAATTTGTATTGCACATGTGCCATAAGGGGTGCTGGACCTGCTAATGCCCCTCCAAAACAAATTATTTCAATTTAGATTTTAAAGGTACCATAAATTTCTCGGGGAAGGGAGCAGCAGGTAGTACTTGCTAGTACCCGTACAAAGAGGTGAGATCCCTGCGTGCCACAAGGATCTGTCATCGGGCCTTGTTTATTTCTGTATTATATTAATGACATTCATGAAAATTTGACATCTAGTTATGCTCTCTTCGCTGATGACACCCTGGTATACCTTACCATCAGATCTGACTCTGACCGTAAAGTGCTGCAGTGTGACCTCGATCATCTAGCAGCTTGGGAGGCCGCGATGGAAGATGGCCTTCCACCCTGAAAAATGCCAGGTCCTCCATATGCGTCAGGAAAGCTGCCATTGGACACCAGCTATGTGCTACATGGGCACATCCTTGAAGTGGTAAAGTGGAGGCCAAGTATCACCAGGGGGTCCTCTTCACTAAGGACCTGACATGGGGTCGGCACATTTCCTGCATCACTGGCAAAGCCAACAGGACACTGGTTTCCTCAGGCATAATCTGCCTTCCAACTCCACCAGAACTCAAGACCACGGGCGTACATAAGCCTCGTCAGGCCACTGGTTTACAACACTGCAACTTGTAGGGATCCATATACTGACAAGGATGTAAAGAAGTAGAGAAAATTCAGCGGAGGGCAGCGCGATATGTGCTAAGCAAGGAACCACCAGACCTCAAGTGTAGAATCCATGATCACACAACTACAATGGACATCACTAAAGGAGAGAAGACGGCAGGCGAGATTATACATGATGTATAAAATTCAAAACAACCTAGTAGCTGTTGATAAAGACCGTTATGTGTCCAGTGTCCCAAGGACATCAGGGGGACTACCAATGTCCACGCCCTGTATGCACAGCAGTCAACCAAGGACTATCACCTAAAGTCCTTTTTTCCCCATTACCATAGGGACTGGAACAATCTTCCATCAGATACTGTGACAGCGCTGACCCTGGAGGAGTTCAAGTCACGGGTGGCAGGATTCTGAGTACCTGCTTTGTTTTTAGACTGCACTGTAAATTTTTAACACTTTTGTTTTATCCTTTGTACATGTGTCACACCAAGCCATCTTGCATAATCTTCATGAGTGAAGGCGCAAGAATATCGGAAGAAGAAGAAGAAGAAGTCTTACACTGTTTTGTGGAAAGAGAATATAGATCGATGAAATTGATATAGCTAGTATCAAAATCAGATATAGACACCTCATTTTATAAGAGTAATGCTTAGAATATCTTGTGACTGAATTTTATACCTCAATAAACCTGCACGTTTGATACCAAAATCATTGCTCTCTCAAATAGTTAAAAGTTACTGAAACTCGATCATCCTACCCTGGTAGTGGTGGCCATCTTGAATTTGCTTACATCAAATTAGAAAGTTACATTTTCATGAGTAATTTTGATTTTGTCTATGTCTAGTTATTTAATTTTGTTTCCCATTAGGATATTTGGAAATCATGTTTCTATTATTGATAGTTAAAAGCGTTACAGATAATCTCAGATTTCGAACACTCCTGTGGTGGCCATCTTGGATTGTGCATATATGGCGATAAAACAGTCTTATTCAATGAATATAATTGGATTACTTGACCTCTACAGCCTATTTCTAGACACCAAAATCATGACTCTATCCCAAATATCAAAAGAAAGATATAGCCAATATTAGATTTCGACTCCCCACACCAGTGGCCATCTTGGATATCTCAAAACGCTGGGAAATATTAAAATGTAATCAGGGCTAAAATTCTTATTAGGCACCCTTTTAATCAAATCAGGTGTTGGTATTTTTTAGCATGTTCATCATGTAATCATGTAGTTTTTAGAAATAAACAATATTAAGCTAAATATTGAGTGATAATAGGGGAATTCTTCAAAAGTCTAAATATTTACATGGCTAAATATCAAAATAATTATATAATCTACCATAATTCTTGATGTGATGATTTTGAACATAAAATCATTAAATTACCAATTAAATGTCAGTTGTGTATGATTTTTTTATGCCAAAACACAAGCGCGGGTGGAACCAGTGATAATAGGGGTCGCTGACGGTGGTTCCATATCCAAATCTTTTTATATGCCCTAAGGTACATGCATGCCAAATTTGGCGCTTGTACCCCATTTTTACACGATTTTACGATAACAGACCGGGCTATAATCTTAGAGTATTGTAACATGCATGTCAAAACATAACGTCCTCGTAATGATATCAGATCGGGTTGCATTATGTTATCAAGACAGTTATATCATAATTATATGTTAAATAGTTACATTACTTAGAGTAGTCTTTTCAAATCCAATTGTGAACAATTGAATTTATACAAGGGAGGGAAATTATGTAGCTTATAAGTCTAATTCAGACTAATAAGCTTGGTTTAGTCTAACCACCGCCGTAAGGCTTACCATGGTTAGATGCCGTGAGCTATGTTAGTCTAAAGGACACAGTATATAGGACTGTGCAGATGATTGTAGAAATTAGTTAATAAAAGTAACCAAACCATCTCAATGGTCTTTCTACGTCCTTGTGTCTCAGAGTAAAACCACTCATGACAATATCACATTTTCTTACATCATCTCCTAAAATCCATTGTTATGGCTAGAATTTCTTATTTTCATATCACATCTTTAAGTCGAAGTCCTCTAAACTTTTTATAGTTGATTTACAAACAATTAAATATTACGTATGATTTAAAATCAAAGTAATAATAAAATTAATATAACAATATATCATGTCTGATTTTGTTGCTTGCTATGTATTTCAAACCAATGTTAATGTATACCTCAATGTATGAGTTATTAATTTGTTGGCAAATAGAGTAATTGTGTACGAAACAGAAACAAAATCATCATATTAAGACATATATTTATTTATATTGAACATATCAATGCACAAAATGTTACAATTGATGTACTGTTGCAGAAATATTATATCACAAAAGAAAAAAAGGCTATAGAAAATATCATAGGGGAGCAAAGCACTTGATAGAGTACAAACAATATGAAAAGTCACACAATTGACCTATATGTGTTCACAATGCACATAATAAAGTCAACATAAGATTGACAACATGCAACCCCTTGAATTAAATTTTTATTTCATGTTCCTTTCTATGAATGTTACTTCACTCACATATGAGATCTCGAATTCGAACGCGGTTATTACATGTGCAAGGGGGCGGCTGTGTTCTCTTTACGTAGAGACAACCTGATTTTTCTTAGCAAACGGCACCCAGTTTATCGACATTGTGAAACAGATTTGGTTTGTAAAACTTAAACCATGAAATTATCTGCTACTCACAGTTCTTTCGGCAATTGTTAGTGACATTTTGTTCAAAAGAATAAAGTCCACCCCTCCACTTTATACCTCACAACTTCCCCTTATACTTTACCATTTCCAAACAATAAACGTAATGTCAACCATTGTAAGCTCACTGGATACCTCATAATGCTAAATCATCTTGAACTTTGTCACATTGCGTATTTCGTTACCCAATCTACATTACAAAAGCTCTCATTCTGACTGTATTTGTTACAAATACTCCAACTTCAATAATAATAATAAAAAAGCAAATCCTGATTTATGATTCAGGTACAGGAAATAGTCTTCACATAATGCACACATTCACAACGTACACACAATATGTAATAAACTCTGTAGGAGGGCATTAGTGTATAGTCCACAGAAATGATCATGTTTCTTAGAAAATTACGTCTATATTGATTTGTAAAAGAACGTCCGCACCGAAAGTAAAATGTCTCTCACACCAAATATGCACCGATGAAGGATTGAACAACAGGCTGAAAGAATCCAGCCTTTCTTAAAAACAGATTCTGTTTCTTGAGCCCTTATACAATGCTCACATGAAGCAATTAATCTGAAGCTTGAGAATTGAGGCTACAAATTTGACAAGATGAAGTAAATTAGAGTCACACTCACAAGTCATTTGAAAGGTTTCTTTTTTCACCCAACTCCCACCATCAGACATGTTTCAACTGGACTTTCCAGCACAACACAAGTCTTCAATTACACACCACCTCAACAACAGTTTCCAATGTACAAATGGGGATAGTAGTATTTCAGCGAATGGCCAGAATGGCAAAGTCTGGACACTTGTTACACACAACCACAACAACACTTTCATAATTTGAACTTTACACTTTTAACGCCTCTCTGGCATGATGCATGCTACTGCAGCGCAGAATAAAGTCTGAAACACGCTGACATTTACTAAGATGGATGTCCTCCAGTAAATCTAACTGTGATAAAACACAGATTCTATAACTCGTTATTCTAAGCTGCAGTAGCACCCATCAACACTCTACAGCATGCGAGCCATCACACGTGCTTGGGTTGCTCTCCCCCCAGTAGGGCGCCTTGCCCCCCACCCCCGCCGCCCCCATTGCTCAGGTCCCAGATGTGCGAGTACACGCTGCCGCCGCCCCGACTGTCATTGTTACACAATGGCCCCCTGCGGCCTCCGCTATCTGGACAGTGCTGCATCAGGCGGTCGTTAGAACACAACGTGCCCGGCACCTCGCCCCCACACAGCGAGGTCGTTATGTCCGCTGCCCCGCCACTGTGCTCCATACAAACTGGCCCA
The DNA here is from genome assembly GCA_019095985.1 of Streblospio benedicti. Classification (NCBI taxonomy): domain Eukaryota; kingdom Metazoa; phylum Annelida; class Polychaeta; order Spionida; family Spionidae; genus Streblospio; species Streblospio benedicti. The sequence continues at coordinate 36,907,002 of CM032659.1, read as the reverse complement.
GAAAGGAGCAGCTTCTCACAGCCCCCGGCCCCCGAGTAGATGGGGAAGCCAGCGGGCGGCCCCGGGGGCGGCAGGGACGCGCCCTTCCCACCGTCCAGCGAGCCATCCTTCCCGTGGCGAGGCGGCCACGTGAGCTGGATGTTGTCGCGGTCCACACTGTTGTTGGCCGGAGAGTAGACGCCGGCCCCCGCCCCCGGGGGCCGCTGATACAGGGCAGCGCGGCGGTCACTGGGGATCCGCCGGTGGCACCGCCGAGACGTCAGGCTCGCGTACTTCCTGTAGGACGATAGCAGCGTGGGTTAGTGCGGTAAAAATGAGAACCAATGAGAAGTATGCAATAAGCCAAATGATTTTGAACATACTTTAATGGCATGGCTAAGAATAAGAAGAATTCAGATCATATATCTCAGCCTATGGACTATTAGTTCACTTGTTCTTGAAACTGCTTTTTGTTATGGTGAGAATAATACAAAGACTGAGACTCTGTAGGAAGTGATGCCCAACATTCATAATGTTATATAGTTATATGCAGAGTATTAGTTCACATGTTATTGGTACTGCTATTTCAGGTGTGTCTAAATACAAATACTATGAGACTACTGAATACAAAGACTGTATATTAGTAACTTCATGATGTCTTTTCATAGCATATGGTTTCATTTTTTGTATTATGTTTTCTTTCTATGCTATAGTTCCTTAAATGTAACAAAATTTTCAAAATGATTTAGGTTTTATTACTGACACTCTATAGCATGTGATGACCAAGGTTCATATTGTCACATTCATAGCATTAGTTCACATGTGGACACATGTGTTCACAACTGCGGAAACGAAGTGGGTGGTTGTTTCCACTGTGTAAACCAACTGCATGTTTCCTGTGTGAAGCAATCAACACCATCTCGTGGCGATTAAAGATGGCAACAAACAGTTGTTGACAACTTGAAAGCTATAAACACTATATGTGACAGTCGTAGAAATGTTCATGCTAAAAGCTTCCTGAAAAATTGCCATTGTGTGCGGTACGGTGTAAAGAACTTGAAAGCTATAAACACTATATATAAACATTATATATATGGTGGACGTAGAAATGTCCATGTTAAAAACTTCCTGCACAATTGCCATCGGGTGCATTGCGGTGTAAAGAACTTGAAAGCTATAAACACTATATATATGACGGACATAGAAATGTCCACGTTGAAAAACGTCGGGAAGCATTGTTGTTGTGTGCTGTATGGTGTGAGATGGTGAAAGTGAGGCAGGAAAAGATGGCCATTGTCAACGCTTAATGAATGAATGAATGGTGTGACTACGTACACTCTGTAGCAGGTGAGTCCGAGCGTGACGACGAGGGCGCAGATGATGACGGCCACGCCGCCCACGATGGCCAGGGAGAGGCCGTGCAGCGCGAGGCGGGAGGAGGAGGGGGGCAGCCGTGACACGCCCGCCTTCTGAGAGGCTGCAAGGTAGCCAGGAGCAGGGCGCGTTAGTGGTCAGGAGGGTTGGTCAGAATTTTCAATGAGAATAGCTATGTATCAGAGGTCTCTTCAGGACATCTGATAATCAGAGTATTTTGTCTACACAGAAATGCACCTAAATCTGCAGGGTAAATCGTATACTGAGACCATAGCTTATAGAATCACTATTTTCTGTGTATATTTCTATCTAGCTTAATATTCCAAGAACAACTAAAATGTACATAAATATATGTATATTTAAATTTCAAAGCAATAGCTTCCTGTTCACAAATTGATTGTGCAGTAGATAGAAATATACAAAGAAAATAATGATTCCATATACTGCATACCTAATTAACAGAACATTAATAGCTTATAGAGCTGCGCCAGTACCCCAGTGCTCCAGCTTGTACTCACTGAGACTGCAGTTTCTATGCTGCCGTATACTAAGACTACTAGTCAGCTTATAGTACTGTAGAGTACACATACTTACACGACAAGAACTTATGTACAACTGACTTTATTTGAATGAACATAGTACAGAATAACAACATATTAACAGTGTAGAGGTACAGGTGTATAATATATTCTGTGCATAATCTACCCCTGTACTCGAGCGTGTACTCACCGAGGCTGCAGTTCCCGTGCTGCCCCGCCCACTTGGCGCCGTCGCACACGAGCTTCCACGTGGTGTTGGCGTGGGGCAGGGAGCAGCCGAGCGTGGCCGTCAGCCCGTCCTGGCTGTAGTGCACCCACGTGCCCGCCTCCTCCACCAGCGCCGGGCACCCGATGGCTGCAAGCACCGCGGGGGGAAACACTTGAAAATCATGTCTCCAGATAAATGTCACTTTTGTGGTACAAAAGAGAAAGTAACATGTTTACAAACCTTGTAAACAGGTAATAATCGTTTCCGTAACAAGTTTGTAAACAGCCTGGAAACAGACAGTTTACAGCCCGTTTACAAGATAGGAAACTATCACTCCCTGAGTGCAAATTTTTGTAAATGTGTTATCTTCTCTTGTGGTAGGAAATTGGTATCGTGGGTTTCACGCCTTTCCCATTTTCTCAGCCTTCAAAGTCCGATGTCGATGGTATAATAAGCAATGAGCCCGAGTAGACAAGAATGGGAAGTGCCTGTTATAGAGAACAGAGCAAGAGAGGTATAGAACCATAATACTGGAATCTGTATGCTGAGGTGGCTGTTGTTGATAGACTTTATCTATATTTAACACCACTATCTTTGGCCAACGCACAAATCCACGTTCCACCACCAGCACCCACCTTCATTTCATTTAATTGGAAATTATTTTCTGATGATTACATACATATTAAAATACAATATGCTCTCATCTACACAGACATATGAATTTCAGACGGCAAAATTATACTTCAAATTAGACTTCAAATTGTTTATTGTTTCTCTCACTTAAGAATATTTGGACAATTTTGAATAGGTTTTCATCTAACTTGGGATCACCTGTTCCTTGTAATAATAATTTTTCCATTGGTAAAATAAGCTTTGTCTGTTGTTCAAAATTAGTTAAATGTTGCACTTTCAGCAGAGCCCATCCACTCCACCCGACCATCATTACTTGGAGTTGGGCAGCAAATGCAGAACAAAATAACAAAAAAGTGCTGCATATTTTCATTTCTGTGGTCACAGCAGCCCACTTTCGTGTCTGAGCAACACACAATACATGGTGAGGTGACTGTTGTTTCTTTACCTCCACGAGCACCCACCTTCGTATCTGAGCAGGAAGTGCTCCTTCTTGTCGGCGGGCGTCTTGGTGAGGAGTCTGATCTGGAGTGCGTTGCCGCGGGAGACGTACACCTCTTTGTGGCGGTCCTCGCCGCCGCACACCGTCAGAGACTCGCCTGACGCCGCGTCCTTGATCACTGCATACACGCGGCACACCGCAGACCCGTCTGGAAGGTCAAGGCTGGGTGTGTACACTCATATACATGTCTCACCAATCTATGGGATGCAATGGTGATGCTATAGTGCGTTTATCCAGCAAAGCTACCCACCTAATTAAAAATTCTATCTACCTCTTCTCTACCCAGGATAAATCTATTCAACCAACTTGTCACAGCTGGACGAGCACTGCTTGAGAGAGGTGGGCGATGTCCTACCTCTTTCTAACCCTAACTCAACAGTTCACTGGGCTCCACTGTGGTTAACCAAACCAATTGACCACTGTGCTGTACCCACGTTTCTCTTTGACCATGCTCTCTTCACACCCAACTTATCCTACCTCTCCACCTGCCCAGGGGACAAAAAGTGGACAAGTCAGCCCAGACTTGGCCGTCAAGGTTGGAGATTTAAAATCTTCACTGGCTCTTCTGATACAATACTGGCCACTGTCAAAGCCAAGAAACCTGTTGTTTGGGGTCCCCCTCCCCTGTACCCCTCTGCAACTGCAAATGTTTGATTTATACAACCCTCTGTCCTATCCTGTTGGCAAGTTGTTTTGAAAGGCCGTGGAATCGAACTTGAGCATAAAGTTCATGCTTATAAACGTTTGGGACTGTCTGAGAAAAGTGGTGGCTTAAGTGGAGGTTCTGCTGGACGACAGAGCCAACTTGGACTTTGTACAAATGTGGGGCAGTGATTTAACTAAATCTGCTCCCCAAGTACATAGGCCCAGCCAGATCACATAGTCTATTGTAAGCAAATGTCAGAGAAAGATTGTTAAGTTATTTGAAAGGCCGTGGGAATCTCTCACAGTTTCACAGCTTATAAACATTCTGCACGTTTGGGACCCTGAAAATGGACCTTAACTGGGGGTTATCTGCTGTGCATTGTCCTCGCACTTATCAAAATACAGGAGAATTGGACTTTGAAGACTGTTAGTGGCAGTGTACCAGTCAGCCTGTAAAACTCCCGGGCTGACACCACTGGCACATCGAACTCACCAGCCTTCCAAGTCACCTAGGTTACATTTGGCTGAGACCCTGTAAATCACCTTACTGGCTTTTATCACACTATATTTCTACCATCAATAGATATAGCTGAAGACAGGTTTTACAATCTTAAGCATTAATCATGAATTTCATATACACATTTAACAACTCGTGACCATACCGGGCTGGCATATAACGGGCTGGCGACGATTCTTACCGGGCTGGCGTGACCTTACCGGGCTGGCACGTGACCTTACCGGGCTGGCACGCGTATAAACATTTGGGCTGGCACGTGACCTTACCGGGCTGGCACGTGACCTTACCGGGCTGGCACGTGACCTTACCGGGCTGGCACGTGACCTTACCGGGCTGGCACGTGACCTTACCGGGCTGGCACGTGACCTTACCGGGCTGGCACGTGACCTTACCGGGCTGGCACGTGACCTTACCGGGCTGGCACATGACCTTACCGGGCTGGCATGTGCGCCGCCTCCAGGTAATTCTGCATCTCTCCGCGGCGCGCGTGCGGTCCAGCGCCCGGAACCGGCCCGGCCCGAGCACTTCCCGTCAGCCAGGTCCAGCACGTTGGCCTGGCAACCCAGCTGCCCCATGTCCTGCCGGGGGGAACGGGAGCGGTTATTAATCTCATGGAGCAATGTCAATAATGTCATAAAGCATACCAGTATTTATAAATTGCCATTCCATATGTAAGTTCCGCTGTGAATACTAAAATGTATTGTTATGATTATGGCTATGTAGAGCCGTAAAGCTTCAATAAAAAAACCTTTTTGAAGAATTATCGTGATTGGGTACTAGATAGCATAGGAAGAACAACATGAAATACAAAATGTCTTAAAGTTACGATGTAGATGCTTGGAGACCATTTAGAATCTATGAGGAGGTGTGGCAAAGGAAATTAAGGGGGAAGCATCAACTTTGTACATGAAAAAAGGGGGGGGGGGGTGTCTCCGACTTTGTGCAGGAATTTTCAGAACATCCTCCGTCCCCCTCCCCGTTAATAATGAATGGTCCTTATCACTTGTTAACCTTCCCAATACTAGAGATGTGATCGGATTTAAATGGTTCGCTTAATTCATTATAGACACTCTGAGTATCAGATGTCCTGAAGAGACCTCTGACACATAACTATTATCATTAAAAATTCTGACCAATCACAGGCTGTTAATCTATAATCATCACAGGCCCGTGATGAATATAAATGAGGTCGAGAGACCAATCACAGCTAAGTATCAGATGGGTGTGGCTGGTTCAACCAATCAGGTTGCATTATTTAAACAGATCACATAAATTATGTTAATCCACCCTTAGGTGAAACATTTCTGAGGTCAATTTGCTTGACATCTGATGCTCAGAGTGATTATAGATTACTGGTGTGATCCAAATAAGCATAAACTCTCGGATACTGACTAAATACCAAAGAACAGCCTCAAATCTTGACACAAACGCTAATCAGTTGCCAACCTGCCCACTCTTATGACACTAGATATGTCATTGGTTTAAGAAAGGTTGCTTATATCATTGTATCTCATTGTTCATAGCCCCCTACTTACTACTGGCATGAATAACACATTACAAAAGAACACCTCTATCATAAGTCCCAATCATCCATACAGAGACACCAGCAAACCTCAATCAACTAACCACCTCATCATTTGAATCACTTGATTTCAATTCTCTTGGTCGCCTCATATATCACAAACAGTATCAAACGACCGTCCCGATGAGCAGTCATAACGCGCTCCTCTAAAACTATTGGCCAAGTAAATGCAATTTAAATACAAACATGGGGAAAAAGTCTTATTTTTTTACACCAAAAATCGGTAAAATCGCTTGGGTCCACCAACCAAAATGTTCAGCTGCCAATTTTACTCTATATAGCACAGTTTAATTATTTCTTCCAAAAGTGCACTTTTTGAGGGTTCCATGCATAGGCAGATCTAGGTTTTCGTTTAAGGGTTCCATTAATGAAAAAGAGGGGGCGCCGGAGTTCATGCTAACCCTATGAAAATGAAGTATTTTGGTGGGAAAATAACTATATGTGGGGGGGCCCCTGCGCGCCCAGATAGGATCTGCCTATAGCATGACACCCTATTTCCTGCGCTAATTCCTCTGTACTACATCACAAACAGTCACAACGCGCCATAACCTCACCTCACCTCGACAGCGCAGCGTCCGAGCCGCATGCGGCCGTAGGTGGCGGTCTGCATGATGATCACCTCGCCGGCGCCGCACTCCGCCGAGAACGTCTCCCACTGACACACGTCTGCAACGTACGTTATACGTGAGATAGGACGTCATAGTCTATTGATGTCACGTCCCCACTTTATACGTCTGGAAGAAGCAGAGGGGGGTATACACGCCTTGATTCAAAATCAATTTATATCATTTTTTCCTAAATCACCAGTAATTTCATTGTCTTTCACAAATCACAAGAAAATTCAATTGAATACAATTCTCCTCTCACTGCTCTGCCAAGCATATACAGTTATTCATGTTATTGAATGGGTTCCATCACATTTCAGAAAAAATACAGGCAATTCACAAATCAAAGCTCAAGATTTAGAGAAAACCACCGATGACATTTTTTCATTATATGACCCCCTCTAAAGGAAAGCATTTAGCAATGTTTTTTTAATGAGATGGTTTTTCAATATAGGTTGTTTTTTACATTCATTTCATAGCACAGTAAGATTTGACATTGTGTCTGAAAATCTGTGATGGTCACACGTCTGCAAGGAGAAGAAAAGGAACATTAGTATTTCTTTGTTATTTAAGGGTTTTTGCTAATCGGGTACTACTTTTTAACCTGTCACTGTCACTGGCAATTAATGCATTATGCACGTTTTGGAAGATGTCAAGGCCTCAAAAGCAAGTGCTCAAGTGACAGTGACAAGAAAGTGTGTGCAGAAATCTCCGACTGCGCACAAAGAAATTTTAATCTTAACAATATCCCAACTAAGTTAACGACACATTCAAGTTACTTTTTTTTCCATAATCTACTGATTCACAATGAGTGGAACCTTTCTATCTAAATCGATGCAGTGTATGTGGTGTTTTTAGCGGGGAGGTTCCACTTAATGTCTTGCAACGTTGAATAATCTATTTTGTGCTTTTACCAATACCTAACCTGTATAGCCCTCTAAAAAGGCCAATGTCTTTCAATCATTTTTAGCATTATTTTATCATTATGTTTATCATTTCTATCTAGCTCAGTGTGACCTGCCATGTCGAGCCACCTCTACATGATGGGCACAGGACGTGTTCAGTACAGCCTCCCGCACAGACCACCCCTGTACTAAGACCACCTCTATACTAGGATCATCTCTATATTTGGATCACCTCCACAACATGGGTGTAAGAACATGAAGTTTAGGGTTTTGGAGAAAAGGTCTTACAGGTTCAATGTTGTGACAGAAATATCCTTCATATAAGACAATGCATGGGAAAATCAAGATAGTTACACACATATTAGGAACAGACTATCCGTATGACTATTACACTGGGTTGTGCCATGTTTTATGTTGTCATCCGGACACAACTGTAGGCTGTGAGCATTAGTGCTGGATGTGATAAAACATAACATCTTATTGCTACAAACACAGGAGAACCTCACGTGAAGACCAACTCTGTAAATACAGCACCTCTATGAAAAGACCTCTACCGATATTAAGCCCTAAAACATACCTCAGCTGACCCCCATAAAGAGACCACCTCTCTAGTAGGACCACTCGATGTCAATTCTCATGTATAAATCTCTATAAACTGAACATCTTAACAAAAGAGACCACATTTGAAAAAGACTTGTTGCAAGGTCCCAAATCTCCAATAAGAGAGAGCACCAACCCGTCCACATAGAGACCAGCACAGGGCCGTGGCAAGGGCTGAAAAAGATAGGAGGAAAAATAGGCTGGGAGTTTCAATTAGAGTTTGACCCCCCCCCCCCACACACACACACGCACACACACAAACATAGCATATCTAACCATAGCCTGGCCCGCTGGAAGTTATGAACCTCTCTATAGATACCACCCAGATTTCAGCGTACATGACCATTATATCGCCTTTATTTATTTATTTATTTATTCAAACAGCAATTATATTTACGTGGTAACACACGGTAAATCTGAAATCATTCATGACAAAAATGATTATTATTACAAACGTTATCATAAATAAGAACTCTATCTCCATAAAAACTAATAATATATAAAACTTACATCAATGTTGCCATTTATTGCTTTATGTATTTATATATGTTGTTTTTAAACCTACGTCATACGTGATTGACGTTTGACGTCCAGGTACACAGTATACGTATGACGTTCACACACCCCATTTGTCCCGGCCTGATGCAGCATTATTCCATTAGAGCCGCCGCCGCTAATATGACAAGATAATTTCGCCTCCGCCTGTAACACACGTGACAAAGTGAACATCGGCGGGACGTAGACAAATGGCTACAGCGGTGAGACTCACATAGAGCTAGTATAAATTGCCTGTACGTTGCATATGTGTTATGTTGTTATGTCATAAAAAGATATGTGCAGAGTAGCCTATAAAGTAGTTGCTTCTGTGATTAGTATGATTAGCACTGCCATTATCATATACTTGTGATTGTTCATGTATTATGTGGTCTCCACAGAGAGGTGGTCTCTTCAAAGAGGTTCACGTGCATCTCTTTATGGCGGTATTGTGAAAGCGGTTTTGTTTATGGTCTTAAAAGCAGATTGTAATTAGATTAGATTAGTTTTATTCGGTAAAACAAGTACAATCAAAATATAACGTGGTCTCTTGGCTTTGTTGACAAGAAACAATGTGCATCCATTGATGGCATGGCACTTTCTAAGATGAGGCTCAAACCGTTATAACAGTCAGTAAATCCATGATTTTCACCATATCATTCACTGCTATAATACAGTACATGTAAACATTGTCCTCTGCCTGGGGAGGTTGTAACGTCTGACGTACACTAATACTGACGTATTGCGTCACTTCCCCTCTCTCCAGCAGCGTAATGCGGCCATGAATCTTCACCACTAACCTCGTTACCTCGTGTTAGCAGCACGCAGTGTCTTGTCACAACAAAGCCATTAGGCGGCCATCTTGGATGCCATGTTGTCCTTTATAAAACCTAATTCTACCTGATTATTGTTAGGCGTTACAGATAACTGAAGCAGAATCAGCAAGTTCAATATTACATTGTCTCGTCAGGTATGGGGGATGGCATCCCTCCCCTAACACTTCTCATGCTCTACAGCTCATGCACAGTACACTGGCAGATCCAGATTTTTGGAAAAAAAGGGGGAGGGGCATTTAAAGGATCTCATGGGTTTTGTACCCGCGAGCGATGGTGGAAATGACAAAACCCTGTGAAAACGAGCTTTGTCTTGGTGGGGGAAATAGGAGGGGTGTTGCCCGTTGTGTCCCCTGGATCTTTTGGATTTGTTTTGTAATTTTCGTGACTGTCTGACTGGGGCGTCAATTTAATCACACATTTATGTCACGTGATGTTTCCCGTGTACGCCGCCACGTGACAAAAACAGTCACGTGGCACAGATTAACCACAACATCCGCCGCGGCGTGGCGCCACTGGTTCGGCTGATACAGTGGAACCTCTGTATCACGACCACTATAAGAGAAGTGGTCTATTTATGGAGGTTCACTCTGGTATGTTTACTGATGATTGGGACTACAAGGTGATACCCTAATAGACATGTGATCTCTTTCAACCTACCAGTCAAACAATGTGGTCTTATAGAGTGGATTCAACAGAGAAGTGTTCTTGAGGTCGCATTGTACCGGGCTTTACTCCTAATCTCAGTTTGGCTGACGATGTTCGCGGATCGCACGAAACGTGATAACGTTGTATAAATGACATAATGTTGCCGTATATATGGCGCTGAGCATTTGTCTTTATGCAAAAACAGTAGAAACCCGAATTTAGACCACCTGTATGCATTGAAACAAACCAGTGCACTGGGAACCTCCATGTAGAAACAACCTCTCTATTGACACCATGTGAGGCCAGGCCAAAGGACAATCTTCATAGAGAAAGTCATGACCAGTGCTGTTGCTAAGTTAGAGCGGATTTCAGTCATAAGATTTCATCAAGCACTTTCTCACTGATTATTCATAGAGAATGATGAAGAGCAGATGGTAAACTTGAAACTAAGATATATCTGTGTGAACACCAATGTCTCACAGTGCTGTGAGAGAATCAGGCCATGATCACGTGTGTAAATGATCGTAAATAAAGCTCAAACAGACACTCGCATTCCACAATGACCCCCTACACGGACGGAAATGGTAAATTGCCGCCGCTCTCAGCAAAACGTGTGACATGGCGGAGACAAGAGCGACACGGACGCGGCGTGTCTTACATGGCCAGGTCAGTGTCAGTGTAAAGTAGGAACATTGGGCTAGAACTGCTGTTTGGACCAGCACGTTTTGCTGAACAAAATAAACAATAAACTCAATTTCGGTACGCCCATTTAGCTAAAAAGACATACCGTATGTACTAGGGGTGGTAAAAAAACTTGTTTTTACACAAGTCGTGTCAAAGTTGTTAAACGTGCTCCCTTCAGCTTAAAAACACATGATTTTTCCAGAATTTTCTTAACTTATTTGAGTTTGCCTGTAGACATTTGAAATTTGCATATTGTGATGGAAATCAGGTAGAATCTCATACGCGCCGCAACATGAAAAAAAAATGCAGTATATGACAATCCACTACAGTGGATCCTCACTGAGAAGGCTGTTCTGTCAGTGATTAGCGCTGCCCATTAGTGAATTTACACTAATAGACTAATCCACGCACTAATATGGGGAATAGAAGCATAATGCACACACAGATGTCCGTAATGGACACTAAGTGGTGGAAGCCTGGAGACGGGATTGGCTCCTGATAGTTGGTAATAGCAGGAACGATACGAATGGGTCTTCAGTCATGGTGTAGTATACACAGCTACTATTGCACACATAACAGTATGAAATTTCTTTTTCTGATTATTTATTTATTCATTGGTCTTCATTTACGCATTAGAGTTGATAAAATGGTAAACCTGTAATAGCATTGCATAAATCTATCATAGCGAATTCTATATCATTGACAAATACATACTCTAAATCAATTTAAATTTGCAAATTTAAACCATGCATAAAACCCTGAAAAATATATTATACAGAAACATATTTTACTGCTTATATAATTAAAGAATACAATTAAATTAACTTACAGAAGTTGCCAATATATCTAATGAATTATTCACATTGCTTCTCTGCTCCAGGTGTTTATTATTGTTTTTTTTTTTCGGATGTCGCACTAAAGACGTAAAATTTATTTGAAACGTTGAACGTTGAACGCTACTGACGTTAAGAATTAACAACGTAACGACGAACAACGTACGACGTAGAACGTTCTTTCGTCTCTTACAGCTACCTTTCTACGGCAGTGTATGAACTAGACCTCGGGGTCTACTCTAGTTTACTTCGTTGGTTGCACTACAAAGGGGTCTGCTTGTTTCAAGTAGTGTCAATAGAGAGGGTATCTCCATGGAGAGGCGGTCTTTTTTATTGACGTTTTTGATGGCGAAAGTGTGTCTTATCGTAGAGGTTGGTTTTTTTGTAAAGGTGATCTTACTTATGTGGAGGTGGGTATTTAAAGATTGCATGTTGCAATGTAAACACTGTGGATATCTGAAACAACTGCAGAACCACTCGAGGGACTGCCTTAGACTGGTTACATTAGAGATTGAGAAATGGAGTCCTTTTATGGAGCACTTCACACAACGCCCGTACGTCACACACAATCCGTATGGTTTGTTTTTTTAAATAAAATATATAGCATCCAAACAAGTACGAAATAATATTTCTATCTTGAACACGATAGTTTTCCCGTTGGCAAAGTGTAAAAAAGAAAATTCTAGCAAAAATAAACGTAAATAAACATGTTCAAATAGCATATATCATCGCCACCTACGGGTTGTGTGTGAATACGTTATTTCATAACAAAATGCACCATAGATCATATAATATTAATGAATCATAAAAACAGTGTTTATCTTACGAAAATACAAGTAAGTAGCTTCCTTTTGACACCTCAAACACTAGTGTTGGTTCATTAATAGCGGTTCTACGATGGTTTAAACAAAACAATATACGGGATGGGTGTGAAGTGTTTTATTATGAACACGTGAGGTGCGTGGACACTCGGCCAGCTTAGCTCTCCCAGACGTCTGGGGGTCGTCTACTTACGCCATTAATACCCTGTACCCTCCCATGTTTAGCCGTGCTGCGCTATACCTGTCCTGAGTTGAGTATCTAGATTATGAGCGACTCATGTAAACCCCCCACTTTAACCCTGCATCAGGGAATGTCACAGACACACAGCATAGACATGACAAACACGGGTCTTATCACCCATGTTGTAACGGTGCTAACATGGCAGTCACAGTCCCCGTCTGTACCAATAACCTTCCAAAACCTTGACACATTATAGTCACCCCATGTATAAATAAAAGTAATAGTAAATTAAATCATTAAGTCGAATTTCCTCCTTGTATATATAGTATGGACTAAACCTACGTGACTGCCAGACTGCTACTTGTCACATAGTCTTGTCATCAACGTGTTTCAAAAGGCACCATCATTACAAAGTCATCTTTTAAAGCACTAAAAACTAAATATTGCCGAATGAACACAACATGACTGTCTGACTGAGGCTTTAACAGGGAGAGAAGAAAGTGGTCCTTATTGTTTAACCCCACGTATCATTCGCCACTCTCTGACTGGGGCTGTAAAGACCTAACAGGAAGTCGGTGCTTATCCCCCCGTGAGGACCCACAGTGTCTGCCCCATCCATCACTCCCCGGGGCGGGGGCGGGGGGGGGGGGTCAGTATCGCCTGCGTCACTTCTGTCATAGTCAATATTGCAGGCTGCGACGGGAAACAACGAGGGGCCGGTGACTAAGCTAATACGAGCCACAGACAGCAGGCAGAATATCCGTCACCATCCACACGGCAATACAGCACTGTCATGGACGTCACGATTGTTTCTGCCATATCTCGTCTGACACAAGAATGTAGAGCATGCTTTTTTACTGTGCCCATTCTTGTCTCCCACCACAGGCCGGGTTCTCAGACATGGATACCGCTGTTAAGGGTTTGGGGATGTTTTAGATACGATTACATCCACCAGTAGAGCAACCAACGCCCGTGAGCTCGAGTGTAAACTCTATCAAAAGGCCACATTTATCAGAGTTTTCACAATACCAAACTGTTTCAACAAGCTGTGGTCAATCTTTATAAAGAGAGTATCTTTTATTGAGACCACTTTTAAATAAGGAACTCTCCTTGGTGGTTTTAATAGTGCTATTACAATATACAATTTATGTTTTCGGGCATGCCTCACAAGCACTTACATCATATGTACTGTGCTCTGAATCACGGTCATAGAAAGATCGACCCCAATTTAGCAATAATAAAAGAACAGACATAACGACCCCCGCACCACATCCGGACAGTCCCTTTGATGGTCACTGACGCGGAAAGTCACTCAAATCAGCAGATAATCTCGGGCCATTTCTGTAATACAGTAAAAACCTGCATTTGCAGTCACCTCTCTGTTGAGACCACCTGTCTAGTGAGACCACCTGTATAACAAGACTTCTTTTGAGACCCAAACTATCATACTAACATAAGCCTCCATTTGCAGTCACCTCTCTGTTGAGACCAGCTGTATGTAACCAGTAGTTTATGTTTCATTTGTCTTATGTTGGTAGCCTCAATACATCTTTGGGGGCTATGGTCTAGTTAATATAATATGATTCTGTCTGTCACAGTCTGTGGTATATTGCTGCCTCTATAAAACATATCGCCTATTGTCAACCACACTCATTTTGTCATATTTTCTTGTAGTGATTATTTAATCATTTACTTTCACAGATTGAGTCGCAACCCTGGCATATAGCCAGGTTACATGTATAACAAGACTTCCTCGGAGACCCAAACTATCACAAACAGCATAAGCCTCCATTAAAGACCACCTCATTATAGAGGCCAATCCATAGCAAATGACGAGAGAATGAAGCAGTGTTACCCCATCGCCCCACCACTTTGCCGCCCACTGATGCGGAAAGTCACTGAGTCACGGCTAATCGTGGGCTGTCAGTGTCTCCGGCGGAACCTCTCTATAAAAACCAGCCTTGACAGCGGGTCTCAGGTGGTCTTCCTATAAACAGGTTTCATTATTTTGTTTCCTTTATTTTTATATATGTCCTTAACATCAAAAAGATTTGTTTGGATTTTGATTTCTGACTGAAAAAGATCCAAATGTAATAAAATAATTTTCTTTTGATAGTTTATGTTTGGGAGATATTAGCAATAAATCAGAAACCAAAAGAATGAAACCGTATGCCATGTACCTAATCAACAGAACATTGTATAAACAGGTAATCTGCTAAAACTAGGATCGGTACCGTGTGAACCTACAAAATTATAGAAGCTGTCAGTTACAGTATATTTGTAAATTCCTGTGTTATTTTATATATTGTAAAATCACATATAAGTCCAATATGTAATTCCAAATATCCAAGTCTAGCAAAATACAAAACACACACAAGCCCAACATTACCACAGACTTATTAACAATTACTAATTTCTTTAACATTGCAAAGTAGCATCTATATATTTATTAATAATTTTAATGAAATGTGTGGTAAATTTCCCAATATATTCTACACATAATTTAACTAAACACTAAATCCTTTACATCTCTGTTTGCAACCTTTATTATCATGCCATGTGGCAAGAGCAGTAAAAGACCACTTCTATAAAGAGCCCTCCTCTAAGACAATGTACTACTTGTCTAAAGAGACCACTTCTCTGCTGGCCTCACACAGACTCTCCCCTGTACTTGTATTGACGGCGGCGTCACTTTGATATTCACCGGAGCGGAACGCCGCTCCAATCCCGGACTCATCCCGCCTGTTCTCACCGATCTGAGAGAGCAGCACGGGGGGGGGGGTGATTGGGAGGTGAGGATGGTGGTGGTAGGGTAGTCTTTCAAAAGATCTTATATCTAATAGTTGTTTCCTCTATTATTACAAAAACACTTATGTAAACCATATATCAAGTGCCAAGAAGAAGAGCAAGTGCAATTGTGACAGCCTCTAGCAATAATAGATCATTTAAAGGCCTTTTGATAGGCTAGAGGTGGGGACGATGTTAAGGCACTTGATGAACCAGGTTTTTGACAAAGGGAAATATGGAATATGAATCTGAAGGATAGCAATACACTACTCGACATAACCTATGATATTTATATTCATACTGGTATTGAAGGAAAATGAAACTAACCTAGAATATTGGGGGTAAGCAATATTGAGCTGATGAGGCCCTGCTCTACACAGAGAAGCCTTGAGACCAGCTCCTGGAAGGTGGTCGTCCTAGAGAGATGACAGGAAATCGACCAAGACGTAGACGAGGGTGCTGACAGGTATCGGGTGCCGGATTGTATCTGCCTACTGCTAGGGTTAGGCAGTCTTTTGGTCAACGTGTGGTCTTTGACTGTTAGTTTGGGCTTTACATGTTGCGCAAAAGTGGTGCTGATTCCCAAACAAATTCTAACACATTTCAACTGAGACGCAGATTCATATTTCCTCTTTGATCACACTTATAGCAGAAATTTAAACATTGATGTAATTACCAATCAAAATACACAATTGCAAAATATGCAGTCAGTGCCGAGGTTTTGGGTGATGCATTTTAAGGAGCTACACTTAGAGAACAATATGGAATAGAGGATAGGTATTACTTTCAAATCTTGATTATTACCTTTCCTTCATTAAAATCTTAAATATCTTTTCAAAGCCCCACACAAAGGACATACATTGATGCAGTTGTTTTTGACTTGAACGGACTGTTTTTGCAAATAAACTACAATTTTGTAATTTGGAATTCTGTTTTATCCCAAGTATCAGCCAGCATGTAGCTGGGAACAGAACATGAAACAGTAAAGATCACCGCGGAGTAATCATGGCTCAGTCTGTCCTTTGGTACTGTGCAGCAAAATATGTAAATGGAAACAGAAAAAATATAGGGAAAGCTGTGAACTCACAATGCAGTAATAAAATGTTCAGTCTAAAGTGAACCCATCATAGATAATCATGGTCCAGTCATATGCGTAGTTTGAAATCTATTTTTCAGCCAAGTGGAAAATGTTACTGAAAACAGGTCAAAAAACAACTGCAAACAATGAGCACGACTAATCAGCTATGTCTCGTCCGTGAACATGTGTATTTTGAATTCTATTTACATATTTAAACCAGCGCTAACTGAAAGCAGAAAAAATGCACAAAAAGCAATATTCACAGAAATAAATGCTCAGTCAAAAACCTATGGAATAATGGACCCAATTCATACTTTGGTAATGAGTGGTTTTGGAATGTATATTAAGCCAAGTATGTCTGGAAGCAGCAAAAGCAGAAAAGCAGTGATCAGTAGCCGGACTAAAGAAATGGTCTGTCAAAATCTCTCTATACTACTGTTGAAAATGTGGAGCTCGGTATCAGTCATTATGTGGAAACAGAAAAAAGAGGAGACCAGATCACCGGCTGGCGGGAGTGGCGATCCCATATGGCGGCTCATGCTGAATGATGGGTCAGCAGATAGCACTAAACCAGGCGGTGAGGGGTCCGGGGGGGGGGGGGGGGGGTTAGACCGCAATCAAATGCTGCATATACACACTGTTGTGTTTCAGTAGATATGTCAACAACGGTAATAATGTAGAATTGTAGAGCTTTCGTACATTTGTGCAATACATTATGCAATATGGTGCAATTAGCACCAAATTTGGCGTTCTTTTTAGCACCGTAGAACTGCCAATAATGACCATCTCTGCAAGAAAGTCACCTCTCTATGAAGACCATTTTTCAACTCGTCTCAATACAGATGAGGTGGGCATTTAAACATGTTTGGGATGGTCGTCTTACACAAGTGGTCTCGATAGAGACTAGGTCTTCATTATAGGCTGTCCTGTAACCCAAAAGAAGCCATGAAATGCTCGTCTTGTTGATGTGGTCTTTATGTAGAGGTGGTCTATTTTTAGAGGTTGTCTCTCTGTAGTGAGTAAGATGTTTTCCTGTGAATGTGGTCTTTCTGTACACGTGTTCTTTCTGTAGAGGTTGTCTGAGTAGGAGGTTCTCCTGCAGATCCCCCTGGTGAGTAATGGGGCTCGCGATAACAGTAAATAGCACCATGTGGCGGGGGCGGGGGGCGGGGGGCGTGGTGACCGTCAGAGACTCATTCGCCATGTGCTCAATGCTCAGCCACAAACTACATGTGCATATTGCAGTTACACAGGACTACAGTTAACAAGCAGCCAGGGAATTTTTTGTTACTGTAAACATATACATAAATCAGTAGATGTAAATGTGGTGGCCTATAGTCGTGATCCAAGTCTGGTTCTGTTCACACAACTACACATCGTGGTTGTTCGAAAATATCATTCACACTGCACATATCTACAATATACGTGGGTTATGTTTTGCTTTTCAACTGGAAGAATTCAGTGGGTTACACTTACGTCAAAGCAGAACCGATAACCGGCCTAGTGAAGCTAACATTTTCTGAATTTCTGATTGGCTGATCGTTTGAAAATTGTTCCATGAATTTTCCACTGTTTAAATGAGTGCATATTTTCAATACGTGAGTGAAATAACACGCCCAATATATATATATGAGGCTGAGAGATCATTGGCGATGTGCATTCACAAGCGTTTTTTATGGGAGATTCACAGCCTTTGTATTCAGTGTTAGAATTACGGGGTGCAATTTAGCGGAATGGCTCCGTGGGTTTACACTCATCACTGTCCTCATGTCCTGATAGTCCGGATTTACTCCACAAAACTGCTGCATAAGTGTCAATGGCAGTATTTTACTACAACGCAGCCTCCAAGTCAGCCACCTATATGTGTAGAACGTTACGGTGTCATTTTATATCATTGTGGAATGCTAATAAGGCAGATAGAGAGGGGGTGGGGGTAGGAGTGTTTAGGGGTCGCTTGGGTTGTGTACGTGCGATCGATAACGGACATGCCAAAACCCCTATGAAAATAAGGTAGGGAAAATGTGGTGGTGGTGGTTGGGGGTGAGGGGCATTGGGGGTGATGCAAAGGGTAGTATAGTTTGCCGTGAGTAAGTCATTGCCGCCCCACACTGACAGTCCAGTCTGTCACGTGATACACAGTGGCCCCGAGTGGTGGCGCCATCTATACCGAGACAACGGCCGTAAATGTCCATTACATGCGCAGGATGTGAATACTGATAAGCTCCGCATGTTTAACATGGCTGTCCGCGGCCCATTCACCATCTAGCTACTGCCATGGATGGGTCAAATCATGATGTTTACTGATAGGCAGCTCTGCCTGTTGAACATGATGAGTCTGTCGCTAAACAACAGGCAAATACTATCACGACTGCAGTACGCTGGTTCTGCTTCAATACTGAGCAAAGACGTCATGCCCAATTATTGGTAACATCCCAGCATACGTTCATCACCAAGGTAACTTGTACGTTTTACGTTATAACTGGAAATATTGAACAGAGCTATTCTATCTTAGAGGTCCAGTAAATATTTGATAAGAGAATGTTAATAATAGTTTTTAGGGGTACCAATAACTTGAGCACTAGCAATAACACTAAGTTTCAACAACAGAATAACTAGTGGCTAATTGCGGCCACTGCCTCTCTCTTGATATAGTGTGTAGGAGCTTGCTTGATGCAGAAAAGAAAGCGATAAGAATATTTTTGTCTTGATCCCAGCATGCCACTGTTCACAGATAGAGCAGCACCGTCCACGGCTCGACTCTTTACCCCACACAATTCCCCCATGTTTGCAAATGCCCCACACCGTGTATACTGCGCCATCAGCGTGAATGCTAATGCCCGGCGTGTCACGGCTGGTAGTGCTGCGCCAAAACAATGACCAACTTGTAAGAGGACGGAAGTGGTCTTACTAGGAGGTGGTCTTGTATTGGAGAACTTTACACTGTGTGTTCGTTTTATTCATTTGAGACGGTCTTTGTAAATGAGGGTTCTAAGATGTGGTCTCTTTATAGAAGTGGTCAACTTGTGGCTGGACTGCAGTGGTTTTTAATACAGGGTGGTCTCTTTATTGAGGTTTACACGGTCATGGTCATTTTTAGAGAGTTACAGAGACGATGGAAATGGTCTTTTGTTAGAGGCGGTCTGTCTATAACAGTGGTGTCTGTGTATGGGTCTTTGCTGTGTATTCGAGGCTGTTACAGCGAATGGTGGCGCTTTATAGCCGCGCGGTGTCGCTCTACATGAATGGCACGAATGCCAAGTAGTCTCAGAGAATGTACAATACAACCTCTCTATGAAGACCACCTCGGGGCTGGAGTGCTCTGGATAGAGAGGGGGTACATGTGTAGAGGTTCATGGTGTTTTGTTATAGAAGGTTTGCGACTATAGGGAAATGGTCTTTAGAGATGTGGTATCTTTACATAGTTGGTCTCATTATAGAGATGGTCTCTTGACAAAGGTGTTCTCAGTACAAAGGTTGTCTCTAAACAGAGGTGGTCTCCTTACACAGGCGTGCTCCCCTCCACGCAGTAACGTCTCAGCACACAGCACATAATGAGATAATGGCCGCAATAATGCAGCAATCACCGGTGTAAATCCTGATCAGACGCCGCACAGAGGAACCCACGGGTAGGACCCGGAGCTGGGCGTAGGGGGCAGTAACGTGCTGCTGATGCGGGTAGAGGGCGATGTGGTGCGGCATCAGACAAGGGGGGGGGGGGGTCGTTAATTAGCAGGACACAGATAGGTTATGGGCTGACGGAGGGAAACTAGACGAGATATCCAGGAAATGTACAGTAGGGCCGCTCTGTGCAGACCACATGGGGCCCAATACTGGGGATATTGTCAACGTGATCTGTTTCCTTTGCCCATGAACATAGCCAGTGATTAGAGACGGACAGGAATAACAGCATGGAAATGCACAGTCTGAGTCTTTGTAACTATAATCTAGATTCTGATGCAAGAAAAGGATGTTAAAAAGGCCTGTAATGATGGTTTAGCAGCTCCCTTATATTGCTAATTGTGCTAGCATGTCCCATTACTGCACGTTTAATGGGGTGGACCATTTACATTTATTGGAAAGGAAAGCTGTATAAGACATAAATAGATGAAAGGCTACTTGGCTCTAATGACTTAAGGATATAGCTCAAACTGTATTTTCTCAGTTCTATCCTAGTCACTCTGTAAATGACGAAAACATCATTTTTTTCAAATGTCTGTGTTTTAGACAGTCTCCTGCACCATGCTTTCCACTGATGGAAACTCACACACACTACAAAAACCCACCCACCCCCACCTCCACGCCGCCTGTCGGCGATCTCTGTAATTAGCGATCACGTGACGTGATCAGTGACGACATGCGCGGAGACATGCGCAGATCGTCAGACGGTCGCGTGATGGGGTGTGTGTGTGTGTAATAGGACGATTGAGGACGATTGAGCAGGATTCTTCATCATTCTTTTTATGTAATTCATTGATTATCATGATCCAGAAGTATCTGGAGAGAGGGTTATTTCTTTTCTATTCAATTAAATTTTTTTCATGCTTGTTTATTTTGTTTTGTTTGTTTGATATTTTGATAGAATGATAAAAAATGATAAATCGTTGATATTCGTTGAATAATATCATTTTTTTTTCTTTTTTACATCAGGTTCAAAATTCGTACTAGTGGTGAAGAATACGTTTTCAAAAAAATACTCACCTGATACTATTTAAAATAAAAACTCACCCGGTTTTGTCTATGTGATCTACCGTAAAAAGTGTCCCGGTTTTGGGACAGAATCACGCGTGACGTTTGCAGATATAAGGCTGTGCAGCGGCGTAGCCAGACCTTCAAAAACGGTGGGGCGAACTAGTAGCTTTGATATGTTATGATTGTGAGGTTTGGGGCTTGTTAAATGATTTATAAGTTAAAATTCACATGAGCATATAGACTGATTGATTGAAATAAGCTATCTATGCATGGGCGTACTATAACATTCCATTATAAGTTTAGATAAAAACTTATCAGTGTGCACCCAACACAAGCCACATAAAAGTATACACAATTTGACATGGCACATTATGTGTATTTATATCTACTTATAACATTCATGATTTGTGGATGCTATATTCCAGAATCAGAAATCTAGATTTAATTCAATGTTCATGTTAGGATTAATTTATATGCATGTTCCAATCTAATCTAAAAAAAGACTGTAATGCAAAAAAATCTTTGCAAAAAAAAAACGGTGGGGTGAAGTGGGTGGGGGGCAAAGGAGGAAAACGGTGGGGACCGCCTTTGCCTCATACTGCCTGGGTGGTACAGCATAGTACTGCCTCCCCCTTGCCTCATACTGACATGACGTGAAATCCCTGCGGTGGTTAGCATAGGCAGAGGGCGCTCCCCCCTTTCCCCACCAAAATACTTCACTTTCATAGGGTTTCATCCTTCCCCGTAATACATCTCTCCCCTGTCAGAAAACAGAACCAAACAAGCGATTTGTCTTAAATAAAATGACAAGTTGAGACCCCCTCTTTAGAAATACTACCTCTATAAAAAAAAATCACCTCCATAAAACCACCATGTGACATGTTCCAGAATCTGTGCGTGAAGACCTTTCGTGATTTTTTTTTCTGAAGAGGACACTATTAATTTATGGTGACAATTATTGGCATTTTGTCAATGGTTATCGGATTTTTGGACTTTTTTTAAATTTTTTTGTTTACTAACAAAGAAGTAGTCTATTGAACAAAACTATGAGAGCATCTATAGAAGGCGAGTTTCAGGTCTTTAAAGACAGCTGTCCAAAATACCACTCCATCATACATCAGCACAACACATATCTCACAAACAGCAGGAACAAGCAATAACGTCAGCGCAAATACAAAACGTCATCGGTTTTCATTACAGGCTTTTTCCTGCCCTGAAATATACATTTCTCACGCTGTGAATAGAACGTGGTTTGGGGGATACGGGGTGGCTTTGGGCTGGGGTGTTTATTATTTATGTACTTTATTGTATTGTATGGATGTGTAAAGTCAAACCTCGCTATTAGGAGCTGTTGAGGTGGTCTCAAAAGAGAGTTATTCTCTTTATGGTTTCTGTTTCTGTTACATGGTTGGCTTACCGCCATATGAAGTATCAGGAGGAGTTAAACAATCTCACAATTGTCGCTATATAACGCTTATGGAACCGTGACAATTGTATATACATAGGTGATATAGTTCAAAGTGTATATTTTAAGTTTTATTCTAGTCACTCTGTAAATTGGCGAAAACATCTATTTCAAAATATGCTTTACAACTAATTTTTTAACTAAACTTTGATATGGACTGTGATATTTTACCATGCATTTTATGCGAAATAAACTGATACAATACAAAATAAGGAGTAAAGAACGATATAGTGTGGCTATGACGCCAATGACCTGGTGGATGTCGAGTCCAAACCAGCACATTGATGTGTTTCACCATAGTGGATGATCATCCAGCAACGGCTCACAATACCCTATATATCACACCAAATCACACGAGTTGGGTTGTGACTTTCAAACTCACCAAAGCTGCTTGTTTCACAGCTCATGTGAGTTGTAATTGGGACTCATAAACAATCCGCAACACGATTAAATTGAGTTAAAAGGTTAAAGAGTCCATTACGATGCCTTACAGGAGGTGCTCTCTAAGGTATCAAAACAATCGGTTATTTAAGGGCATGATTGAAAAATTCAATTCTTACAGATGATCTTTAAGGTTAATAATCAGACAATCACTGAATTGTTTCCTGCTGTTAAAGTGACAGCTCATTTCATGACGAACACAGTGCGTTTCAGTCGTGTCGGAGACGCCATGTCGTAAGGTTTTCTATTTTTTCCTCTGCGTCTGAAACGTTAAAGACTTGATGTCTATTCATGAAAAAGAGTATCATTGGTGTCAGTACTAATGATACATATTGATTTACAAGAAGATCAATATCTGTGGTACTGAACCAGTGTTTGCTGCTGCCTGTGACGTGGCTGCTACTGCTGCGGGAAAATCCATACCGGAGGAAACTTTCACATCAAAGTCACTCAAGTCAGCTGGATTTTATAGTTTATGACAAAACTATACATGCAGTCAACGACTTGTTGTGATTGGTAATTTGCTGGTAAGAAATTCATTGATCTTTGTTTAATTATTTCATTTTACATTATTTGGCATCAACAAGTGCGTTACTTCAACACGGCATTTGCGTTGTGTTTGAAATATATAGTCCATTGGCCAAATTGACAACTTTGCATTTGTACGAAGTGTAAGAACTTTTTAGTGTTTCATGTCACTGGAGGTCAATAAAGAACTATTAGTATATTGTTATCATTTCGTATTTCGAACTACTAGTACTATCCTCTCGCTTTCAGCTTCTGATCTCCAATAGAAGGAAGAGTTTGTGACAGTGAAAGTGATCGTCTTCAGCATGACACACGGATTCTTAGTGCTCATTTTGAGTGCATGTCTGTTATACACGCAAGTTGATGCAGAGAAAAACAAATGGCAAAAGTACATAGATAAGATAAACAAAGCAGTAGCGGCCTACATACCCTGTAACTCCACAGACGCGGACTGTTCTTGCCACGCTGCTGTCATCGACCGCGACCTGGAACCGTTCAGTGGAGGAATCACGAAGGAACAGTTTGACAAAGCCAAGAGGCAGTCTCAAGGCAGTCATTATCAAATCATCAAACACCGGCTTTATCGTGACGAAAAATGCTTCTATCCTCCTCGATGTAAAGGAATCGAACGCTTCTTGAAACAACTCCTGCACAGTCTTCCAGATATGGAGTTAATCATCAATACAAAAGACTGGCCGCTGAGTCCCAAATCGCAGAAGCCACTGCCCGTGTTTTCCTTCAGCAAAGTGATCCGAGAAAACTACGATATCATGTACCCTGCCTGGACTTTTTGGGAGGGAGGACCCTTTATCGCATCTTATCCAGACGGTAAGTATGATTTGCATTTGAAATCATTTTCGGTTGTTCACTTTGCTACGTTTTCAAAATGTATTTAAGACGAAACGTTCCTAATAGTATACTAAGCTTTTTTGTTCATTAATAGACATATGCTTGCAATATTCATTTCAATCATAGGTCTTGGTCGATGGGACAGGGAAAGAGAAAAAATCCCTGCAAAAGCAAGGAAATTTCCCTGGGAGAAAAAGAAAGAAATCGCATTTTTCCGTGGCTCAAGAACGAATAAAGAAAGAGACCGCCTCATCCTACTGTCTAGAGCTGAACCAGATCTGGTGGAGGCCAAGTATACAAAAAAGCAAACTCTTGGCGACCACTATCTTGGCGCTGAGCCTGCTGAGACTATCCCCCTGGAAGATCACTGCGAATATAAATATTTGCTCAACTTGAGAGGAGTCGCCGCCTCTTTCAGGTTCAAACACCTGTTTCTCTGCGACTCCCTGGTGTTCCATGCGGGTGAAGATTGGCAGGAGTTTTTCTACCCCAAAATGAAACCCTGGGTGCATTACATACCTCTCAAGCAGGATCTGTCGGACATCAAAGAGATGCTTAAGTTTGCAAAGGAGAATGACGATATTGTGAAAGAAATCGCCATTCGAGGCCGTGATTTCATCATGGAACATCTACGAATGGAAGACGTTAGCTGCTTCTGGAAAAAATTACTGAAGAAATATAAAAGGCTCACGAAATGGAAGCCGGAGAGAGAAGCAGGCCACATTGAGATCAGAGTCCGACCCCAAGATGAGCTGTAAGTGAAGGTGGCGACGGTGGGGTAAAAAATCTTTAAAAACTACATGTACGCCTATCTTACATATGAAATAAGATATTGGGTGGGAATTTTGGTCAGAACCACTGATGGATGTACAATATTTATATTTAGTATTGTATGAATTGGCAGAAATACACAAGTAGGATTATTGTTCGAATACCAGTGGTAAGGTCATTTGATTTGTAATGTTATTTCATCTGGAATTGTCACATAGGTTTAGTTATCTTCTAGCAAATAACATGATAAAAATAAGTATAATTACATAAGTATGTTGGCATTTTTGCTGTTCAATTCAATGTTTTTTAACAAAATGTTTTGTGAATAATGCTATTGTGTAGGAATCTGTACTTATTGTAGAGGATAATAATTGAATAAACCATCATGAACAGAAATCTTTGTGAAACATTGAAATTTTGTGCCTTACTGTTTAATTTCAACATTTCATGCTGTACTCAATTAAGCAATTATCTAAAAATGTACATAGCTATAGGTTCAATTTGTTATTCGATATTTCATAGTTAAGAATTCTTTTAAGTGCCTTCTATTTTTTTTTCAAACCATAATTATAGAGTTGTTAAACATTATAAGTCATAATTCAATTATCCTTGTGATGAAATCACATGAAATCATAAATGTAATTTGCATGGTAACAGTTCATGCTATATCAATATGCTATATCAATTGCAGAATATTTTCTTAATAAAAGATATAATTTACAATATTGAGTTTATTATGCAAAGTGTGTAACCAAACTAGAGAAAACTACTAATAGGCGAGCTTTTTACCATCAAAATTCACATATTTATGTGCAGTGCGGATGGTGGAATAAGCCATTATTCAAAACACAATATCTACAGTATATACAAAACTTAAAACGGAAAAATTGTTTAAGTGAATGTGACAGTTTGTATATTAATCTCCCTGGATATGGATTTGAATAGATTCACACAGCCTTGATGAGAAGCTAGTCTGAATTTTGGACAGGGTGGAGTGATTGTGACGAAGATAATATGAAAACAGACAACACACACATAAAATCTAGAACATTTTTTCATAATGACTAATCGACATTGAATGGCAGTATAACAATTACATATAGTAAAGAAATGATACTCTTAATGAAGTTTCTTGCTCAAAGAATGTTAAAAACCATACTATTCTTGATCATGTAGGAAATGGATGTTCAGAATTTTGTCGGCAATTTTGTCGGCTTTGTTTAATTTGACCAATGTTGGTAATAGACGTCAAATATTTAGAAAACATTCTTATTGGCATAAACATACATACCTAAGGCTATGGTGTATGTCGTGTTATTAGGCTGCAGTAAATATAAACGGGACCTCTGATATTTGGCGGCCATCTTGAAATTCATCTTGATTATAGTAGGAAGCAAAAGTCTACCAGGGTTGATTTACTCCCAGCAACTTCCATCATCCCATAAGGAAACTGTTTGCCAACGTTCATGCTTTTATCACAAAATGGACGATTCTTCATCTTAGCTCCCCTCCTACTTGTCAGAAGACTAGACAGTAGAGAAGATCAATATAAAAGTTCCCATCGATTTTCATACAACAAAGTCAGACGTAGATCTAGTAGAGTAGTATCAAACATTTTTTTCTGTAGTCCAGAAGATCACAGGGGTAAAGCCGATGGCGTAACTCCGGTAGTTACCCCATCAAGATGGAGGAGGGAGGAAAAGTTAACATATCTTTTCTCTTATTTCTAAGTATTTAAACAGTATTTGGAGGTAGCAGTTATGCTAAGTTAATAATATCTAATTCAACAATAAATATGAATCGGGCAGCTTATTCAGTAATCAGTAAGGCAGCAATTTAAGCAAAATAGAAATGTGGAATGATATGGGTAACTCCCAACTTTGATGGTTTAACTCCAGTTATGCAGAAACAAATGTGGCACGTAACTTCACCTTATATTCGCTGATTTTGTACCATTTATTACGTTTATGTACAATCTAACACGATGTCAATGGGTTCTGAAAAACAGTTGATAGCATTAATTGCATCAGAATTTTATGAATGGAGTACGGTCTAAAACAGTAACATTAAACTGTTTCAAGGATGCAACAAGTATCATGAAATCATTCAGTGTTCAAGAGCTGAAATGTATACTTGGATTGACAAATGATATTAAGTCCTTCAAGAAAATGTTGAAGTTTGAACTTGCAAATGAAGTTAGTAAATTGTATGGTGATAGCAGTGTAGTGAAATCCAAATGTGTGAAAAGTCCTAAGCCACTTGCCACTATTGCCTCAGTCACATAAAAATGGCCCATCATTGCTATCATTTTTTTTGTTGCTGCATACCATATGTCAAAAATCTTGTCTATTGCTATCAATGTTGCATATGGTCAAATGCATTTTATTGAGGAATTTGATAAATGGATGAGTGACAACAAATTCAACAACCAATGTTGTGTGGAAACTGACGGTGGGAAAACTGTAAATATTAAATGGTATGCCCAACCATCCATCATTGAGGGTGAAATGGTGATGATAATCGATCCAAACCATCTATTTGTTAACAATCGTTCCAAATTTTGTACCAGTGAAATGGCAAAAAATGGGAATTAATCCACAAGCCTGGTGGAACGTAGCAACGAAGGCAAGAGAGAATGTACAGGACTTTCAATTTAAATTGCTAAAGAACTTCAAGACAGGCAAAGCAATGCATTTGCACAAACAACTTTCGGTAAGAAGGTCAATGATGAAATAATAAAAAATGGTGACTATGCTGCTGCAAATTGGTGTTCAACCATTAGAAACTGGTATAGAGCAGATGATGAGGCAGGTATTATCTTTGAAGATCGTCTCCAGTGGTTAATATTTAACAAAAACTAATGCAAACCGTATATTACCATGATGTGAGTTACGGGTCATATCTATTGCAGTTACTGCCAACAATTTGACTGAACAAATCGGGAGTTACGGGCCACATTGTGGAAATTTAAAAACCCTATTTGTGAACTCTTTGATGAGTTTTACGTGTGTTCAATGTGAATATTCTAAGTTTACATGCATAATGTTTATACATGCCTATTAATCAATGACATTTAGTACCAGACATTTAAATAATCAACAGAAAAACATTTTAAACAACAGACAACGCCTCCATCTTTTGATGGGGTAACTCCCGGAGTTACCCCATCGACTTTACCCTGGTGAAAGATAGAATTGATTTTTTCGTACGTCCAAATCATTAGGAGTACTGGCAGTAGTACATTTGTTCTAATCAAAGTTAGTGACACGTGGCAAAATTACCCGTATGTAAAATACACGTGGCAAAGTTACCCGTATTTGAAACCGACGACAAATATCAGTTTTTAAAGTTGTGCTTGGTGGTTTGCTGGTAAGACATTCAATATTTCATAACTCATTAAACACAGTGCAATATTGATCTCACTCTGTGAAAAACATTACAAAATGTATTTTTAAAACAGCTGCAGCTGCCATTTAGATACATACTTGCCGTATAATATATAATCCAAGGACCAAGCCAATGTTCAAAATATTATTTTCTTCCTAATGACTGTAATGTTTGAAAACATTCTTTAAAAACACTGGCACTAGTCACGAACAAGGACGGATAATTAGTTATAGATAATATGTGGCCCTCAGGCTCAGTAAATAGAGCTCTATTATAGTATAACTAATTATCAGTCCTCGTTCGTGACTAGTGCCAGTGTTCAAAAAGATATTTCTTACTAACACAAAAATATTAACAAACTGCAGTTCACGAAACCTTTGGATTATTGAATAATAGTTGAAGTTATCATTTCGTATATCGAACTACTAGTTCTATAATCTCGCTTTCAGCTTGTGATCTCCAGTGGTAGGAAGAGTTTGTGACAGAGTGTAAGGGATAATCTTCAGCATGGCTTTCAGGTTGTTAGTGTTCTTTTTGAGTGCATGTCTGCTATACACGCAAGTTGATGCAGAGAAACCCCACAAATGGCAAAAGTACATAGACAAGATAAACAAAGCAGTAGCGGCCTACACACCCTGTAACTCCACAGACGCGGACTGTTCTTGTCATGCTTCTGTTATCGACCGCGACCTGGCACCATTCGTCGGTGGAATCAGTAAGGAGCACTTTGACAAAGCAAAGCCCAAAGGAACTCATTATCAAATCATCAAACACCAACTCTATCGAGAAGAGAAATGCTTCTTTCCGGCTCGATGTGAAGGGATCGAGCGCTTCTTGAAAGGCATCCTGAACGGTCTTCCAGACATGGAGTTTGTCGTCAATGTGAAAGATTGGCCGCAGGCGCCGAAATGGCATAACCCACTGCCAGTGTTCTCCTTCAGCAAAGTGATCAAAGAAAACTGGGACATCATGTACCCTGCCTGGACGTTCTGGCAGGGAGGGCCGGCAGTGTCCCCTTATCCCACAGGTAGGGTCTTGCATTTGAAATTCATTATTCTTAGTTCACTTTCACGTTCACTTTCAGGGTCAGGATTAGGTGGGAAAGTGCTACTCGTCAGCAGGACGAGTAACGCTCAATTTGCTCAAATATCTACTTGTTCTGCAGAAGAAGGTATGAGTTGCTAAAACAATCAAATTCTACTCGTCCTCCACAAGTTTTTACTAGTCAAAACGAGCGCATGAGTGGCGAATCCTGACCCTGACTGACTTTGCTATGTTTGTTTCATTTTCAAATGTGTAAGAAAGTGCCCTCCGATACTAGATCAATTATTATTAAAGTGCTATTACATTTTACTAAATAGTTCATCAACGTATGTTCGATTTCCTTTTGAATAGTCCTAAAAAACGTTATAACGTTGAATTAGAATATATTAAACTGTTAATTTGAATCTAATCAATTCACTATGATTTTTAGATAAAAATTGCAAAATTTGATAGCCACGAAATATTGTAGTTTTAATGTAATATGATGCGATTCAATCAATAAACACACATCAAGAAACACTAATTAATACAATGTAGCAAATATAGTACAATAACAGATGTTGCCTCTACCAGGAGAGTACGTAAGGCGATAAGGTGGAATGGTTATAGACAAAACCGGATGAGTTGTTAACATTGATTATTCTATTGGGCAAGTTCTTGGGGGGTATCACCAAGGGCTCCCGTGATACGCCACAAGAACTTGCACAATAAAATAATCAATGTTACACAACGAACCCGTTTTTGTATTTATCAGTCTTTTCTAAACAATTACAATATTGTTTAAAAATAAACTGGCATAAATTCAACACATTTAACAAGGTAATTGATTAATAAATTACAAAATGCAATAATGTGTAGGAATACACTGCATAATCATAACAGAACACGGCGCAGTCACTCGCTAGACATATAGACGCCTATGGATTCTGCACTACAGTTACGCACGCTGTTCTGTGCTTCTCTTTGATGTGCATTGATTTTGGAGCTTTTCTTCGTAGTTTAATAAAATCAGTAGAGGTTTCACTAAAAGTAGTATGTGTGCTAGATTCATGAACATATTTGAAGTGGGGCAAAAGTAGTCCGGTTGACAACTAACCATATACGGAATCCGTATATGGACAGTCCTGATACAACATATTTTTACAAGGCAGATCTGGAGGTCGATGTCGACTGAAATTACATGCAATAGACTGATAAATTATCATACACGTTTGTTTGGTTCTTGATCGATGAGATCATGCTTCAATACCGGGTACTAGTTAACCCAACGACAAAAATTATAAAGCTAGTGCCAATTATATTGATCATGATTGGATCATGATTGGAAAAGGTTTATATTTTGCCATGTTTCTTCAGGCATTTCATCAATAGAAACGTTTTCACGGCAGTATATGATTTTCAATTCTTTATTAAAAGTTACAATGTGCTTGTTATATCTATTAAATGCAAGAACAATTATTACACATGATTAAAATACACCTTAACTATAAGTTGCTTTTACCCCATTTAATAGATACTGTAAAACTAGAATATTTTGTGGCTATTAAAATTTTACAATATTCATCTATAAATTATTTTGTGACGATTTAATTTTGTTAAGTTGGTCAATCCTGGACCTATTTTACATAGGCTATTAATGTTGACTGACTATTTAAGTTTGCGTTTTTGCACCTACCCACAAAATTCACAAATTAAATTGTGCGCAAATATTTCTAGTTTTACAGTAGTCTAGAAATGCTATAATTTATGATTATCATTTCAATCGTAGGTCTTGGACGGTGGGACAAGCAAAGAAAAATAATCACTGCCAGAGCAAAGAAAGTTCCATGGGAAAAAAAGAAAAACAAAGCATTTTTCCGTGGCTCCAGAACAACGCCCGAAAGAGACCCGCTCATCCTACTGTCCAGAGCGGAACCAGATCTGGTGGAGGCTAAGTACACAAAACAACAAACTCTTCCAAAACCGGAACACACTCTTGGCGCTGAGCCTGCTGAGGCTATCCCCTTGGAAGATCACTGCGACTATAAGTACTTGTTCAACTTGAGAGGAGTCGCTGCTTCTTTCAGATTCAAGCACCTGTTTCTCTGCGACTCCCTGGTGTTCCATGTGGGCGAAGACTGGCAGGAGTTTTTCTACCCCGCCATGAAGCCGTGGGTGCATTACATACCCGTCAAGGCGGACATGTCGGACATGAAACAGCTGATCAAGTTTGCGAAGGTGAACGACGATATTGTGAAAGAAATCGCTATTCGCGGTCGTGATTTCATCATGGAACATTTGCGAATGGAAGACGTCAGTTGCTTCTGGAAGAAATTGCTGAGGAGCTATAAAAGGCTGCTGAAATGGAAGCCGGAGAGAGACTCCAGTCTCAATCGCATTAGAGTTCGACCCCAAGATGAGCTGTAGGTGAAGGTTAAAGTTCTGTAGGAAATACGATCATGCCAATACTAGGTATTCGGTCAGAAGCACTGGTGTATGTACAATAAGTATGTTTAGTATTCGCTGTACCACGGTAGCCTGGATCACCACCCCCTTGACAAGAATGCAGCATTCTGTGTTTTTTAGCTTATTGTTTATTTGTTTTCCAAACAGCCAACCCCTGGCATATGGTAGTTTTCTGGATTTATTTTCAATTATTAGGAACAAGCAAAATGAACAAGATATTAGACTAATTATGAAGTATCAAAATAGAAATGAACTGTATTTGATTTACTATAAACAGGAAGATCATGTGTAAAGTTGTGAATTAAATAATGTCATATTCTGCATGAGAAAAATAAGTATAATTATGATGTTTTTTACTAATCAATTCAATGATGTTTTAGGAAACATTTTGTGTATTTATTTTAAAGCACCATCCTATTGTGTAGGAAATATGATTTGTACTAATTACATAGTACGATAAAGGAAGGAATCATCGTGAGCAGACATTCTTGTTAAACATTTATATTTACACCCTTTTTGCTGTTTTTACCAAATGATCTCCACAATTCATCATGTTCTCAATCAAGCAATTGTCAGTAAATGTATATAGCCGTATATACTGTGTGTTATGCAATATTTGTTATAGTTAAGAATTCTGTTAGGACATTTTAAGTGCATTCTATTTTTCTTAGTTATAGGCAATTGTTAATACTGAAAACTAAGTGTACAGGGTTTTTAAACTTTGTAAATCATAATTTGATTAAACATAAATGGAATTTGTATGTTAACTATTGCTATTGCAGGATATTTTCCTAATAAAAGAATACTTACAATCTTGAGTTTATTTTGGAAAGTTTCTCAGTAAACTAAGGAGAATTACAATTGAGCTTTTTTATCATCTAAATGCGTGTAATGTCTTTATATGAGTGGGTTTTTTTATAAAGGAGCCTTTAATAGCTTGAAAATATTAAATTATAAAGTCAAAATTTATTTTTTAAAACAAAATTTCATTTCAACAAGAATAGGGCTGAAAAATAAAACTACGTTTTAGAAGAATAATGAGATATAGTAAGGTGTTCAGTGTTATATTATGAACAGTCCATTTATAGTGCTCAACTTAGTAAGAGCATAATATAAAAATATTAAAAAAGTTACATCATTTATTTATTACATTTATTTACTGTCCAGT
>CM032659.1:36847926-36873630 GCA_019095985.1 Streblospio benedicti | reverse complement strand
TTTACGCTCGGCTATTCGGTGGTTTTTTAGTTGTAAATGTCTTATCTTTTAGAGGTTTGAGGATGTTCTCCCTGTATTGAGGTTGTCCAAATTATAAGGGTACACATTTTAAGATGTAGGTACAAATAATCCGTCCATGGAGATGGCCATAACCATCTCAAGCTGCATTAATATTTCACATTCGGCCACACGCTGAGTGGGTTGGAGCCGGGGGTCTGTACACCATCATCATCCTCCCATCACCCCGCACCCCCACCCCACCATGTGACACCGTCCGCTGATTTCCCCGGGGTAGACACAGCACACGGACAAGCCGCACGCGATGATAAATGGCGCATTACGGAAGTGCTGTCACCAGAGTCCCATTACAGAGGCTGTCTGTGTATGTAAATGGTCTTATTATAGAGTGGAGGACTTTATGGTCTCTTTATAGAGGTGCTCTCTAGATAGAGATGATCTTTTATGCAGAGGTAGCCTCATTATACAGGTGGTCTCAACTTAGAAATGGTCTTATTAAAGAGAATATGTCTAGAATAGAGGTGGTCTTATAACACAGGTGGTAGGATCTCTCGATAGAGGTGGTCTTATAGCAAAGGTGGTAGCTTTATGGAGTATGTCTCTAGATAGAGATGGTCTTACTAGAGAGGCGGTCTCTTCATCCAGGCCTGCTCTCTAGTTAGTCACATTTACAGGGAAATCCCTTTTTTCATACGCCCAGTGTCTCTGCAGACGTAATCTTTCCCATCTATATCTTTATGCGAAAACAATAGAGTTTGTCCATGTACGGTGTGAGGGTCATCATAGCCCCCCACCCCCACCCCGTGATTTCCCCGGGGTGACCACACACTGTGATGACGATCAGACATATGCTAATGCCCCACCCCGGGGGCGAGCACGAAATAACACGGCGTTACCATGGTAACCGTGATGGTGGCTGCTCTTTTTATTGTCGCCTGCATATTGGCCGCTGGTGTCGTGTTGTTTTATTGTCACGTTAGTTTAGTGCTGGTGGTGGGAGATCCTGTCACAATGCTGCTGCTATTTATCACAATGGCCCATACATCCAGGGGCCGCTTGGACGTCTGGGGGCGTTCGTTGGGGCGGCCCACAACATTAGTGGTAATTTTAGGCGTGGGTTTTATTTTTTCAAACAAATGTAGGTGGAAACACGATAATGAATCAGATTCTGAACATCTGGGCCATGATTATAATTGTTTTATTTTTCTAAGGGTCCTTGGTTCATGATAAATGATAGTCAAACGAGAGCAAATGTGGCGGGTGGTGCGTTGTGACTAGAAATTGTAAATGTTTAATTTTGCTGTTGAATTCTATACTGAAAGAGATTTTAATAAACAAATGTTATGATAAAATAGGTAATTTTATTTCTTATGCAAAATCATAATTATATTTCTTCAACTGTATTTTTCTATTTAACGAATTGGCAAAATTAGAAGAAATTTAAAGATCAAGTTATATTACATATAGAAATATTTGATAAATCAGGTAGTTGTTAGAATTTTAAAAACAATACATTGGCCATTACTCACAGGAGGTGAAATACATTATCAACATTTTCAAGGATACTACATTTTTCGTGATTAGTTCATTTAAGTAACTTGATTAAGTTGTGCAGAACTGTCATATTAGTTTTGAAAATATCAGATGCAATGGCAAACCACAGTGATGTGCAAATGAATTCTACTCCCAATATGAAATCATTCCTGAGAAGTGAGGATCTAAAATCAAAGAAAGGAATACAGAGTGGTGAGAAACGACATGAGTGTAGTCAATGTGGGATGTGTTTTAGTAAAAGGGGCAACTTAACCAGACACATGAGAATCCACACTGGGGAGAAAGAACATCAGTGTACAGTGTGTGAGAAATCATTCAGGCAAAAGGGACATCTGAAATCACATCAGAGAATCCACACTGGGGAGAAACCGCATAAGTGTAGTCAATGTGGCAAGTGTTTTAGTCAAAGTAGCACCTTGACCAGTCACATGAGAATCCACACTGGGGAGAAAGAATATCAGTGTACAGTGTGTGAGACAACATTCAGCAGCAGTGGAAATCTGAAAGCCCATATGAGAACTCACACTGCTGAAAAACCTTATGAGTGTAGTCAATGTGGCAAGTGTTTTAGTGTCAGTTGCAGCTTGACCAGACACATGCGAATCCACACTGGAGAGAAAGAACATCAGTGTACAGTGTGTGAGAAATCTTTTAGTCGAAGTGAAACTCTAAAAACCCACATGCGAACCCACACCCGGGAGCAACCTTATGAGTGTAGTCTATGTGGCAAGCGTTTTAGTCACAGTAGCGCCTTGACCAGTCACATGCGAATCCACACTGGGGAGAAAGAACATCAGTGTACAGTGTGTGAGAAATCATTCAGAGACAGTGGACATCTGAAAACCCACATGTTAACTCACACTGGGAAGAAACCTTATGGTTGTGGATTTTGTGATAAAAGTTTCTCTCAAAGATCCCATGTTGTTAGTCATATGCGCACTCACACAGAAGAGAAGCCATACAAGTGTGATCAGTGTGGCAAATGTTTTGCTCAAAGTTCTCACCTGAAGATGCACCAGCGCACACACTCTGGTGAGAAGCCATTTTACTGCCATATTTGTAACAAATCATTTACGCAAGGAAGCAGCTTAAAAAAGCACCATATGACTCTGCATGCCAAAAAGTGAGCTGTTATCACTCAATGTCATTTGTATATTCCAGTTAGTTCTTCTTATCAACAGCTATCACAATTTCATAATATATATCTCAATATTTAGACAACATTCTGCTGGTCTTTCTCAAGAGTGTGGAGTCATAATGCAAACATTATGACTCCACGATTGCACAAACAGACATTGTTGTTGAAATATTGCAGAGCTATATTATGAAAGTGTGATAACTTTTGATATGAAGAACTGACTGTATTATTTGAATTAACACAGCTAATGAACTTGTTCAACATGATCATTTTTTGTTATTGTATTTAGAATATTTTAGCAGGTGTAGAGAAATTCCTTAATTTCACCACCTCAGACATTAAGAAAACATGCCCAGCTTATTTTGTGTCAGCCAAATTTGTTTGCACCTGATTTTATAGATTATGCTTGTACACTAAAAATGCTTTTATTTGATGTTCAATATGCAAAAGCAGAGCCCATAACTGCAGTCATGGGTTTCTGGTAAAAGTAATTTTAAACAAATTGATTAACTGAAATGTACAAAGAACTAACTCTATCTATATTAAGCAGCTCTGTAATTGTCTTTGAATGTATCTCCTGTCAGTAGAAATAAATTTAGTACAAATCTGACCGTTATAGTTTTTTTTTTCCATTCTCATACAAGATGTGTTCATTTTTCTATATTTGTAAATAAACGATAATCATTGCTGTTGAAATATCCTGTGGAATATATCATGAAACTACGAGTATCGTGTGTACGGATGTCAGAGGTACGAAACAGACACAAGGCTTTCACCTCATGACGCTGTTATTTTCAAGCATCTGTCACATTGAATTGAAAGTGAGGCCAATAAACACTCAAACAAACACAAACTCACATTTTACATGGATTTCTACATGAAATTTGGAGGACGAAAGGGCCAAATGAATGACATTTCTTTCTACTATTTTAAGTTATAAACTTGGGTGTGATCATATGTCAAATTGTGTATCTACACTATAAATCAATCAATCAATCAATCAATCAAAAGAATTTATTATATACACATTCTTTGACATTAAAACGTTATGTACAATAAGATATATACATATGATAGATGCAATACACCCTTTAATATGGGTAATAAGACATAAAAACATTAAATTAAAAAACTAGCAAGTCTCCTTTTCCAAGCAAAGGATATAAGATTAATAAAGGCTTTATTAAAAACGTTATCATGTTTACCCAGAAGCAAATGGATAAAATTCTTGGGAGAGCTAATAATTTCCCCAAATATAGCATCATTCATATATTCTTTAACATTGTTAACCATGAATTCTCTTTCTGTATTAAATAAAGGGCAGTGTAATGCAACTTTACAGATGTAAAATTTTTTATATTTGATGACTCGCAAAGTGTTTTGGATTCTCGTAATATACACTATACTCTTCAATTAAGACGACCTTCATAAACAATATCTCTATAAAGGTGGTCTTCGGTGGAGGTTCTACTGTGTAATATAGAGAGGTGGTCTGTTTATGAAAGGCCCATATTAATTTAAGCCTTAAGAGTTAATCATAAAAATCTGTCCGCGTCCCCCGGGTCAAAATAAATTGTCCCCTCCAATGCTTCCACATACATCATACTGCCCCGCTAATAGAACAGTATTGACTAGCAGGTGGTCAAAGCCAGTGTATTCTATATGAGTATCCCAGCCCAATTTTTTTGAGGCTGAGTAGACTATGAGGTTATTCATGAACATAACCTCCGTAAAAGAAACCACGTCCACGCACACAGCGCTGTATACAAAAATCATTGAAAACCGCCATATAAAACCCAACTCTATTTTGAGACAATGGTTCAGAGCCTCTATAGACAAACTTATTAAGGATGTAGTCTCTGTGTCCTCAATGGAAGCTTGTGCTGACATGAACAAAATTCACACAACCTAAATGTGAACCTCCAGCGTGAGACTACCTCTCTATAGCAACCACCGAGTGCCCAAGAGGGTGGTCTCACTAGAGAGGTCCTGCAGCACAAGATACGCTGTCTATCCTGTGATAGTCTGCTTCTGTAGCCGAGTGGTTAGGGAGTTGGACTCGTGACCAGAAGGTCGTGGGTTCGATTTCCAGTCGGGGTCGGGTCGGGTGGTGGGTGTTGAGGAAAGTCATCCTTAAAGCAGTTGCTACACGTTAACTCTGTACAGGTCATTTGGTTGAAAGCGTGAGTGAGTGATTGTGTGGTCGATTAGCATTGTCCGCTGAATGTGCTGCCGGTGTAAGCATATGAGAAGCATATGAGAAATGATCAATTGATGATCAATAAGTGGGTCAATAACCTGGTGTAAATTGTTAAGTCGTGAGAGCAAGACTAATTGGATTAGGACCATAAACCAGCACATTTACATTTACAGTTGCTAGAGGTTGCACTGTGATATCCCACATGATGGATGCCCGTCCGTTTTATGCACTACTTTCTGTGCCAAAATTGGCATGAAATATTCATACGCGGACGGGAACTACTTTATGTGGCGGAGGTTTGTGCTAATGAGGAGAGCTTATGACGTGGGACTGTCTATTAAAATGTAAATGCGGTGGCCTATATACATGATATATTTGTGATGCAAGCCTTGCTCTTGTGACTTTACCATTTACACCAGGTCGTTGGCACACTTGTCAATCTATTCTTAAACACTTGCATCGGCAGCACATTCAGCGCACACTGCTAATCACTCACACAATCCCTCTTTCGATACAAATGATACATGAAAAGAATTGGCCCAAGTTAGAGAGGTGGTCTGTGCAGATATTTTTATATTTTTTCGGCCAGTACATAAATGGTCACGTCACACAGGTTCATTTGCTCAAATGATGACACCCCAATAGATAGACCACTTCTATAACACAGACAATGTTCACAGTCCCCAACCTCTCTAAAAATACCACTTCTGAAAACAGCATATGCGGTGTCTCCCTTGATCTCCATGAAATGACCACCTCTCGGATGGGAAAATTCAAGCATCTGATAGGTCTCTGTCAACTAGTCATGACCGAGTCATGGCTACAGAGAGAGCACTCCTTTCAACATGGGGCCATCACACCTGGCCCTCTACGTTCTTCCCAAGTGTGACCCAGAAAATTAGCCAATCAGCGTCGAACTCTCTCCTACTTGGTGAGACTTTTCACCGGACAATATCTCCTATGTGGCACACATGTACATTTGACCCAATTGATTGAGAACCTGTCAAAGGCTAAAAGGTTCCATTTTGAACAATTGAGTGGGCCTTGATATTGAGGTGGAGGGGTGATGATTGTGCTATTATATGACTTTTTTATTTCACCAATTTCTTCTATCTGGGTTTTCATTATTTCCGAAGATTGGCACATTTTGATAGTTTTTTCCAATGTAAGGTTGTGCTCGTAGTTAGACCAACACGATCTGGAGACTGTGTGATGCACGCGAGTGATGAGAATATATGAAGAGTTATTCAACCCCAAAAACGAATAACGTATCTACCATTGAAATTCTTCACAAGAAGACAGGGAGGAGAAACGTTTGATGAATTGCTAACAGATTTGAGACGGTTAGCAAAACCATACGAGTTCAAACATCTTGATAGTGAGCTAATCAGAGACATGATAGTATGTGGTACAAGAGACGGACAACTACAAGAAAGTCACATAATAGCACAATGATGTCCTGACGTCACGTGTAATGGCTGATGCCGGACGCACTTTAGTGCAGGAAAAAATGAGGTACAACTAAAATAGCAGAATAGTTGATGCTATACAAAAATGTGCCGGTGCAGCCAAAAGAGACTGCGTGTGCGTAATTGGACAACGTGGGTTTGTGTGCAGCAAAATCTGCATTATCGCCACCTCTATACAGAGAGCAACTCTAGAACATAGCCACTTTTCGTGTTCTTTTAAGAGAGACTAACTCCATACAAAGGCAACCGCTATAATCAGACTGTTGTTTCTGATCTTAAATCCTCATAAAACAACCTCCGCTAACTCCATAGAGAAACCATACGTTTGCTCAGCAGTATTCTATCTATGCAATAAAGCTGGTGACATTTTGTCCAGCAGTGACCCACGCAGTATTGACCTCTACACAACAGAAGACGTCGGGAATAGCACTGTGCCTTTTCAACATGTTAGTATCAACACACCAATATAACGTAGTCATCTAGAAGCGTACTGCATCATATGCATCATTTTATCAGCCGAGTAGGACACTTCCTGTGTGCTGTTGTTTCTGTGCCACCCGGAAGCAGCCAACTGCCCTCTCACAATGGCCCCACTCTGACCTTTTAACACTAGCAAATCCAGACTTTCTTGTAAGGAGAGCGCACCCATAGAATTCCATGAGCTTCTTACACGCAATGGCCAAGATGCTGAAAACTCTATAGGAATGATTTGTGTTTGTTTTGTTTTATTTTTTTTGTTTTTGTGGAAAACAGAGGCGTGTGCCCCCCCCCCCCACGCCGTGCCCTGGTGCCTGTCTCTTGTCCCCTGTTTTGTTTAAGGTGCAGCAGTGCCGTGCAGCTGGCGCCACCGGCGGGCTGTGGAGGAACTACAGGGACCAGGTGGTTACAGAAGGGCCTCGCTGTTAGGACCGCCTTCCAGGGGGACGGTGATCAAGTGATCTCATTAGAAGGTGGTTTATTTGGGGTTTCATAGCAAATCGCCACTATAGGGCTTGTTTATAGAGGTGTTCTCAACAGAGAGGGTGTCGCAATAGAAAGGTGCACCTCAATAGAGGTGAGGTATCAATAGAGAGGTGCCCCTCAATATAGAGGTGGTTTATTTTTGGGGTTTCATGGTGATGTCGCTATAAAAGCCGTATTATATGACATGGGGTCTCAACACAGAGGTGGTCTTAATTTGTATATTAGCTAAATACAAATTTTAGCTGGGGACACCCACACCATATGACAGCCGGCAGTCCACGGAACTCAGTGTCATGTTGAGGGATCCGGGGATACTTACAAACGACACCCGCAATGTGGCGATATCCCCAACTAAACCCCTACATTCACACACAGCCATTGGTCAAACACGTACAGTAGATACTCTCCCTGTGTCCTGTTGTCAGGATTGGGGGGTCTCACTAAAGTGGTGGTTATAATTTGTAGTCCCCACTCGGCCTATGGTCATCCCGAACAAGTTCCCGCAACATACAGTAATAGCAAAACCTCCAACTTTTACTAATAACCTTCAATAACTAGCAATTATAAAGGCACATGCTTACAAAGATATCACCTCTAGAATAAGACCAATATTTCTCAGTGTCAAAATGCCACAAAAACCTATGTGGATCTCCATAAAGAGACCACCTTTCTATACAGACCACTTGTATAGTTGTCCTATATATAGCAGCAGCAGCGTCTACAGCGAAGTCATCCACCAAAGCCTCAAGCTCTCACAGATTCCCGCCTCAACCACAGACTAACACCACCTCTCTAGAGCGACCACCTCTATGTTAATGACTGTGTCTATGTGCTTATTTTCTGCATACCTTCCTGAGCCATAATAGGTTATGGACCCCAAAGAATTAAAAAAGAAAAAAGAAAAAAGCAGCCACTAGTGTAGCGTGAGTGAGCTGTACTATGGCGGGGATCGCTGCAATATCGGGCCAATTAATCTGCTCACGCTGGGACGTCAATTGCAATTAATAATGCAGAGCCATGTCACTGGCGTGTGATATCCACATGGGTCATATTGTGCACAATAGTTCACGCTAGCTGTAGCAATGCTTTTTATTGGACCTACTTGAGTTGCATATCAGTTGAAAAAAGCAATTATGCCAACTACAAAATCAGCATGTATCTATTTTGCATAAATGTCATGTTTTTGCATTGTGCTAATGCGCCAGTTGTATACAATCATTTGAGGCGCCACCAGACACAGTGTGTTTATGGTGCCATTAACATCAATAATTAACTGTGTGCCGCATTGGTTCTGATCATTGCACTAGTAGTTGCTCCAGTGTGGTGAATATTGTGTAAGAATATTGTGTAAGGCAATGAATTGTGCCACCTTTCAGTAAAATCGCCTCTATGAATTAGAGACCACCGATATCTAAATAGCATCTATTGTCCCAAATCCGGGGGGCGCAAGGGCTATTTTCCCACCAAAATACTTCATTTTCATAGGGGTTTTATATAGTGCGCCCCCTCTTTTTTCATGCCCCCCTTTTCCGAAAAGATTGCCTATCTTGTTCACGTTTAACTATATTTATTTTGAACTATATTTATTTTACTTCCCCATAGCTGTTCAAAAGTTAAAAAAAAGGAGTAGGGCAAAGGATATGAAGAAAATGAGCTACATGTAATCTAAAATGTACCAAATACCACATACTACATGCATACTGCAGAGTCCACCTCTATTGACACCACGTGTATACTGTATAGAGTTTCTACTGTACTGAGACCCGTTAACAAGTAATACTGGTGCCATTAGGATGAATAATTCAGTGTTTTGTAAGACACATTCACCTTGATCATTGTAGTAGTTGACTAGGGGAAGTCTATAGTTTGGACTAGCACATGGACATTGCGTACTAATACTATCTCTAACCCAGACAGCACAGCCACAAATAGACCACCTTCCTATTGAGACTACAAGGAAGTCTGCATATGTAATGCATGTTGATGTAGCTCAAGTCTATTACCAGTTGTTTACAAGCAAAGCTGATGTCATGAGGATTAATAATTCACAGACTTGGGTGCGCTTTCCATGCGTTCATAATAGTGCCACTTGAGCAAATAAACAAGAGTAGGCCCACTGCAGATATGGTTATTTATGAAGTTACTGTGAAACCAACAGCAATGTTTGTCAAATGGTCGACGCCTAAGACATTATAACCCGTAAGTTAGCCTACTATAAACATGACCTCTCCATATTTTAACTGCTGGCTTAGGTATTTTGTTTATATAGGTAATGTTTATTCCAAGTGCAACAAAAATCTGATCACATTGACATCGTCATTGTCAATTTTTTTGTTCAGTCAACTTATCTATGTTTCATAGATGATGACTAATAATCTCTATGCTTAGGAACTGAGAGACACTAATAAGTGACGCCATCACAACAACAGACCTGTCATAGCAAGTGGCGAAGCTTTCAATGAGTTAGTTATAAACCCCTGGTTCTACCTGTTCAGCCGGCGCCTATTGTAGCCCCATGTCCACACGGCCTACAGTGGACCCCTCTCTGTCAACACGGCAGTCTGACAGGCCACGCACGATCTACGCAGAGGTGTCCGCATCAACAGGGTCCAGAGAGCACCGCATTCATATTTTTTCACGGAGTGCCATTTGCCACACACACACACGCACACACATACCACACAAAAACACAGCACACACACACGCGCGCGCGCACGTACTGTGTGTAAGAAGTAAATGTCAATGCGCTTGTTTATGGTCGCAATGAACAGCTAGCGACGTTACATCTACACCAGGTCAGTGGCAGCATTGTCACACTCTATATATCTTTCTCAACTCCCTGGGGAGCATGCCATACTGGCTGCATACAGCATTGCTGCTCTAGCGCACGCTTATCACCCACATTTGTAACCTGTAACTATTTAACGTGTAGGTACCACGGAGCAGTGTGTAACCTGTTAGAGGTAGATTTGCTCAACACCCACCATCAGACCCGACCGGGAATCGAACCTACGACCTTCTGGTCACGAGTCCAACTCCCTATCCATTCTGCCACAGAAGCAGATGCAAAGTATGTGGCTGTCTGGCGGGTATAGGGGGGTGGGGGACATTTGGAGATGGCGGCGGCGGCGGCGGTTATAACAAGACCTCGTGGGAAATATGAGAGACACAGAGCTAATGGGCCGGCGGGGGGGGGGGGGGGAGGCAATAACGGCAGGGAGCGGATACTGCCCTGTGGAGGGTGTGTGGGGCCAGGTTCTTTATGACGTGGTCAGGTTTAGGCGCTGTAGCGCAGACGCGTGGCCTTACAATATGATAATGGGACGTGTAGAGAGGGTACATTATGCGTGGGGGCTGCATGAAGGGAGAGTATGCATGTGGCCAGGCTGTGAATTATGCGGTTTTAGCAAGCAAACAGTCTGTATTAAGACCATTCAGGTTGGAACTTGGAACATGGTCTCTGTATAACAGTGATCTCTCCATAACAGTGTATGTCCCCAATTGGAAATTGAATCAAGGTCACGCTTAGCACATAACAATGTAATCTCTTAACAAAGGCATTCTTTATCGCACGGGCCTATGGTGTGGTCTCATCCCACAAACTTGGTACTGCAAATACAATGATAAAGGTGGTCTCATTACAGAGGTGGTCCCATTATAAAAGGACCTTATTACAGAGGTGGTCCCAGTATAAGGGTGGTGTCATCATAGAAGTCTCTGCATACAGACATGTTGTACTGCACATGCAGCCGTCTCTATGTCCCTGTGTGGGAGGAACGCAAAGGTCAGTGAAGGCGCCATTAGCAGATATGACAGACTCCAGGCTTTGTCTAAATGTCAGCTGCTTAAAACATACAGCACACTGATATACAGTAGCTGTTTATGCTTTCTCGCTGTATGATTTTCATTCCCACCCACGCAGCACTCCTTTAACGTTCTAGGATGTGGCCACTGGTCACCAGACAGAATTTCTGTTTTGGCTTTAGAAGAAAAGTACATAGGGGAATGTAGACCAGTGGTAAACAATAAAGATGAGATGAGCAGAGAGCTGATTATCAAGCTATAATCATACAAACCATGATGTATTTTGCCATTGTATATCATATAATCTCTCTTCTACATTGTTTGTTGCTGACTATACTGCAGTTTGATTGTACTTGATATAATATTGTACGTGTACAAGCACTACCCTATTCCATGTAGTTTTGTCATTTCCTTATTCATTTCCTGTTGTGTCTGAGACACAAACTATAATATAGTATCCATTAAAAAGCAACAAGAGCCATTTGACATTGACACCGTCT
The DNA here is from genome assembly GCA_019095985.1 of Streblospio benedicti. Taxonomy (NCBI): domain Eukaryota; kingdom Metazoa; phylum Annelida; class Polychaeta; order Spionida; family Spionidae; genus Streblospio; species Streblospio benedicti. The sequence continues at coordinate 36,861,984 of CM032659.1, read as the reverse complement.
CTACAAACCTTTTGCAGTACCAGGAGACCCACTCTCCATTGGGTAGGAACAATACGGAAAACTAGGTGCGTGGAATGCTTCCGTCTCTTGGAAAAAAATGGTTGTGGACGAATAGGCTCAATAACACCCCCATGTGAGATGTTGTGTAACCCCGTGGCTGCCCTGTCTTCAGTGCAAAAGAGTGGGGAAAATACAAACCACAATACTACATCCGAATCGCCCATTAAGAACAACCACTTTTGTAAAAACACCATTTCTCAAAGTCCTTAATAATCATAAGGGGGACACTGTGGCATAAATCTTTTTAACGCGACCACCTCTCTATTGAGACGACGTGATGCGAACCTCACTAGCAGAGAGACTGACAGAGCCGGGTTGTGACAGAGACCCGCATTTTGAGGCTGACATTTGCTGCTGCACAGTGGAGCTGTAATTGGACCTGTACATATTTGATGCTGAAGGTTTCATTATAACGGGCGGAAAAGACATCTGGACATGCACGGGGTGAAATGTCGCCACGATATACAGCTTCACATGTATCTAAGAGTAGCCTTTATGAGGAGAACATGTTTAAATTAAGGCCATTAGTAGCAGGGCAGATTCAGGGGGGGGGGGGGCTCTTTTTTCCACCAAAATATTTCATTTTCATGAGATTTCTAAACGAGACTTTCTGGAGATAAAAAAATTCTTAAAATGTGCTTGTTTTTTATTTTAGTATAAAAGTACAAGCATTTCCCTTTTTAAAAATGAATAACACTTTAGGGGTTTCGGGAATAGATTTTGGTTTATGGACCATACAAAAGATCATGTATACAATTTCGGTGCAGTCAAAATTAACATTGACTCAATTTTTCATTGTATTTGTATGATCTTTTGTATGGTCCATAAACCAAATGCCATTCCCGAAACCTTTAAAGTGTTATACATTTTTAAAAAGGGAAATGAATGTACTCTTATACTAAAATAAAAATCAAGAACATTTTAAGATTTTTTTTACCTCCAAATTGTTTTATCTCCAGAAAGTCTCTTTTCCAAAACCCTGGGTCTGCCAGTGGTCTGAGCCTTCGCAAAGGGACCACCATGACGCTCTTGGTGATTGGGACAACTTGAAGTCCGTGACCACGTGGCGAGGTTCTACTGTGCCTCTTGTTAAATGCTTCATTATAAAATGTTGACAATGCACATGTACATGTAAAGGTCAGAATGTCGGATACTCAGGCTCAAAACTCACTAACAAGGACTGTACAAGAGGTCTGAGCATAGTTTATGTGTCACATCCAAACTAATACATGGTGGATTCGCATCTAATAAGCAATGAGCATGTCCAAAGACAAGAATGACTTTCAAATCAGCAATTTTACTGTCACCTTACGAAAGGGACATCTATATCTATTCGTATTCTTCTGATTTTTTATATAGCTTAAACATTTCCAGAATCAAATCTAGAAGCTTGTAGCAGAAGTGTGAGACTTCAAACTTGAGTAGAGATCTTCTATTTAGTGACACATGCAGTTCAGACAAACGTTTCCTCAAGTGACTTCAAGGAGACACCACCAACTTGTTACAGCCTGTAACATGAGACACTGCGCCTTTGCTAATCATGTGTTCTTTATGTTTTTATTATTATTTTATGTCATTATATCATTTTGTTTATCAAACACCAAAAAATATGTTTTTTACCATTTTATTTTTTAAAACCAGTTTTCAAGATCTTTAGTCTCCTTTAAAAAAACTGGTTTAGATTTGTTTATGTTTGATTAAAAAAATGTCAGAAGAGAGCTAGAAAATAATAAATCATGAGACCGTACACTGCATTCCAAGTTCAGTTAAATTCTACAATGTTAATTAGTTATTTAAGTGTGTTACATATTTTTATATTAGGTCAAACAAACAAATAAATTCAAAATCATCACATAATTTTTATGTTTGTTAAGACGTGGCAGCTGACAAGAGAATAATAAAATTACTAGACCTAACCCTGCACACCAAGTTCATTCAACTTTATAACTCATATTTAGGTTATTATATCAATTTAACCTGCTTGAAAACAACTGACCTCTTTTCATAGCCTTGCAGCAGTAACGAGTGTGTGTTTAGGTCCCGTTAGTGGTCATCTGTTGAGTTTGCCCCTTAAAGGGACACTTATATAAGTCTCTTCCGCCCTGCGACATATTGTGACCTTTTTACGCCATGAGATGTACAGCGTGTGTCACAGAATGCGCCGGGTGATTGATGTAGTCCGTGTCAGGAGGTCGGACAAATGGTCATCGTCAATAATGGCCACAGTGACGTCACAAGTAAACGTTAACACGTACGTTTCTTACGTTCTGCGTGCACGACCTTACGTCGGACGGTTACAGGTGTAGTGAGGTGTAAGGCGACATGTAACGTCAATTAGCATTAGAGTCCGAGTCGCAGACAGACATGTGGAGAATTGTTGACAAGGGCAGACTTTTAATTTTGCATGAGATTAGCTGTGTTTGTGTAAAAGGTCGGTGATTCGTGGGTGTGGACAGAAAACTTCTATTGTAAGTACAGACTTTAGGATTTGAAGGATGCAGATTCTGAAGTGAAATATAGTATGAGAACATTGTTTAAGCAAAAGGTGATCTTTTTTGTAGAAACAAACTGTAGGAGTGTCTATGAATCGAGGATAAAAACACAAAACATGAAGATGCGGTGTTCTCGCCAGTTTATTCAACACACACAGTGGTACCTTTTAAACCGTTCTTAATATACAACAAAATACGCGCTCTCCAGTCTTAAATCATTTACCCAACAGAGAATGTAAACATAATGCATGGGCCAAAATGTAATGATTGTTATTAACAGAAATGCATGTCCCACAAAGTAATATTTGTAATTAACCTTAAAAAATGTGCCACAAAGTAATAATAGTAATCAAACTCAATGCATGTGCCACAAAAAATATAATTAACTTTAATTACTACATGTGCTCTTAATAGACTAATAAATGTACTTAACATAACACATGTGCTACCAAGAAACAGTTGTAATTAACCTTAATAAATGTGCCACCAAGTAACACTTGTATTTAACGGTAATCCATGTCTACAGTGACGACCCCATCACTGCACCACCCACCTCTGTAGCACAGAGTCCGTATCATCAGCCTCACTCTTGACTTCATCCTTCAGGGCAACATTTGATCCTTCAGAAAATGTCTCAGGCACAAAAGGTTCAACGCTCAAACTGGATCTATGTGGATTGTCAAGCCAAATATTTGCATCTTTTTCATCTTCAAACATTGGTTCAACTTTTAAAATAGATGCGCCCATTGCGTTGTCAGCACATATCTGTTGGCCATCTGCACCCGACGTTACAGTGTCCCGATTCTCTTCACCCTTTCCACAAACTTCTTCCACAACAGGCTTGACCTCAATCACACCCGATGCCAACAAACTCTGACTGAGATTTGATCCAGTTACACCAGAAGCAGAATCCTGACCACTAGTTTGATCACAAGATGCCTTCTGGCCAGTATAATATTCCATATTCCAGCCTGACTGGTTACCACCACTAGAATCCTCCCGTTCATACATCTGTGCCACGACAAAGTTTGACTTGTTACCCGTCTTAGGTTCTTTTTTCACCACTTCATGCCCAAGAGTCTCCGTCACAGAACAACGAGCACCTCTAGAACGCTGTCCATCAGTGCTAGAACAGTTGCTAGAATCTCTGGAACAGTTGCTAGCAGTTCTTTTTGACTTTTCGCCATGCTCAATTGCATGAGCTGAAAACTGCTCCATAGGGAAACAAATGTTATCACTGGGAAAATTGAGCATTGTGTTTTCAGCAGCATTCTTCCTCTGCTCCGACTCTTCCTTCACATCCCCTGATCTACCGGCCGGACGAGCAACTTGTTCTGGCGGCGTCACATCCATTTTACCCTCTGTAATATTCATCGGACTCTTCGTTTCTCGTGTCCCAGCCCGTTTACCCGCAGTGACAGTAGATTTCTTTGCCCTACAGGATCTCTGTACATGGCTTTTGAGCATGTGAGGAAGGAAACCAGTTGCATGCGCAAGTGTAGCACTTCTTACCTCCCTTGGTGGAATCTTGTCATGGCTCCAGGTGTGATTTTGCAGCCGACAGAAGGGGTGAACATGAACAGCCGGACTCTGCTCGTTCAGGTGGCACACAAATTCATGACAGAACTTTCGGGTTACACACCGACTACAGTATCTCTGTATGTCATACGCCTCCAAGTGGTCGATGAAAACCTGTTGTTGCACGCTTGTCACAAGTGTACACTTCAACTCTCGAACCCGATGCCGACCGCAGGTCTGGAATCAAAGCAGCGCCTGCACACGCCGTGACGAGAACTGGTTCTGTATCGACACACACATGATTTTGTACATTTTGAGATCCGACATTCTCAAACTGTGCACCACACAACACACAAAAACCATCAGTCTAGCTCCGCTATTTTGATGACTCGGTTCTGATTCATCCCCGTCATTCTCCTTCAGATCAGAATGCTGTCCATCAATGCTAGAAGAATGACCTCTAGAACAGTTGCTAGCAGTTCTATTTGCACTCTTCTTTTCGTGCTCCATTGCATGCGCAGAATAGTGTTCTTTCGTGAAAAACATCATATCACAAGTCGTACAGTGAAATTTTTACCATTGGGTTTTCAGGAGGATTCATCCTCTGTCTTGACTTCTTCCTTAACATCTTCTGAAACATCGACCGGACTAGCACTTGTTCTGGCGGCGTCACATCCATTTTACCATCTGTAATATTCATCGGACTCTCTGTTTCTTGCTGCACACTCATTTTACCCTGTGTGACAGTAGATGTCTTCTCCCTGCCATGACTCTGTATATGGATTTGCAGTCGGTGTGCCGAAGAAAAACATTTGCTGCACAAAAAACAGGTGTAGAGACTTTCGGCTCCTCGCGGCGGCGGCTTGTCATGGTTCCAGGTGTGCGTTCGAACATTCATCGGACTCTTCGTTTCTCGTGTCCCAGCCATTTTACCCGCAGTGACAATAGATTTCTTCGTGCTACAGTATATCTGTATATGCCTTTGGAGTTGGCGCGCCGAAGAAAACCTGTTGTTGCACGATGCACAAGTGTACGAGAACTTCTTTACCTCTATTATGTGGTTGAATCTTTTTCATGGCTCCAGGTGTGACTTTTTGCAGCTCTTCGACAGAAGGGAAAGCTTCACACAACACACATTGAACAGCCGGGTCTGCTCAAAGGAGGTGTGGTTCAGGTGGCACGCCTGTACACTGATGTTCTTTCTCACCAGTGTGGATTCTCATGTGGCTGGTCAATTTGCTACTTTGACTAAAATTTTGCCACATTGACTACACTCATAAGGTTTTCTATCAGTGTGAGTTCTCATGTGGACTTTCAAATTCCAACTTTTGTGAATGATTTCTCACACACTGTACACTGATGTATTTTCTCAACAGTGTGGACTCTCATGTGCTTGGTCAAGTGGCCACTTCGCTTAAAACACTTGCCACATTGACTACACTCATAAGGTTTTTCATCCGTGTGAGTTCTCATATGGGATTTCAAATTTCCACTTTCTCTGAATGATTTCTCACACACTGTACACTGATGTTCTTTCTCACCAGTGTGGATTCTCATATGCCTGGTCAAGGTGCTACTGTCACTAAAACACTTGCCACATTGACTACACTCATATAAGTTTTCTCACCGGTGTGAGTTCTCATATGGGCTTTCAGTTGTCCACACTTGCCAAATGATTTCTCACACATTGTACACTGATACTCTTTGTCTCTAGTATGGATACTCATCATGTGTATGGTCAAGTTGCATTTCTTACCAAAACACTTGCCACATCCACTACACTCATATGGGTTCTAGCCAAGCAGTGTTTCTTTTTTTGTGATTTTCGATACTCACTTCGAGGGAATGATTTCTTACTTGATGTAAACTTCATTTGCACATTGCCGTGTCCTTCCATTGAATCTAAGTTTTCAAAACTGATATGGTTTACAAACTTCTGCACAGCTTAATAAAGTTCCTTAATTAATACTAATCACAATAATGTCACATCCTTAAGTCACTTGAATATTTCACCTTCAGGTATAATTATCCACTGTTTTGTCTCTATCTTTTTTCTTTATTCACACCATTATGTCGGATATGTATCCGATATATAACTATTGGTTTATATAAAATAGCTTTATATTAAATATCCTTCTATTTTTACTGCTTTGTAAAATAATGAAATACAATTAAATAATCATAATTATAATTTTGAATATGAACTAAAATTTACTGCTACATTATAATACTTTTTTCTTAGAGTCTCCTTTACTATCGAATATAACAACAAAATTAAACATTTACAATTTCTAGTCACAATGCACCGCCCTCTGCATTTGCTGTCTTCGTACCATCCTGTATCATGCTGCAAGGTCACAACACCATAAAACAATTATGACCCACATGTTCGGGTGCTGCATTTTAAGTTTCCATTCTCACAAACTACAACATTTTCACTGTTTTAAGACTTGAAGCTTGGGGTTACATTTAGTTCATCATAAGTAGATATATCACAACCCACTTACACATGTCAGAAAGTAAGTTAAAATACTTATAAATAACTACAGCGTTTTTCCCTCAAAGGTGATATCACCCAAGTACTAGACCACCCCCCACTCTTGTCAACTTTTGTCATCTTTCCCCACCCCCCCAACCGCCGGGTGACGTCATTTGTGAACGATCCTAATTATAGTATAGAAAAGGATTTTATCCTTTTCTTTACTGAGTTGATGGGGGTTTGAGCACCGTAAAACGCTCCCTAAATTAAAACGTTTTTGGCAGTTCACATTGAAGAAACGCCAGTCAAACTTAAATGCAGTAAACCTTAAGGTTAAATTCCGTGGTCACTACGAGCTGTATCACGTGGAACACGCATGTAGCTTTATATCAGTCACCACTGACCACAATGCCTGACCTTATTTCACATCAGCACATGCTGCATGGTTTGTTAGAATTTACTTTTCTGTACTGTACAAGTATATGGTATTGAAGGATTAGTGGGGACTTGATGTGTCAAAGTCTAGATGATCTGAAATGTCTATATATTTATTTATTTATTTATTTTCATTTCCATTCAAAAATGATACTTTTAATATCATAATAATGTAGAATATTATTTTATATGTACATTCCATGTGTTGTATTTGCTGAAAATATTTCCATTTGTATGATGTTTGAAAAAGGAAGAAATATGATATAGAGTTTTTCTAATCCATTTTATTTTCTAATCCAATATATTTCTTCTTACATCATTTTTAGAGCGTAATCAGAACAAACATTCATGCAAAATTTGGCCCAGCATCTCTTTTCCATAAAAAATCATTACAATAGAAATACACATCAATAATTCCTAAACATGAAAAATACCTAATAAAACCAAAGAATAATAAATCTTATGTCACATAACTGAGAAACACATGTATTTTCTACAAATGCTAGCAATGTGAAATTGAGAAATGATAATTATACATCAATCTATGTTCAATGTAAAACAAAATATCCTATCGTATGCAAATGCAATCCACAGGTGCATCATATATCATAATAAACAAGTGATTAACATACAGTTATCTTCTCCTGACTTGCCCTTTACTGAAAGGTCATCACAACAATAGATTATGTCAACAGTAGTTACTATCAATGGAATCACCAGCTCACGTAAACACCCACTTTGACTACGGAGTAACTTAACCGTCCAAAGGCATTAGCATGAGTGTATTGGATTGATATATTCCTGGTACCAAAGAAAATCTCTGTTCATGATTCATGATGTCCTTTATTTACCACGGCCTTTGTCTTTATTTTCACCACGGCCTTTGTTCACGATGGCATCGGCCTGATGTCCTTTTTCAGTTTAGCTGCATTTGCAAGTATCACAGGAAGTCCGAGTCCCTCGTAGGCTGCATCAGTCTTGACTGGCATGTGGCCCCGGATAGTGTTTATGCATACAGTCTTGAGGGAAAGCATCAAAGGCTGGCCTGGTTGGGGAGCGTCTAGCAGGGAGGGGTCAGCCCCATGCTGTATAAGAACTGGTACCAGATCCCATTTTTTCTCCCTCACTGCCTCATGGGCGCTGTGTTACCATCATAATCCTGCATGTTGATGTTGTGGGGAGATATGAGCTTGGGAATGATGTCTGCTGGGGTATCACGACATGCAGCCCAATGTAATGGCGTTCGATTCGGAAGACCAAACAGGTTGACATCAGCTCCATGCTGCAGTAGATCTGGCACCAGATCCCATCTTTCCCACTTCATTGCCAAATGGAGCGCTGTGGCATCATTTACATCCTGCATATTGACATTTTGATAAGAAATCAGCTGGTTGAATATGTCTTTTGGGGTATCACAGCGTACAGCCAAATGTAATGGGGTTCGATCCCAAACATCACACACGTCGACATCAGCCCCATGCTGCAGTAGAACTGGCGCCAGATCCCATCTTTTTTCCCAACTCAATGCTGCATGGAGAGATGTATGGCCATATCTACCTGGCATATTGATGATGTGGGGAGAAATCAGCAGCACAATAACTTCTTCTGGGGCATTTCTCACTATAGCATGATGTAAAAGTTCCGAATTCCCAGACAAAAGCTGCTTCAACAATTCCCCTTCACAGCCTAATATATTGCATGCTTTTGTCCATTCTCCCTTTTCAAATGCCGAATGTAATTCAAATTCAAGCTTCTCCATGGTATTACAAATGCATATGTTATATTTAATATATATTTGTATCCTTGTTCAAGGTCCTTGTACTAAGACTTTTACATTTATATTAAAGTCAAATTTTGTGAGCCATTCTATTTTCATATACTCACAGCATTACATTTTGATTTTCAACTACTTGTGTATTCAACGTTTGTAGAAGTTCACATTGAAGAAACACCAGTCAAACTTAAATGCAGTAAACCTTAAGGTCAAAGTCTATGGTCACTATGAGTTTTATCACGTGGAACATGCATGTAGCTTTAAATCAGCAAACACTGACCACAAAAGGTTGACCTTATATTACGTCAGCAGACATGCTACATGAATTTTCAAAACTTACTTTTCTGTACTGAATGATTCTGCAAACAAGCACGCATACTGACTTGCTCTTATTTGATTTTGATTATTATTTATTCAGTTCGGCATGTTAAAATGCACATTACAACACCATTTAAAAAGATAGAATATAAAATACATATGCAAAACATTAAAAAAAACTTGAATAATACTGATCACATGTTAACAAACATATTTGGAAATATTGATACATGTAGTACGTATATCCATATTGACCCTTTTTTTTCAACCTGAAAGCTGTAAGCATTTTAGGGATTCCTTGATCAATTTGTACATGTGTGTTTCAATATACGCATTTCCATAGATTCTGTTCAAAACAACCTAGAAATGAGCCGTTAGTGCAATGTTGAAGGGTAGAATGGATTCAAACTTGTCTTCACAATATACAAACCATTAAAGGTTATTGCTCAGTGACCGAACAAGTATTCTTGCACAGAAACAATGTGTTTTGTGCATTCTGAAACTTTTCATTTCAACAGCATATTAGAATCTAGAGCAATTTAAATAATCTCTGACCTCTTCAGAATATATTCTGAACAGGACAGAGATTGACAACGTTAAAAACCAATTATTTTGGATATTTTATTATTTTTAGTATATCGTTTGGAAAAAATTAAGCATATATTTGAAGAGAAATAAAACAAATAATATGATACATTTTACACTGTGATGTCACGATGAAGGGAAATTACTAGTTGTTTGCGTATACTAGTATATTTTCGACTTTTCAGTTGTCGATATATCGAAATATCCAATCTACATGACTCATCAATTGTTAGAGACAAAAATAATATATAAGTTCAACAATAGATTTCTAACTGAAAACGTATTGGAAGCCAAAATGTTACACAGCAGCAGATTCAATATCCAAATCAAAACTATTGTTGGCTTGTATCATTTCGTTTTGTCTGCTAAGTTTGTGCTATATGTATGGCCTGTGCTGAAGTTTTTTTGTCATGTATTGCTAAGTTTGTCTGGCCTCATGCCGTATGTATCATATATCAGGTGCTAAGTTTGTCTGGCCTCATTCCACATATATCAGGTGCTAAGTTTGTCTGGCCTCATGCAGCATGTATCAGGTGCTAAGTTTGTCTGGCCTCATGCCGCATGTATCAGGTGCTAAGTTTGTCTGGCCTCATGCCGCATGTATCAGGTGCTAAGTTTGTCTGGCCTCATGCCATGCATGTATGCCAGGTGCTAAGTTTGTCTGGCCTTTTCATGTATCAGGTGCTAAGTTTGTCTGGCCTCATGTCATGTATCAGGGCTAAGTTTGCCTCATAAGTTTGTCTGGCCTCATTCCGCATGTATCAGGTGCTAAGTTTGTCTGGCCTCATTCCACATGTATCAGGTGCTAAGTTTGTCTGGCCTCATGCCTCATGTGTAGGTGCTAAGTTTGTCTGGCCTCATTGTCATATATCAGGTGCTAAGTTTGCCAGATTACAGTAGAACCTCCGTGTTAAGTTTGTATAACCTGGTACTGTAGAAACCCCACTTTAAACCACTTCCGTAGGAAGACCACTTCTGGAATACGACAATTTTGGTTTACAATTTGTTTTAAACATATTCATTTGCTACACATGTCAACTGCTAAAATTAAAATTAACACTCTCTAATATGACAATTTCACTTTGTCCCAAGCCAAAGGTGCCACCATTAATCATGCACAAAGAGAGTATGGAATAACTAGAGCGTCTGAAAAATTGACAAAAGAAACTTCAAAATGATCATATTATAGATGGTGTGATGTCCCATGTCAAATGCAATAAAATGCCGTAAACATTGGTATAGTGCAGGTGTCAAGTAATCTGAATTTGGAGAATATTAACACCATCTGTGTATGAGCAACAAATCGTATGGTTTTTCAACTTTAAAAAGGACATTGATGTCCGTAAATATGTATTTGAGTTTTCAACCATAACGTTATATCTAATCGTTTTCTTTGTCTTTTTCACGTGAATATGTTTTATCTAACATGTTTGTTTCTCTTTTTTCATGTGCTGTTTTTTCTGCTCTTGCAGGTGAGTGAAGTTTGTTCTTTTGATTTGAATAAAATCTATTGTTCTACATATAATCACTACTAAGTTGATTTTTTTTTTTTTTTTTTTATTTATTCATTTTTTTTTTTGAATATGCGGTGTGCTCGCCAGTTTATTCTACACACACAATGGTACCTTTTACACCTTCTTAATATACCATAATATACGCGCTCTCCAGTCATAAATCATTTACCCAACAGAGAATGTAAACAGAAATGCATGTCCCACAAGGTAATAATTGTAATTAACCTTAAAAAATGTGCCACAAAGTAATGTTTGTAATCAACCTTAATGCATGTGCCAACAAAAAATATAATTAACTTTAATTACTGCATGTGCTACTAAATAGACTAATAAATGTAATTAACATAACACATGTGCTACCAAGAAACAATTGTAATTAACCCTAATAAATGTCCACCAAGTAACACTTGTATTTAACGGTCATCCATGTTCCAAGAAGCCATCACTGCACCACCCACCTCTGTACCCCAGAGTCCGTATCTTCAGCCTCACGCTTCACTTCCTCCTTCAGGGCAACATTCGAATCTTCAGACTCCGGCACAACAGGTCCAACGCTCACACTGGATCCATGTGGGTTTTCAAGAAAATTATTTACATCTTCTCCATCTTCAGACATCGGTTCAACTTTTAAAACAGATGTACTCATTGCGTTGTCAGCACAGATTTGTTGAACATCTGCACCCGAGGTTGACCTTACAGTGTCCCGATTCTCTTCACCCTTTCCACAAACTTCTTCTGCAACAGGCGCGACCTCAATCACACCCGATGCCAACAAACTCGGACTGAGATTTGATCCAGTTACACCAGAAGCAGCGTCCTGACCACTAGTTTGATCACAAGATGTAATCGGGCCAGTATAATATTCCATATTCCAGCCTGACTGGTTGACGACACGACCAACACTAGAATCCTCCCGTTCATCCATCTGTCCCTCTGCCGAGCTCCCACCAGCTGTTCCCACCGTACCATATCCTCTCTCACCATTCGCGTCCACAACAAAGTTGGACTTGTCACCCGTCTTTGGTTCTTTTTTCACCACTTCATACCCAAGAGTCTCCGTCACAGAATGATCAGCACCTCTAGAACGCTGTCCATCAGTGCTAGAACAGTTGCTAGAATCTCTGGAACAGTTGCTAGCAATTCTTTTCGCCTTTACGCCATGCTCAATTGCATGAGCTGAAAACTGCTCCACTGACAAACAACTCTCATCATAAGTCTTACTGGGGAAATTCACCATTGTGTTGGCAGCAGCATTCTTCCTCTGTTCTGCCTCTTCCTTGACATCCCCTGATCTACCGACCGGACCAGCCATTCGTCCTGTCACATCCATTTTACCCTCTGTAACATTCTTCAGACTCTTTGTTTCTCGTGTCCCAGTCATTTTACCCTCGGTGACAATAGATTTCTTCGCCCTACAGTATCTCTGTACATGGCTTTCGAGCACGTGTGGGGAAGGAAACCTTTTGTTGCACAATGTACAAGTGTAGCACTTCCTACCTCTATGTGGTGGAATCTTTTCATGGCTCCAGGTGTGATTTTGCAGCTCCCCGACAGAAGGGAAAGCGCGCTCGCACAACACACACGTGAACAGCCGGGTCTGCTGCGAGGAGGTGGTTCAGGTGGCGCGCCTGCACACTGATGGTCTTCCTCACCAGTGTGGATTCTCATGTGGCTGGTCAAGGTGCCTTGTAGACTAAAACACTTGCCACATTGACTACACTCATAAGGTTTTCTACCAGTGTGAATTCTCATGTGGGATTTCAAATTTCCACTTCGTGTGAATGATCTCTCACACACTGTACACTGATATTCTTTCTTGTCGGTGTGAGTTCTCATGTGCTTGGTCAAGGTGTCACTTCGCTTAAAACACTTGCCACATTGACTACACTCATAAGGTTTCTCACCCGTGTGAGATCTCATATGGGTTTTCAAATTTCCACTTTGGCTGAATGATTTCTCACACACTGTACACTGATGTTCTTTCTCACCAGTGTGGATTCTCATGTGTCTGGTCAAATCGCTAGTGGCACTAAAACACTTGCCACATTGACTGCACTCATATGGTTTCTCACCGATGTGAGTTCTCATATGGGCTTTCAGTTGTCCACACTTGCCAAATGATTTCGCACACATTGTACACTGATACTCTTTGTCTCTAGTATGGATACTCATGTGTATGGTCAAGTTGCATTTCTTACCAAAACACTTGCTACATCCACTACACTCATATGGGTTCTAGCCAAGCAGTATTTCTTTTTGTTTTTAGATACTCACTTCGAGGGAATGATTTTTTACTTGATGTAAACTTCATTTGCACATTGCTGTGTCTTGCCATTGAATCTAAGTTTTCAAAGCTCATATGGTTTACACACTTCTGCACAACTTAATAAAGTTCCTTAATTAATACTAATCACAATAATGTCACATCCTTAAAAGTTACTTGAATATTTCACCTTCAGCTATAATTATCCACTGTTTCGTCCCTGTCTTTTATTCTTTATTCACACCATACTGTCAGGGATATGATTATTGGCGGATATAAAATAGCTTTATATTAAATATCCTTCTATTTTTACTGCTTTGTAAAGTAATGAAATACAAGTAAATAATCATAATTATAATTTTGAATATGAAGTAAAATTTACTGCTGCATAATAATATTTGTTTTCTTAGAGTCTCCTTCACTATCGAATATAACAGCAAAATTAAATATTTACAATTTCTAGTCACAATGCACCCCCTCTGCATTTGCTCTCTTCGGACCATCCTGTATTATGCTGCAAGGTCACATAACAATAAAACAATTAGGACCCACATGTTCGGGTGCTGCATTTTAAGTTTTCAGTCTCACAAACTACAACATTTACACTTTTAAGACTTGAA
>CM032659.1:36821542-36847826 GCA_019095985.1 Streblospio benedicti | reverse complement strand
CCACTGTGCCAAGTCAGACAGCATAGCATTTACATTATGCTTTTTTTCTTGAGAAGGCCAAACTCCAAAGTTGCCAAAATATGGAAACAAACCAACAACTGTTCAATATCCTTGTATGCTTCTATTTTTGTTTGAATGAACTTCGCCATCTCATTTATTTCAGACGTATTTATTTTTATTCAATTTACAAGTTATTGACAACAGATGGGAGATATTGTTACACATGTAATATGTATGTGGTACAAATGAGATTTTCCTGTAGACCCACGATTGACCTGTGTGTTTGTGTTTGCACTAGAACCTCTAGCAGGCCCAGCTGTGCCGGAAAACTTAGCCATGCTGGGCTGTAACAACGGTAATGGCCATCGCCTAATGGTGGACCCACGGCCCAGGGAATGGTCAACTCCAGTGAGGGATCGGTCACCACTCATAAAACACAGTGACGATGGAGATTCTTCAGCAAGCGGAGAGACATGGACCAAAAAACAGGTAGTCTGCGGTTTATGCATCGAAACGTCGGAGTCACTGTCTGACTTTAAAACTCACATATGCAAGATTGTAGAGAAAGGGTTTAAATGTGCACTGTGCAATAATAGCTGGTTTGGGACAAAGTCATCTCTGGAAAGTCACATGCGTATGGAACATTGGGATGCAGAGTTGAGGTGTGCGAGATGTCACGTGGGCTTCAGTGAGCCGAAATCATTCATCGCGCACTTGGAGGCGGCGTGACAAGAACGCCGCATGTGTGTCGGCGGTGTATAACGTCACAAAGTTCTGCAGTAGGGCAGAGCTGGATGAACATCGCACAATGGTCCATTGTGGAGTGAAGAAGAAGGATGCTGCGAACCCCATCGTGTGTTTTCGCTGTAAGACTTGCGATAAGATTTTCTTCGACATGAAGCAGTTTTCTGCACACACTCTTCAGCATGCAATGTTGCCGAATAGTATTGCTAGCAACTGTTCTAGAGGCTCCGGTAATTCCTCTAGCATCTGTTTGAAAACCTCTGATAATTCAGTTAAGGAGAATCATGGTGATAGGGTGGAAACAGTGGTGAGAAAGGAACAAAAGCAGGGTGACGATCACAGAATGGTTGATTGTGAGCCGTTCATGTGTGTGTTGTGTGAACGCGCTTTCCCTTCTGTCAAGGAGCTGCATAATCACACCTGGAGCCATAAAAAGATTCCACCACATAGAGGTAGGAAGTTCTACACTTGTGCATCGTGCAACAAAAGGTTTTCTTCGGTGCAACAACTCCAAATCCATACAAGGACGCATGGTAGGCAGAACCGTCCGGATGTCACTGATGGTGAAGTGGAAACAGAGGTCAGAAAAGAAGCAAAGAAGGGTGAAAAGTCCCACTTCAGTGTAGAACTGAACGGTCAGAAATTGTTTTCTGGACCAGTATTGATTAACGGTGAGAAATCTTATTCTGGACAAGCAGCGACTCAACCCGGCAGCATTGAACAGATGTTTGCTGGTTCTTTGGTTGGGCATGAAGCAAAAAAGCAGGACGTTTGTGAGGAAGGGAGAGAGATGTATAATCAAACAAACTTTGTGGTGGATGTGAATGGTCAGGGAGTATTGTGTGTACAACAAACAAATGGGAGACGTGCCGGGATGCTATTCACAATAATCAATCATACCCATCAAACATCGAAGATAATCTACAGAAGGCGATTTCTGAGCACGCTGCTAGCCTTAGTGCTCCCGGTGTTGGTGGATCAGATCTAAATAAGCGCTTGTTGACAGAGGATGATATTAAAATCGAACCTGCTGTAAAAGAAGAAGATTTTAGGGAAGACCAAGAGAATATTGACACTGTAATGTTCAGGTTAGGTGGAGATAGAGAGCAGATATCTGCTTACAAAGCAACAATTACATTGTTTAAATTAGAAGAAGATGGAGAAGATGCAAATAATTTTCCACATAGATCCAGTTTGAGCGTTGAACCTTTTGTGCCTGAGACATTTTCTGAAGGATCAAATGTTGCCCTGAAGGAGGAATTGAAGAGAGAGGCTGAAGATACGGACTCTGTGCTACAGAGGTGGGTGGTGCAGTGATGGGAGAATGTAGTATATGCAGTATTGGATAGTATATTCTTTTCTTGACAGTACAATTGTGAGTATACAGTTATTACTGGTGTGTTGTATATTGATTATCAGAAAATGTATTCAATACTAGATAGTTTATTTGCGAGATTGTAGTACATTCACTATTGGATAGTATGTTCCTTCAGGATACTATATTAGTGACTTTGTAGTACTTTGATTACCGGGCAGTATATCCAGTATTGTATAATATATTGTGTATATTGTGTATATTTGTGACTTTGTAGTAAATGCGTTATTGGTAGTGGCTCTCTGGTAGTCTGATATGGAACTGTTTAATAGGTGCCATTGTATGATTATATAATTATAAAGAATAAACTGGCATGATAAATCATAGTTTGTGTTTTGTTCCTGATTCATATAGGCCCATGGTTTACAATACAATTTGTGTATAAAAAGTCACCTCTCATGTAGAGCTTGTCATACATTTTCACCTGCACATATTTGCCCAGACATCGCCCCCAGCAAGGCAGCTTTTCTGTACTGTTGAAACAGACTTTTGTCTACAGCATAAAAACCTTCTAAATATCACACACACATTCCACACAAACATACTTATCCTCTGCAAAATTGAAGTTCATTACCCGTCTGCACTAATCAACAATTCTAACAGACTTTACATCTCATGTTACACCTACAGCTGACATCGTGGACTTTGTGACGTCACTGTGGCCATTATTCACGATGACCATTTGTCAGACCTCCTGACACGGACTACATCAATCACCCGGCGTATTCTGTGACACATACTGTACATCTCATGGCGTACAAAGGTCACGTGATGGGGGTGCCTTAAAACCTCTACTAAAGGTGAACAGGTCGCATTTCATAGGCAGATCCAGGGGGCGCCCCCCCCCCTCTTTTCCCACCAAAATACTTCATTTTTGTAGTGTCTTTGGCATACATGTCCGCCATCGATTGCAATTGATCTTGCATACAAAAACCATGAAATCCCTAAAGTGGGCCCCCCCCTTTCCAAAAGCTTGGGTCTGCAATTGCATTTTATAAAGTTTTCTTCATATAGTTATATGTGTTTCCCAATGCTTGAGAAATTAATTTTCAATCTTTTCTCTCTCACATCGTTCTACCAAGTGTATTTCTACCACATTACACATACACTGTAGTTGAAGACCGTTTTTTCAACGCTAAACTTCCATTGGACTATATCAAGCTGTCATTGTGGGGTCGTGAGTTCGAGTCCCGCTAGGGCCACTTGATATAGTCAAATGGAAGCTTAAAACCTGTCTTCAGCTATATAGGTAGATATATGCTTGGTAAAAAAGATGTGAGAGAGCGAAAAATGAGTATTTTTTAGAAAAAAGTGATTATTAAATTGTGGATTGCCAAAGATGTGTTCATCAGACAAACGTCCACCACAGCAAACTCTCCATATAGACAGGTTCCTGGTGACACTCTCCAGCTGATATCACACATTCACAGACCCCCTTTAGGGTCCTTGTTAGTGAGTTTTGTGCCTGAGTATCCGACATTCTGACCTTTACATGTACATGTGCATTTTCAACATTTTATAATGAAGCATTTAACATGAAACAAAATAGAACCTGTCTATTTATACCACACAGGGCTGGCTTCAAGTTGTTGTATTGTAAAATAGATGTTATCGCAGTTTATCTACTTATTAGGGTTCCAAGTGTTGTGTTGATAAAACCTGGGACATCTTCATAAACCACCTGACCCTTAATTGATGTTTTAATAACAGAGGCTCTTCTTAAATATTATTGTGTGATGCTGTACTTCGTGGCGACATTTCACCCCGTGCATGTCCAGATGGCTTTTCCGCCCGTTATAATGAAACCCTCAGCATCAAATATGTACAGGTCCAATTACAGCTCCACTGTCAGCAGCAAATGTCAGCCTCAAAATGCGGGTCTCTGTCACAACCCGGCTCTGTCAGTCTCTCCACTTGTAAACTCACTGTCACATTGAAAAGAATCCGGATGAAACAAGTATGTAGGACGTACAAATGTTTTGGCGTTTTCTTGATACGCAGGGGTCCGTGGGAAAAAAGACAAAACCCGTTGGTTTTTACATGAAAATTAAGCAAATTTAACACGTATGATACACGCACAAATCACTTACAAAGCACAGATGATACACGGATTGGCCACGTACACTCTACGTACACTCACATAAACATGCTATTTTGGTTGCAAGTACTGAAAAAAACCCAGCAGAGATGAACAGCGGATAAATAGCGTATTGCGCGGACGTTTTACAGACAATGTACGTTTGTATCACGGTAATATCGCGTACAGTCCACGTACGATATGAAAATCCATCCGTGCAAATACTTTTGAACATTTCTCAAGGATTAGCGCGGACATCTCGACCCATAACATCACTCAACGTAATTCGACGTATAAAAACGGACGAGGCACTGATGGTCGGTGTACGACCATGGATAAACTTTGTCTCAATATAGAGGTAGCATAACTATTAGAGTAGAACTGCCTATTAAATGCGATCACCTCTATAAAGAGACCGCCTCTGTATTGAGACCACCGGAAGCCAGTACCGACTCCCGTTACCGACTCCCGTTGCCGACCCTAGCAACGTCCTGTCTGTGTTCTGATTGATTTGTATTGCTCAGGAACTAATGTTCCTAGGATAGCACGTGAAAGCGTACATATATTTGTAATGCTTATTTCCAATGTGGTCCTGTTTCTTTGGCAGCTTAGGTAACCAACTGAGCTCGGGGGTGGAGGGATCACACTAGCTACTGTTTTTAACCTATAGGTGGGTTCTTTCACGTGCAGAGGGGTGACTTTCCTTTACACGGGGCACGCCTTTTAACGAGGCGTCCGAGCCTCACTCAATGTCTCGGTTAGACGGTTCTTGGTCTTGCCTACAGTCGTCTCGATAGAGATGAGATATCACACATGTGTAACACATTCTTCTTACTGTAAAACACCCAATTAAGACCACCTGTGTAAAGAGACCACCTCTATAATAGTACCATTTTCCGTGGTCCCAAGTCCTCATAAAGAAAATACTGTGAATCGCCAGAAATAGGTAAACCTTCATACTTGACGATTGTCCACTGATGGTAGTAGGCCTATTAGAGGTTCTGATGTACGCAAAATCCAGTACCTGTCCACATCTTTATAGCACTATGTTAGTTAAAATTATAAAGCCATACTACACTAACTCACTCTGCGCTGTCCTGGGCATCATTCTACCTGGTAATCCCCTTCCTCTAGTAATAAAGAGCAGACGGGGACAAGAGGTCAAGACGCCTCACATGACAGTTATTTGGCCTTTTTCCCAATTTCCAACGACCACCTTCCCCCAACATGGTGCTACACACTGAAGATTCCACACAAAGGCAGATCCAGGTTTTTAGAAAAGAAATGGGGTGGACTTCAGGAAACCCCTATGAAAATGAAGTATTTTGGTGGGGGGGGGGGGGGCATGCCCCCTGCACCGCCTGGATCCGCCTTTGCCACAGACCTAGTTTTCAGTATTTCTCTACACCATTCAATGGAGGGCGTGTCTCCTGGCTCAGTGAGAGGAGTGCTGGGTGTTCGTATGTTTTGCTTGTTTTTTGTAGAGGTGGTGGCTTAAGGTGGCAGGTAGGGAGGCAGTGTTGAGATGACATTTAAGATTTTCCTATGAGATAAGCTGGAGACTGGGTTTTTGTACAATAGAACCTACTAAGACGACCTTTCCGCGTGGATTATAATAAGACCACTTTTCGCGGTCCCCCTTTATGACATTTAAGATATTCACTGTGAGGTAAAGTGGTCCTAGAGAGGAGCTGTGTGTTATAGGTGGTAATGACGGCGCTGACTCTCACCTTTTGCTCTCATAACAACAAACACAAGCCACCACCCACAGAGTACGGGTGCTTTGTTTATGGGGCCAGGCTACGTAGTCATGGCCCATGCTGAATATGTACCAATTCTCACTCTCCAGCATCAAGCGTGAAACACTTACAGTCATAGGGTGCATATTGTAAAGAGAGTTGAGACGGGTAACATAGGAGGGAGCATACTGCATGTAGCAGCCCCCACGGGCTGGGAGGGGGAGACCAACAGTGAGGGTTGAGATACGGGACAGGAGATTGTTATTGTAAAGCTGCTTCTGCTGAAAGTAGGGACAAGACAGACAGGTTGGCCACGGGGTATTACGTGTGATATGCCCCATGGGACATATATGCAATACCATGGGAATAAAAACCTACCAGTAACCTATTTATGAGGGCCAGACTATATACAGCTGAGTCATGCTACATATATGTAAGAGGTGTGACTTCTCTGCATCAAATGTGAAAGGCTTGAATGGAAACCAGAGTCATACAGATTGTTAAGAGAGTTTTTATGCCTGTACCCGTGACAAAACACACACCATGTTATGAATCTTATTATGTATGGCCAAATGCAATTCCCCTTTACAAGACATTGTTATGTGACCTCCGTATATTCCATTATTTTACTCACAAAGTGTTGTTATTTTCAGCTGCTGCGGTGTAGCAATTAATGGGGACATGGCTTTTTCTGAGCTCTCCATTTATAGAGAAAAATGAACTTACTGTTAGAAAGCGTGCGCGGCGTAGAGATCGGCTTACCTGCAAATAGAAGGAATTGGCTGCATAATAGAGACAAAAACCAGGACTTAATGTTCAAGGGACGGAGTTCTTGAGTGCACTCTGTAGCAAAATATCATGGTGTTTAACACTGTGTGCTAGTGTGTGATATACCAAAGCAAGTATCAGCGTATGCTGTTCATTGTCATTCTGTCTGTACTAAGTATACAACATAACATCATTAAACATCAAGCGCCATCTATGAATGGCCGAGACCCCTACGTGAAACAGTGGGTTAGAGATGACAAGCTCCTACGTTTTAAGCTTTCATGCTAATGCAAGGTAAATGTCTTGTAAATCTTCTGAGTGCAAGAATAGGAAGAAAAACTCATCAGGTGCATAAGCAGCCCTCAGACTACAGCGTCACTTACACTGACTTATCACCGTATAAAGTTTCACTGAACATCGCAGTGACTCATAAATCGGCCGGCCGCAGAGCAGGGCAGAGGCCACTGTAATTGCAAGTAGTTCGGTATCTGTGGTGGGCGTTTGTGGGGACAACAGTGGAGGGATTTATTGAAAATCAGTGGACCAATGATGACAGAATGTGGACCAGATATTGTTAAGTCAACAACGTACAAACAACAATTTACATGGCCAACCAAAAAACCAACATTTATAACCAACCAATGGGCTAACTATAAGATATATAACTATGATGGTTTGAATGTGTATTGTAGTCATTGTATCATACAAACCTGCAAATTTTGTTTTTATTTTACACGACTATGAGGTATTTTTGGTAGGTTCGGTAATAAGTTCACTTCCAGCAGCAGGGGTTAGGGTTTCTTAAAAGCTAATTATTTGGAGAAAACGTCCTTGTCATGACCAAAACAGTCAAACATATTTTTAGTTAGTATCACATTTAACATGAAAACGATTGTTGGTAAAAACAGCACAATGGGATACATGCCAGTAGCCATGTTGTTGCATATTATTTTCTACAAAGAACTTCCAAGTCCTGAAGATGGATAGATGATATATCATACTGGACACAATAACTTGAGGTTTGAACAACAAGCTCAAAATAGATAAGCAACAAAGTATCCGTGGTTGATGCCCGCCTCGAGTACCTGGATCGTATACTCGAGTAGCCCGCCGAACGCTGCGCCCCGCCCTGCCGCTCTTTACGTCCTACGTAAGTCGTCTGTTTACGGCGCCGTAAAGCTCTCAGCGCGGCGGCGGCGGCGGCGGCTAATAGTCTACTGCACGACCTCTCTAAAGCGACAACCAGAGCTAGCCAGACGTGGTCTCAATACAGAGGTGGTCTCGTATGCAGGTTCACCGTGCTCTATGTATAAAGCTTCAAGCTTGTAAAACGGTTTGATTACAGAGGTGCCATCTGTATAGAGGTGTCCTTAGCAGCAGGTTGCCGCGTAGAGCGTATTGCAGGCGTAGATCACGAGCTGACGTGAGGGGGACGCGCGGGTGTTACGCAGTGATGCTCGCACCCGGGCAAGGGGTAATGGAGCGGGAGGCGGGTGGTGGGGCGGGGTGGATGGGGGTCACTGGCGCGGACACTGGACATCGTGTTTGTGTATGTATGTTAGTGTACGCGTGTGGGCACAGACTTGGTGGGTTTTCTGCATAACAAGTTTACGGTAAGGTTCAGGTTATGAAAAGAAAACAATTAAAAACGGCCAAGGGGTGTGATGTGTGTGGTCAGTGGAATTTTCCCCTCTTTCAGTTCAGGACACCTGTCGCAGGTGGACACCTCTAGAAGTGTGCGGTGTGTACATGCGACCTGAAATATCCACATAGACGGGTTTCACAGCCTGATTGAAATATATGCTAGGGGTCCACCAGAGCTGCGACTTTCAGTGACAATGCGTGCGAATTATTTCAAATTAGCGCAACAAAACATTCCAGTAGGTTCCAACAGACGGAGAGTTTGCCCTGTAAGTTGACATACTCACGTGATTTTAGTTTGCGCCACTAGCCGTTACTGTGGCTAGTTGGTTTGAGACATTGCACGTTATTAGGCACTGTGTTTAGAACATGTTAGATCAAATTACGATATCGTGCACTGGAATCATTTGTCACGGCCCCAGTGGACTCCTGGCATAAGCCACTGTATACAGCCTCCCCACCACCCCCATCCACTGCTGCACACTTTACATGCATAGGAAGTCTGTGGGCGACAATAGCCGACTCAGCTCTACGCACGCCGCATCCATCACAGTTAGGCCCGGGGCGGGCGCGTCTCATGGGAGCGGGGGGGGGGGCAGGAGGGGAGCCCGGGGCTGGCAGATGGAGGAGGAGGTCTGGGACAGGAGAGGGCAGTGTGCAGGGCTCTATGTTATAGACAGCAGAATGTGGACCACTGCTGTGCACGAAGCGAGGGGCACATTCCATGCCAAACTTCTTCTGCGACCACCGTACGGCCTTGACAAAAACGTACGTTTGCTGCACGGCACATTCACGGATCGTTACAATTTCTGTGCGTTTTGGTCGTAGACTGGCTGTAGACCGACCTGGCGGTGGAATGTGCCCCTTGCTAACCTGACATAGTCAGTTTTCACGGCTTTATTATTCACACTCCCTTTACATGTCCGTGTTCATGATATCGTATGGTGTGTGGGGATCATAGTGTGGACTGTGGGATCTATATTATAGACAGCCGAACCATCAATGTGGACCACTGTTGTACATAAAGCTGAAATTGTCGTGTGCACGGCTTTTTCAACTGCTTATTCAGCCGTGAGATATGACGATGTATAAAGACAGTGGCTTAAAAGATTCACCAATAACCAATTGCTAACCTTCATTCTAGAAAGACCATCTCTCTGTGTTAAGACCAGTAAAATCATCTTCCCATAAGCACTTCATGTTTTCGTATTCTTGTTGCATGCACCACCCTCTAAACAGCAACAAGAACAGACACCCCCCCCCCCTTAAAAGATTCCCAGCCAATTCCAGCCTACACTCCGGCCGCCGATGCGTCATGACCGAGCCGACAGCGGCATTACGCCGTACGTGCCGTGTGTGTGGGACGGTACAACCTCCCAGACTGACCACCTCTGTAATGTGAGCATTTCTCACAGCTCCAAACCCACGTATTAAAAGAGACCACGGTGAATCTTCATTAAAGAACCAGATCTCTCTTCTGTGATCGCTTCAGGCAAATCCACAAAATAGCTTTATAATGGAAATTTAATATGTTTTTTCCAAGTTTGCGTGTGGATTAAATTATATTCTTCTCTCTCTTTTTTTCTATGACAAGAGCTCTTACCTACTAAATTGACATAGCTAAAGACATCTGCTTGGGATGATGGTATCATTCTGGTCTCACAACCTTGGGATCGTGAGTTCGAGTCCCGTTAGGGCCACTTGATTTAGTCAAATGGAAGCAGATGTCTTCAGCTAAATCAATTTAGTGGGTAGGAGCTTGCTTGCCATAGAAAAAAGAGAGAGAAAGATATAAAGGTAATTTTAAAGGTTATGGAATTTTTAACATAAGGCCCTCCAGTCGACTTCCCCACCTTTCATGTAATCGACCCTGACGTTTGACATTACGTTTCTCGTATTACGCATTACGTATCTCGTTACACCAACACGACTGTTGCAGATAAACATTACCCCGCTGAGTTTTTTAAGTGGTCTCTGGCGGGGCGGACTGAGCGATCACCATGGTTACTGTCAGGGCGCGTAATCCGGGCATACGGAGATATAGTAATGATGCATACCGCTGTAGCTGGGTTAGATTCACATTGCTAACAAACTCTCACTTGCCCATGTAATGATGCTCATTTGACGGGTCCAATGTCTAGACCTTCTGACGTTGTGAATGGCTTAGCTATGGAGACAAGTTCCAGCAGAAACCAGAGCATTGAATCAGGGATCATATTCTAAAAATTGTGGTTTGAAATAAAAACAAAAACAGAAAACTACTAGTTTCGGAGACGCGTTGCTTGCCACACAGGTTTGGAACTCGGCAATATTGTTGCATTAGAAAAAGACACATTAACCCATATAGTCAGGAACTGAATCGGTGCATATATACATGTGTGCAGCGTGAAAGAGAATCCCGTAAACCGATGATGTCTGCCATCTACAATTCTATTGAGTTTTTAACGTTCTATTCCATCACTTTCACGTCATCATTGATTTCCCTATTAGTAACTAAATGTGCTTTTTGACTACAATAACATCATTGGAATCCCATATCTCCCATCTCACACACTGCACATTTGATAGAACTACGTCCACTGCTCCTACAAATACCCGGCTGCTGGTTCCGAGTGTAGATAAGTGAGCCCCGGGGTGGGCGAGTGATTACCATCACTCCCGGGACGGCCAGGGGCGGCCGCGGACGGCCAGCGGGAGGGGGGGGGGTGACCCCCGGGGGGTGTTGCTTGTGTGTGTTTGTCTTATTGTTTGTTTGTTAGAATGGTTGGTTGTTTACTTGTTTGGTAGGTTGTGTTGTTACTTGTCTGTTTGGTTGTTTACTTGCTTCGTTGATTAGTTGTTTACGTGTTTGGTTGGCTGGATTGTTGATTGTTCACTTGGATGGCTGTCTATTTGTATGGGCGTGTAACTGGTTGTTTGCTTGGTTGGTTTTTGGTGTTGCTCGTTTGCTGGTACGGTTAGTTGCTTGGTTGACTATCTGGCCGTGTGTGTGGCTGACAGTTTGTTTAGCCTCCCCGGACTCTCGTAGAAAGCTGAGCTCGGATCACTACTGTCAGCTGCTATACGTCATATTGCTGCATGCTGAAAATAGGATAATCGGTCCCGTGGGCACAAAACTTTTGCCGCCGCGTGTAGCGTGCTGAGGCCTCAGACTTTTGACGGGGCGTGTACGGGCATGATGGATGAGCATTGTGAGGGATCCAATAGTACAAGGCTCGTGTTGTTATTGTAGTGGACACTGCCGTGTGTATACAGACAGTCTCTTTCAATGGTTAGGAACGGCGAAAAGTTAGTCGTCTTAGAACGTGGTCTAAAGATACACGTTGGTTCTTATCATGAAAGTGGTCAAGTGATAAGGGGTTTGTCCTTATTATTAAGGTGGTCTAAAAAGACTTGGTCTTATTATTAAGGTGGTCTAAAATGGAGACTTGGTCTTATTATTAAGGTGGTCTAAAATGGAGACTTGGTCTTATTATTAGGGTGGTCTAAAGATACAGGTTTGATGGTGGTATCTTGTGAGAGGTGTTCTTCGTTGCCTACGTGCCCCAATTCACCAACTGTTTACGCACATGAATGATTTATACAATGCATCTGTTTTTGTTATTTTCATGAATAATTTGTATGCTGCTGAATCCAAGTCAGAGTTGACAATGATCAATGTTATCTTGATATTCTTATATACAGTAGAACCTCTCTATTATGGCCTTCAAATGACTTGGCCACAAGTGGACCCACTAGAGAGGTGGTCTCTTTCTGGAGGTCTCATAGTAACATGAATGAAGATTTGGACTGCATGTAGTGGCGTTAATATAAAGGTGTTTTTTTAAAGAGGTGGTCTTAATTGGAGTTTATTCTGCATGGATGATTCGATCAATCTTATGCTTTTTATGCCCATGAATAATTTGAGAGTTGTTTTATTCCAAGCTCCGCACACGATCACAGCTTGTATTGCATATTGCAGCTCCAAGAATAGGACTCATCAATTTATCATACGCTCTGCCCTCGCTGTTACTGCAGAGGAAATTATGCTATTGTGTGATTGTTGTATTCAGATAGCTTAATTTACTATAACCTCTATTTAAAGCCGCCTTTATACACAAGACCACTACTATAATAACACAATTTGTATGAATCTCTAAATATAAGCAATCACCATTAAAAGAATACTTTTGAATGGGACCATTTGCTTTTGGCCATTGCTGGGATGTCTCATGAGGGAGATTGTAGTGCTGTAGATGGTTTTATGATATGGATGATATAAGCATGCTCTTGATAATCACATTGTCATTATCATAAAAAAGAAAGTAAAATACATTTGGTTTTACAACATTATTCCATTTGCAATTAACATCACCCACTTATGTAACTACCATTTTACATACAGCATGTGCATATTGTAGCCCTGATATGTCGCAAACCCGTAAGGAGAAAATAAATCATACAGACTTGTATGGAGTTGCCACTATTGTTACACTTTCATCTATTCTTCTCTATTGAAATAAGAAAGGTTCTGTGTGCGCCTCAGAAAGCTATTAATCCCCATGTCCTATGCATTTCAAGCAGCGTGGCATCGATTTCAAAGAACACTGACTGACTTTAATGTCAATGGACTGAAAAAGTCCACCTCTTGTGAAGCCATTGTGAACAACGCCGCTGACTGGGACTTTCATCAATAACAATACGGCAGCTTTTGATATCAGAGACCTTTTTGAGCGAAATTGTACATGGCTGTTTTTTGCCAAATGACTTATACAGTGTACAACCTGTGTATAAAGGCCATCTGTGTGGTCTCAATAGAGAGGTTGTCTGTGTGTGGAGGGTTGTTGTAGTCTCTTCATGAGGTTTGAGATTGTAACACCAATGGAAAGAAGTGATTACGTTATAGAGGTGGTCTGCATTGGAAGTTCTGATGTAATGTGTAGGATTATGCAGGCTTCACCCGGGGCGTTACCTCTCTATTCTCAGGAATGATGTCATCTGTTCATTGGGGTTTGTGACATTGGTCGATGGTCTCGCTGGTTGTTTAGACTGTGCTAAAAAGGCATATTATCTAGGTGCTCTGATTATAGAGGTGATCCCTTTACAGAAGAAGTCCCATCATGGAGATGGTCCCTTTATAAAGGTTGTACTTTTTATGGAGGTGGTCCCATTATGGGGGTGCTCCCTTTATATACGTTGTACGTTTATGGGGCTGGTGCCCTTGTAGAAGTGGTCCCTTTATAAAGATGGTCACTTTACCAGGCTCGTTTGTACGATGGCTCAGAAATCTGATAGTCACTTCTGCTTCTCGTGCTCCACACAACACATTATGACTGACACACACCTGCAGATTTGCATTCCTATGGAGCAAGAACTGTGGCTCCGAGGTTTTTATACGCAGGTCTCAGACCGCAGGTATGAAGACTATATAGACGTTTGGGTGTGTATCATCATAGATCCTAAAGACAAACACTGCCCAAGTTAAAGGCCTCAATGATTGTTTTGATGGGAATTCCTCACCAGCTACAGCCACATGCAACAGGAGTCAATGTTACAAACAAACACAATGTGCTCGCCCATAGAATATATAGAACTAGAGTGCTACCACCTAGTTATGGGAGAAACTATCGCATTGCTGCTACGTATTGGTGTATGTAAACTATGGTTTCATGGTCTAGGTGAACATCGACAAACACGTCACTTTGAACACGTGTAAAAGCGGTAAAAAAACCTGCCCATGTCCATGTGGAGTCCCATTGTGGAATGTTGTTGCTGTCGTTTTGTGTCTGGTACAATGAAAACATAGGGGACACTTTACCGAGCCTGATCTATGCGGCTTTCAGTGGGTCAGACACGTGTGTAGCAATAAGCTAAATGCTGGTAAAACGGTATAATGACTTCAAAGTGACTAGTCTCGATCAACCAGACTCTGTAATGGCCGCGCTCATTTCATAGTCTGGTGAAAAAAAAAATCTAAATGCTGGTAAAACGGTAGTAGAGGGCAAACCTGATGCTGCGGTGATCTCGCTATGTCAATACAATTCTACTCTCACTGTCATCTCAAGCAAGCTCCTACCACTGTATTGACATACCGGAGAGGCACAAAGCTTCCATTTGACTATAGATCATAGTGGCTCTGACGGGAAGATAACTCACGACCCCATCAGGCCACTTGAATGGTGAAATGGAAGCATATATGTCTTCAGCTATGTCAATCAAAGTGGTAGGAGCTTGCTTGGCAGAACAGTGAGAGTAGAATGGAGTTAACAAGCAAACTTGGAAAACATATATACAGGTGTTCATAGTTTTCAATAGAAACACATGCATATATATAAACCATACTACGTAGAGAAATATAGATGGATAAAAAAAAAGAAAGAGTGTTAGCATTTTTAAAATATGTGATATCTAAATTCTTTTTTTGTAAATTTGCATTTAAACCAACACAACTCAACACAATGCTAAAAGCTGGCAGGGTGTCAATACAGAGGTCAATGTGTTACAGTGTGAGAGCACCACACCCTCCACACCCACGCTGACAGACTTATCAGGGGGTTTTTGGGAGGAACACCAACAGAATTTCATGGGTTTTATACAAGCAAATCCTCACGGAGATGCAAACAAACAATGGAAATGAAATGTTTGGGTGTAAACGGGACTGTCACACGTACCCGCTGCGCTCTCTGGACCTGGCTATGACCCCCATACACCCCCCCGTCTCGTGTGTAACTCACGAGGCGGCCATATCGGGGGATTAACGAGACAGCGCCGCCCCCGCCGCCGCCATAACTGTCACAGGGACATGTGGACAAAACCGCGGGTTCAGCAGTACCATATGTACGCATAGTACGGTGTAATTGTAAGTGTGTATTCTCCGATGTTCAGAACCGGAAGTTTTCCACAGACTCGGCTGTTTCCGTCACCAGCCTCACCGTGCCACCGGACGAGACCAGTTGATGGAGGATACAGTAACACGTGCAGACTTAGTGCTCATCTGGACCATTCTGCCTTCAACAGATGACATAAAAACTATAAAAAAACGTATTTATTTGAGGGCAAAACACTTTCATGAATTGAGAAGAACCTTCAAGTTCGACCATCTCAATCAAGAGGCCACCTCTACAATAAGTACATTTCTCTTAACCCCACACCTCCATACAGAGACCACCTCTCTATAAAGCAGACTAGATGCCAGCCAGTCAGTGTTCCTAACAGAAAGGTTTTACTCAGCTCATACAAACCTTCTGTAAACAACGCAAAGCGCCATCAAATGCTTTTTAAAGCTGCTCGCACTAACAGCCCTAGGATTTATCTGAATGTAAAAGCCGCATAGAACCTTTATGAGGACCTTACTCTGCCTAAACACACTGCCCCCTCATAACTGTCACCGACAATGTACGAGACTCCCTTCTGCTGCACATATCTGTCCCCAACCCCCGCTATATTTACGTACCGCGTATTTCAAGACAGTTATTTCGGCGTACAGCGTATTTTGTACGTCGTTATGTCTACGTACGACGTTATGTAAGCAGTTATTTGCACGCGCGACGTTAAGCGCAAAATAGGACGGGGTGCGTCACTTTGAAGTCTCGTTTGGGAGATTTAGGGAGATAGGCGGGCGGGGAGGCGGCGGTAAGTATTAATAAGGCAGGCGACCTCACAGCAGGGCTCAGAGCAGATTTACACACATTTATAGTCTGCCGAAATAGCTTCTACGTAAAGACGTTTAATTCGGGACTTTGAGAGTGGTGTAGGCATTGCTCATAGAAATCTGCTTTTGACTCAAAAAGTCAAAATATCCATAAGATGATGTACAGTAGAACCTCTATGTTATGACCACTTTTCGGACTGGCCTCAAGTGGTCTCAATAGGGGGGTGGGTGGTCTCTGTATGGAGGTTGACATTGATCACTATAGAAGGCTTGAGACCCCACAAAATTGATCTTATTATAGAGGTGGTCTCTTTATAGAGGTGTTACTAATTGGAGTTTCTTCTGTAGTAAGTAATACTGGCATGGTAATCCATGTATAATATTAAAGCACTAATAGTTTAGATAAAAATGTATGTATCATTTCAATTTTGAATTCATTTTCAAATTTCTCTAGATTGAGAGACGTTTGAAAATGTATCCGCAAGCACAGGGAAACACATATATATCAATTTTAGATTCAAATGTTCCAAAAGATTTCTAATGCCCGAGATTGTGTAAGAATGTCTGCTTTGAAGATTACAATAAGCAAAGTGCGGACAGAAGAGTATAGTGAGATTTGTAGCTACAACAGGTTTTACACCCACAGAGGGTCTAATTGATAATGTCATCATACTGAGTAAAGTCAAAACCTTTATAAGATGTTATGTTTCTAAATGTACATTTAACCAGTGCAAAAGATTACAACATACATTACACTGTGTAAGAAAGTCTGCTTAAAGGAGCCATAAGTAAAGAGTGGGCAGATGACCTTATAGTAGTGAGCAATGCTCAGTCGGCTCTGTTTTATAGACACTTTTCTAACCTGAAAAAAAAAAACTTAAAAAGAACACCTCTCTATTGAGACCACCTCATACTACCCTCACGTGATTTGAATTGAGAGATGATTTCATGGAGGATCACAATTTTGGCTTTATAAAAGGTTTGGACAGTGAGAGATGGTCTATACACTAGTTTTCTAATCGCTGTCTCAATGCAATATTTATGTACGATCGTACAAAGGTGTCTCAAAATAGTTACTACAATTTTTACCCGCACGTGGTGCAGTCTCTATCAGCCAAAGCTCTGTGATGCTACCGCGTGTCAGAAAGAAATGATAAAGACTGATACTGTTTGTCTATTTTTTCCCAGAATGCAATTGTTTGTGGCCACCTGCTGGTTTTAGACAGGAACTACGATTAGAAAAGAAATGTATTATGGGGGTGGTCTGTGGATGTAGGTGCACGTGTACTGTGATGGAGCCCTGGATGTGAGCATCAAACTGTGCACCCGTCTGACCTCACAGCATAGCGTATGCAGGTTTATGGCATTGTTTTGGTCTAGGACTTTATACACTAGGGATGTTTATTGTCTACCTGAGGTTTTACATCATAAAACTGTCTGGTCAAACATTGTGTCCAAATGAATTCACTGGCTGTACCACATCGCCTCGTCGGTTCACGGGAATCGCTTTCACACTCGGGCCTCTAAACTGTGTCTACCCGTGGGTCTCGTAGCGCATTTTCTTTGGGATTTTTCACGCTAAAATGGGAAGAAGGCCCACCCGACAGCAACAAGTAAAAAAATGAACAACCAAGTAGAAGGTTGTAAAATCGACTAGTAGATAGAAGCCCCCGTTAATTAACTTAGATGATTGAAACTGGTTGAAGTTGTGAATAATCCTCCGTGAATATTTCTAGGTATCTATGAGGAGTTATTTTAAATAACTTATGATTTGACCAATAAGCTCCAGATCAATGAAATGACAACAATTAGTTGAATTGTGCATCATTATATTGAGGACCCCAGTGCAGTATGCTCTACGCTGGTGTAACCCGCACATGGACACGGAAGTGCGGATGCTGACCATATTCACTGCTTACGCCACATGGACTCACATGGACTAAAGCATTCACTGCTTACGCCACATCTTATCAGTGAGCTTCAATGTCCAAGCCTGTCCAGAAAACATACAGCCAAAGCTATACGGTGTTGTGACCCGGCGTGGACTATGGCCACAAACTAGTGGACAGTCACGTGACGGTCACGTGGACAGGCTTTTAGCGGCTGACATATGGGTTATGGGGGGGGGGGGGTGCTGGCTGCACGCTGAGTGGGGCATAAAGCAGCATGTTAAACAGACGCCATGTTATATAGCACCATTGGCTAAGTGTGTAGCTAGTGGCTGAAGGTGAACAGCATCCTCAACTATTTTGGGCTTTAGATATGATTCCATTATCGAGAGTGTATAGTTTTAGCTGTAGTCAAAATTTATAAAATATTCAATAAATATTCAATTCACATGATATTTGAGATGTGTGCGGTGTTAAAGAGATTCCCGTTGACCGACGACCGAATAGTAGAACCTGCAATTCAGACCAGCTCTCTATTGATGTCACCTCTACGATATTATTTTTGAAGCTGCAAGTCTTCAGCAAGATCCAAAAATTCCACAAATAGACCCCCCTCTCGAGCACCTTGGGTGTATAGTGTTCACATGGAGGTATTGCTGTTTACATCCAATTAAAAAGACCACTTCTATGGCCGAAACATTTGGCCATGGGTTTCAAACCCCATAAAGAGACCACCTCTCAAAACTGTTGGTAGGCTGTTGATACTGTAGAACTTATCTTCTTAATGGACTGGGGACACCTAAAGTGGTCACTATAAGGAGGTGATGCCATCGCAAGGCAGATCCAGGGTCACATAAGGAAAGGGGGTATGGGATTTCCCTGGGAAAAGGGGGAGGCGCGCCCCCTGCGCCCCCCTGGATCTGCATATCTCATCGTCTCTCACGGCTATACGCATGGTTGGCATGAACAAGGCCTTGTAAAGGCGGCAGTGTCAATCAAGCCGTTAATACTTACGGTGTCTCTATGCAGGTTTGTTGTGGTCTCTTAATAAGACCATGAGAAAAAGTTGAGGCCTCTGTGTAGGGAAGTCTTTAATTTGAGCTTCTCCTGTCCTACATATTGGTAAACTGAGCCCCGTGTTCCGCATGTGCTGTATATGATTGAGAGAGAAGTTGAGTAACGAGGCGAGGTTTGTTCTTACTCAGCAATTACGCAAAACCTCTCTATTAGAACCACCTTTAGGACCAGTAATATGTGGTCTCAATAAAGAGGGTGTCTCTATACAGAGGTTCATTTTGGTACCTTTATGAAGGTTTGGGACCGTCAAAAGTGATCTTGAATAGAGGTCTTCTGAATAGAGGTGGTCTGGTCTTGAATTTCTACTGTACACAACACACCACCACAGCATCAGCACTTCCATGTCCTGCTGAAAACTCCTTACATGCTGGGATTGGCCTACATTTGTTTTTGTATATAAATTGCTTACTTTCTATCAGTACGAATCATTTTAATTGTTTGACAGAGACCAATTATGTAAAAAGAAGTTAATATGAAATTCATCCCATTGTTATAACATAGTCAAAGCAATTTGAATTCAATTAACGTCAATGCAACAAAGCAAAGACATTTTGAGTAGCAATTATAATCATTTTGAAAATTAAAAACAATTATTAAAAACAATAGATTAGAAAGGATAGTTTATGATGGAAAATCTAAATTAGAAGACAAACGAATTTTGCATTCTGACTAATATTTTAGATTAAAACTATTGATTGTATATTTCAAATACCAAGATTGTTTTAATACTTTGAAATTGCGACTTCAAAATGAAATGCACAATTGACATTTTGAAGTCTTTTTATGAAACATAATGAACGGACTATTTCATATTGTAGCATTGCATTTTATTCTGCTTCAAACTTCTGAAATTCTGAAATTCTGTGACACACTCGTAAACTAACCTGTTATCAATGATGCCAGCTAGAATAAACATTGTTCAAACATAGACTAACTTGCAAAACTTAGGCGACATTTTTGCCAACATGAGCAGATGAAAAAAACGGGTACCCTGGCTGACTACTCGACTATAACATCACCATTATGAAGAGTCTCCCT
The DNA here is from genome assembly GCA_019095985.1 of Streblospio benedicti. NCBI lineage: Eukaryota > Metazoa > Annelida > Polychaeta > Spionida > Spionidae > Streblospio > Streblospio benedicti. The sequence continues at coordinate 36,827,848 of CM032659.1, read as the reverse complement.
CGATCAGAAAGTTCCTCTGACGTAACAAACACAGCACCATGCTGAACCACCTGCTATCAGACCACCTCTCAAAGATAAGCTCTTTTCATTCAAATCTTTACATTAACCGAACCTTGGCACGGCTCATCAGCCCAGCGATCCCCTAGAAACATGATCCTCTGGCTGCGTCAACAGGCGGGTTGCTGGAGACTCCCATGTGGTGAAAGGAACACATTCATAGAAAAGACGTAATATAAATGAAGTATAGAATTTCACACAAAGATACAAGACCTGGGATCGAGACAGTTTACCGCAGTCCCAAACCTCCATACAGAGACCATCTCCCTGTGGAGACCACTTGCGGTGGTGGAGGTTTATTTACACACACCATAAGGTGTTCATAGTAAACTATTGTGTCCACAGATGCACAGACATGCTGTGAATGTTACTGCCGTCACAAACCGTGACCTATTCGGGTGGTCATGATACATGGGGTATGCTGAAAACAACTGCTGCTTATACACAGGTGGTCTTCTCTGAAGGTGTTACTAATTACTATTTGTAGCAGAAACCCATAAAAGCACTTATGGGTGACTGATTTGTAGTATACACGTACATAAGCAACTTTACAACAAGCTGTCGCAGTTTAGGCATATTCCAGCTTCACTATAAATAGAATTGCAGTAACAAACATCACCACGTGTGCAGTATTTTCCTATAGCCTAACATGTGTTAGACATACTGTTTAATACTGTTTTAATCTCTATTTGTTTCTGCAAGTTACTATTTATGGTAAAGCTGGGATAGAACTAGCAGCAGGCTTGCAAGGCATATATCTCACCTGGACCTTCATAAACATACCACCTCGAAGTTACACAGATTATACTGCTCAGCCAACTACATTTGACAGTAACAATATCATACTTTCATCTACATCCCTTGTCACACGTGTGCAGTATAATTGCACTCATTATCGCGGTGGTCTCTTCATAAAGGTGCTCTTCATTGCAGGTTCGACTGTACACATATACACGCTGTCCGTGATTGGCGGACGGAACTCCCCACATGGGAGGAAAGTGATGTCAGTTGTTAATGCGGGGACTGCTGGGGGAGTGCACGGATATAGAACCATCTGTCTGTTCATAGTGGCCGGTCTAGTCCCGTCCCGAACCGGGTTTAAGGATCATACAGGTACCTCTGTAGAGAGACAACCTCTTTATTGAGACCACTTAACATTGCTGCACACGGCACCCATGTTGTAATAACTTCATGCATCCACTGTTAAGACATTTACTACAACGTAAGCATTGTTTAAATGAAAATTGACACAGTATCGTGTCCATATATTTGTTGGATTGTGTAATACTGACAGATTGTTCATTTACTTGATAACTACACGTACAACCTCCGCACATATGTCCTAGCACCACGCTGCCCCCGTCAGTCATCTCACACCCCGTGCACGTGAGCGCCTCCTGACGGATGCGGCGGCCGTGACGACACCCGCGGGACTGCCCCCCCGGTGATATGGGGGGTGTCTGTGTATTGGGTTTATTAGTTTGGTGGTGTATTAGTTTGGTATTGGTGTTGTATTGGTGTATCGGGTGGGGGTGTTGGGACGATGACAATACGGCTATCATAGTACACTGGGGTGGAGTGGCTGAAATTTTGAAGCTTTTGAACTAGAGACAGTTACGGTTTAAAGTTTATGACGGCTTTTTAAACGTGAAGATGGTCTTTTGATAGAGGAGGTGTTAATTGGAGTACTACACTGCACAAACAATACATAAGAATATCTAGAAGAAATCCTTGTCCCATCTCTATGGTATTTTCACATCTTTGTGGTAAAATTGAATATATTTGGTCATTAATTAAGTAGTTAAATAACATTTGAGACGGTAATTTGAAAATAATTGGCCATATGAAGAAGAAAAAAAAATAAGACATTCTATTTCGATGATATACATTAGAAAAAATCATAATTATAGCAAAACTGTGTCGGCACAATCCTACCCAGGACTGCATCTGGCCGTCACCCGCTGTGATATAACCCCGATATCGGCTCCCCGCCTCTCTGCCTCCTACATCACGCAAACGACCAGTCACAGATCTGTGAGTCAGGGCACGCACAGCCAGCCGGGCCTCCGACTGCGGGAATACGCCGTATAACTGTTGGATGTTCGTTTTGGGAGGTTCTACAGTGTATGACATGTTTTTCACTTGACCTTCTTTCGCATCCATATGTTTTTTTTCACGCACACACACGCGCTCCCCTTTACCCCTTGACCCTTTGACCCCCCGCCCCCGACTGTTGACTCCGGTTTTACAGTACCATAGTGAGTCGCCATTCTCTCCATCATGTGCACGGCCCCACACTCGCCCGGTCTCGGGACCTTTGATTCGGGTCACGTCCCCCCCCCCCCCCCCGACCTCTGTGTACCGTCCACTTTAGCCCACTCGCCGCCGTGTTGACTCCATCACGCCGGGTGTGCGTGTGTGGTGTGGGGGGGGGGGGGACAGCAAGCTCATAGCTCAACACCAGCAATGTTCTTTGTGGTGTTATTGGGCCATGGCATAGAGCTCTCTATGTTCTTCACAAATGTGTGTGTAGGGGTGGGGGGTGGGGGGGCGGTGGGCTGGGACATCACACTTATATGTATTATGTATGGTTCAACATACACTACAGCAATGCACTCTATGTCATATTGAGCCACGGCACCTCTATCTATGTTCTTCCCGTGTGAAAACTATAAAATCAGGCAAATCGGCGCTAATTTGGAGAGACTTTTAACCTGTCAATATCACCTAGTGCATCATGCATATTTTTACCTAATTGGGAAGATATGAAGGGCTCAAAAGTGAGTTTTGAGTATTAAAGTGAGGCCTGGATACTGAGGGTGCACCATTGGCTATAACCCGCTCTAACATTTCTGTTGCCATCTTTAAACATGTCTCACGTGTATAAGAATCGTTTTGTAGACCTACTTCCTCCTTGTGATTCAATTCTCCAGTTATCAAAAATATATATTGTAAGAAAAGTATGCCTTATATTATATGTACAGATGTCTATTTGTTATAAGCAGGGTAAACGAGATTTCCTGATGTTTAAAACAATACACTGTAATTGTGTTGGATGCTGTCCAGTACATTTTAAAATCTCCCAGACATATGGACTAACGGAAGTATTGCCTGTCCTAGCCAGTGAATCAAACCACTACCTGTATAACATGGAATCAAATCACTTATCTCGAAACATGAAATCAAATAACTGTAAAGGACGCAATGTGTGTACATCGTCAATAATATATAACATTATCAGCCTGAATAACACTCCATTTCGCCAAACTTGCTTTCAGTCATGCGCCATGACCCGATGTTATTTACACAGAGTGAACATTATTAAGCGTGTGAATAAAACGAACGCAACTGACACAGCGGCTCCTATTTGCCCCATACAGCTCTCTACCTGCTGCACACAATACGCCAAATGTCCGAGTCACAATACGCCTCAAAGTGCTAAAGACACTGTGCAACCTCTCTATTAGGACCACCCCACAACTGGTCTGAACAGAGAATCAGAGAATGGGTCATTTCATGGAGATTCACGCGTGCTCTCTTAATAGGTTGGTTTGTGACCTCGCAAATGATGTTATTACAGAGGTGGCCGCCTTGTAGAGGTGTTCTGTTCTGTAGGTTGTGCTGCATCCACATAATACAGCAGGAGTCATTGTGACAAAGGCAGCAGCGTAATGAAAGGTGCCATTGTGCTGCGTATGAATACACGGACTATATTGTGTGGCGCATTGTGTGGCGCATGAGACCCCATTACCGCCAGGACTGGTTATTTATTCAGCCCGCTGCTGTATTACCTGGCTGTTTGACCAGCGTACGACAAACACATTACCTCTCTAATGCAGGGATCAACACTGTATTGTTGGTGCAGACGCAGGCGCAGTGAACGCTATTGTACGGGCGGGGTCGGGAAGGGTGTTGCTGTCTAATTCACCTAATGGCGCCAGCGTAATTATCTCTGACATTTACAACACAAAAGCTGGGGAAAGTGGTGCTTTTTTGGGAGAGGCATTGATAGAAAATTGTTGTGTGTGTTTTTTTATGGCTGGGCGATAATGGGGGAAAAGGACAACAAGTGCGTGTAGTGCGCGCGCTTTGTGCCGAGTTCTATGTAAATAGACAAAAGCGGGTGAGTTTGTAATATGAATCATTTTATCAGGTGAGTTCTTGTGGCGTATATACGCCGAGCCCGAAGTGCGAGCCTGATGCGCCATGCCAGCGAATCCTGATGAAATAATTCACGTTACACAATGAATCCGGTTCAGTATTTATCATTATTTTCTGAACAATTATAACACTGGTTTTTAAATTGTGAAAAAGTAGTCCGGCTGAGTACAAGCATGATAACCATGGCATCACACCTCTCCGGGTTATCGGATACTACTGGATCATGATAACCAATGAAATTACATGAAAAAGAATGAAAATACTGTGCACACTGCAGTTCAGTCCATCTGTCTATTGTCCTTTATTATAATAAGATAACATTTTATCTTTCCCGAACCTTGATAAACAGACAACTTTGAACCTCACTAGACCGACCACCTCTCTATTGCGGTCTGTCACTGGATGGTCCTAATAGAGAGGATCTTGTAAAGCTGAACACACATCAGCAGAAGTCACCTATTTGCTGCCTGTTTGTCCAATAATGTACTGTCACTGAAACCCGCTGTTTGGAAACAGGGAACATGCCTGGTAAATACTGATCACTGCATGGCCTTGGGGGGCGACAATTCACATACACCGCCTCATTGTCTAGCTCCATGCTAAACCAAAATGCATAATAGATATCATTATTGACATCAGGCTGTCGTTTCTCCAATTCAATTGGACTGTATATAGCTGGGAGAAACAGCCATTTACGACAATGCTTACATCAGAGTCCATTAACTAGCATACAGCTAGCTATGCATGTTTGAGTTGAGTGGTTATTTGCTCACCTTTACTCATTGATTGTATCGATCTCTAGAGCTAACCAGGCTGTGGAATTGTATTGTCTATAAAAGCCTCTGTGTCATGAATACAGAAACCTCCCTGCATACAAACTGCCCATGTTTGCACAGACCGTAGCATGCTTCTATCACAGTCCATGCTTTCACTGGTGATTTGAATTATATTTTAGGCTAAATCAAACTGTAGTGATCATTTGTATTTTAGCTTTTGAAGAAATATGAACATTTAGTAAGTTTGTAAAAAAATTGAAAAGGTCTCTAAAGAGACGAAAAGCTTTTTTGTGCAATGAAATAAATTTTACATTTTATATATTCGAAGTCAAATGTGGTAGGGAAAGACGATTATACGTAAAATGAAACTGAAGTGACGTGCTGCTGTAAAACTAAAAAACTGTTCCATTATTTTCACTCCAGTCACTACCAGGCCTTCAATGAGACCACCTCTCTATTGTGACCACCTCTATACTGAGACTGCCTGTCTATTGCGAACATTAAGCCTCTTTGTGGTCTTTTGTAGAGATGGTTTACCGAGGTTTGGATGTCATGGATTTAATTTTGAGCACTCCCATTTAAATCATTTTTTATTGATGTTAATAAGTTGTAATGTTACAGATGTTCGTGTATTTGCATGATTTGAAGTACATGGTACAAGTCCGACCCTCAATAGAGAGGTGATTCCTCAAGTTCATGTCTCTTAAAGTGGTCTGAAGGTTTAAAATAGCAAAGATTTGTCTTATAGAAGTAATCTCACTAGAGAGGGTGTCACAAATGGAGATTCTTCTGTATTCTCAGCTGAACGGCTGGCGCTGAGAGGGTTAAATATACTTTTTCATCATTTAGCGTCTACCTCAGCAGACAGAGGGTTACTGCTGGTCCATTATTTAGCAGCGTCCCGAGAGAGACGCCGCTCCATCCATCGTCATAGTGCGGACGCGATGGGGAGCCCCGTGACAAAGGCACCAATTACTGGGGAGCGTTTGAAGGCGGATGTAACTTCTGGCCGCGAGTGTAGACAAATAAACAGTGGACAATGACAGTTTGTGTCATATATGGTATACATATGGTAAATACAGCGGAACCTCATAGCCACGAGATCTCAGCACCGGACACTACAGGACGCGAGGCCCAGCGTGCATCTCCACGCTCAAACCTCGCCAGATTGCACACCACACAGTGCCTTATTCAGTGTGCCCACTTTTCTGGAGTCTGCATAAATACCCAGTGGACCCTGTCTTTTGGGGAGATGTGAAAGGTCTTCTTGAAAGGGAGGCTCAGTAGAACATCAAATTACGACCACCTCCCT
>CM032659.1:36810527-36821442 GCA_019095985.1 Streblospio benedicti | reverse complement strand
TCCCCCGGGTTTCAAACGTTTCAAGGGGCCCCGCTGTCCCCCCCGTGGGTTCAAGCTTTTCTTGGGGTTTTTCCCCAAAAGGGGAAACCCCCAAAACAAAAAAAAAGAAAACCAATAAAGGGTAAAACGAAAAATTAAATTTGAAATAATTAAATGATTAATTTTAATTTTTTAAAGGGGAAAACCCCAAAATTTCAATTATGGGGTTTTAAAAACCTTTTTAATAGCCCTCAATAAAAGAAACAATTTTGAAGTGACAATTTGGGAAGTGGGGGTTTTCAAAACGTGCATATCCAATTTTGGGTTGACACACTTGAAAAATAAAACCCCAAAGTTTTCCTTTCCCCCCACCAATGGACGGGAATAACGGCCCCCCCCCCGGCCCTCACATGAAAAACATTCACTGCATCCAAATTCCCATTTTTAATTTTTACGTTCAAAAAAAAACACCAAAGCTATAGCTTTGGTGCCCCGGGGGACAGGCCTAAACTGGGACAGTCACTGGACAGCAGGCTTTTAGGGCTGACATACGGGTTATAAGGGGGGTGTTCGCTGCATGCAAGGGGGATAAAACACTGAAAAAAAACCCAGTTATACCCTTTGGGTGTGTTAGTTTGGAATGGGGATGGTTAAGATCCTCAACTATTTTGGGGGTTTTAAAATATTCCCTTATCAAGGGGTTAGTTTTGCTGTACAAAATTTTAAAAATTAATAAATATTCCATCAAGATATTGAGATGTGTGGTGTTAAAGAATTCCTAAGAGGGAATAAGAACCCAATTTTCCCCCCGGGTTACCCTTTTATTTTTTAAGCAAGTCTTCAAGATCCAAAAAATTACAAATAACCCCTTCTCCCCACCTTGGGTGTATGTGCCCCCATGGAGGTTTTTTTCCCCCAATTAAAAGACCACTTCATTACCAAAAATTTTTTTGGTTTAAACCCCCTAAAAGACCACCTCTCATAAGTTGCTGTGATACTGTAGAAACTATCTTGTAATACCACACTGGGGACTGACTAAAGTGAGGTCACTATAAGGAGGGTGGACCCTTTATGCCGTCGTCATATCTCACGGCTATATACGCATGGTTGGCATAGCCAAGGCCTTGTAAAAGGCGGCAGTGTGAATCAAGCCGTTAATACTACGGGTGGTGGTCTCTATGCAGGTTTGTTTGTGGTCTCAATAAAAGACCATGAGAAAAAGTTGGGGCTCCTGTATAGGAAAGTCTTTAATTTGAGCCTTTCTCTCCGGTCCTGTTCTCTATATATGGGTAAACTGAGCCTCGTGGTCTTCCTGTGCTGTATATGGCTTGTGAGATGAGCTGAAAAGTTGAGTATCACAGGCAGGTTTGTTCTTACTCAGCAATTACGCAAAACCTCTCTATTAGAACCACTTTGTGACAAGTGTTAGGTGGTCTCAATAGAGAGGTGGTCTCTATACAGAGGGTCATTCGGGTAGCTTTATGACAGTTTGGGACTGTGAAAAGTGGTCTTGTAATAGAGGTGGTATGAATAGAGAGGTGGTCTTAATTGAATTTCTACTGTACACAACACACCACCACAGCATCAGCACTTCCATGTCCTGCTGAAAACTCTTTACATGCTGGGATTGGCCTACATTTGTTTTTGTATATAAATTGCTTACTTTCTATCAGTACGAATCATTTTAATTGTTTGACAGAGACCAATTATGTAAAAAGAAGTTAATATGAAATTCATCCCATTGTTATAACATAGTCAAAGCAATTTGAATTCAATTAACGTCAATGCAACAAAGCAAAGACATTTTGAGTAGCAATTATAATCATTTTGAAAATTAAAAACAATTATAAAAACAATAGATTAGAAAGGATAGTTTATGATGGAAAATCTAAATTAGAAGACAAACGAATTTTGCATTCTGACTAATATTTTAGATTAAAACTACTGATTGTATATTTCAAATGCCAAGATTGTTTTAATAATTTGAAATTGCGACTTTTAAATGAAATGCACAATTGACATTTTAAAGTCCTTTATGAAACATAATGAACGGACTATTTCATATGGTATCATTGCATTTTATTCTGCTTCAAAATTCTGAAATAATTCTGTGACACATTCGTAAATGAACCTGTTATTGTGCTTTAATCAATGATGCCGGCTAGAATAAGCATTATTCAAACCTAGACTAACTTGCAAAATGTAGATTTGCGACATTTCTGTCAACATGATCCGATAAAAAAGCGGATACCCTGGCTGGCTACTGGGCATTTATTACATCACCATTATGAGGAGTTTCTCTTGATCAGAAAGTTCCTCTGATATAACAAACACAACACCATGCTAAATAACCTGATATCACATCTCTACAGTGACCGAACCTTGGCACGGCTCATAAGCCCAGCGATCCCCTAGAAACATGATCCTCTCAGCCAATAGGCGGGTTGCTGTAGACTCCCATGTGGTGAAAATAACAGATTCATAGAAAAAGACGTAATATAATTGAAATATAGAATTTCACACAAAGATACAAGACCTGGGATCAAGACAGTTTACCGCAGTTCCAAACCTCCATACAGAGACCATCTCTCTATGGACACCACTCAAGGCGAGCGTTCAGGGTGGAAAAGAGGTTTATTTACACACATGCTCAGGTGTTCATAGTAAACTATTGTGTCCACAGATGCACAGACTTGCTCTGAATGTTACTGCCACCACAAACCGTGACCACCACTCGGGTGGTCGTGATACATGGGGTATGCTGAAGACAACTGCTGCTTATACAGAGGTGGTCTTCTCTGAAGGTGTTACTAGTTAAAGCAAAAACCTATAAGAGCACTTGTGGGTGTCTGATTTGTAGTATACACGTACACAATCAACTGTACAGCAACATGTAGCAGTTTAGGCATATCCCAACTTCACTATAAATAGAATTTCAGTAACAAACATCACCATGTGCACAGCATTTTCCTTTCAATAGCCTAACATGTGTTAGACATACTGCTTAATACTGTTTTAATCTATATTTGTTTCTGAAAGTTATTATTTATGATAAAGCTGGGATAGAACTAGCAGCAGGCTTGCAAGGCATATATCTCACCTGGACCTTCATAAACATACCACCTCGAAGTTACACAGATTATACTGCTCAGCCAACTACATTTGACAGTAACAATATCATACTTTCATCTACATCTATGTCACACGTGTAAAGTATAATTGCACTCATTATCACGGTGGTCTCTTCATAAAGGTGGTCTTCATTGCAGGTTCGACTGTACACATTGTATACGCTATCCGTGATTGTGATGGACGGACGGAACTCCCCCACAGGGGAGTGAAGGTGATGTCGATTGTTAATGCGGGGACTGCTGGGGAGTGCACAGATATAGAGACCACCTGTCTGTTCATAGTGGCGGTCCTATTCCCGTCCCGAACCGGGTTTAAGGATCCATACAGGTATTTCTGTTAAGAGACAACCTCTTTATTGAGACCACTTAAAGGGGGGATTGCTGCTACATGCGGCGCCCATGTTGTAATAACTTCATGCGTCCACTGTTAGGAACATTTTACTACAACGTAAACATTTTAAATGAAAATTGAAACAATTGTATCGTGTCCTTATTTTGGGGATTGTGTAATACTGGTAGATTGTTCATTTACTTGATAACTACGTACAACCTCACGCATATGTCAGACCTAGCACCACGCTGCCCCGTCAGTCATCTCACAGCACACGTGAGCGCCTCTGACGGATGCGGCGGCCGTGACGGCCTGCCTTTTTGGGGGTGATGGGGGTGTCTGTGGATAACACGATTCGGGTCACGTCCACCCCCATACCCCCGCCCCGACCTCTGTGTGCCGTCACTTTAGCGCACTCGGCGCCGTGTTGACTCCACGCCGTTAGGGGAGGCCGCTGCTCATAAACCAACATACACCGCTAGCAAAGTTGCTTTGTGGTGGTATTTAGCCGTAACTTAGAGCCCTCTGTGTTCTTTCCTTATGTGTTCGGGGTTGGGAGCTGGGACCTTTTTACTTATATGTATGGTTCAACATTACACCACAGCAATGCACTCTATATGTCATATTGAGCCATGTTCTTCCCAAGTGTGACTGGGAAACTAGCCAATCAGCGCAAAGCTCTCGCTAATTTGAGAGACTTTAACATGTCAATCACCCACAGTGCATGCATTTTTTACCTAATTGTGAAGATGTGAATGGCTCTAAAGTGAGTTTTGAGTAGTAAAAGGCCTGGATAGTGAGGGTTAACCACTATAACCCCTCTAACACTTTATGTTGCCATCTTAAAAACGTGTCTCACGTGTATGAGCATCGTTTTGTAGACCTACAACCTCCTTGTAATTCAATTCTCCAGTTATCAAAAATATATATTGTAAGACAAGTATGTCTTATATCTACAGATGCCTATTCGTTATAAGCAGGGTAAAGTGAGATTTACTGACCCACGATGGTGTTGAAGTCCAGTAACAGATTATGTCTTATAATATAAAAATACACTGTAATTATTTGGAATCCCCAATACATTTTAAAATCCCCAGGCATATGGACAAAGTATTACCTGTCCTAGCCTGTGGAATCAAACCACTAACTGTATAACATGGAATCAAATCACTTATCTCGAAACATGAAATCAAATAACTGTAAAAGGATGCAATGTGTTTTGCATCGTCAATAATATATAACATTATCAGCCTGAATAAACTCCATTTCGCCAAACTTGCTTTCAGTCATGCGGCCCGATGTTATTTACACAGAGTGAACATTATTAAGCGCGTGAATAAAACGAACGCAACTGACACAGCGGCTCCTGTTTGCCCCATACAGCTCTCTCTACCTGCTGCGCACAATACGCCAAATGTCCGAGTCAAGCACACGCCTCAAAGTGCTAAAGACACTGTGCCTCTCTATTAGATCCCACCCCCACAACCAGTCTGAACAGAGAATCGGTGAGAATGGGTCATTTCATGGAGATTCACACGTGCTCTCTTAATAGGTTGGTTTGTGACCTCGCAAATGATGTTATCATTACAGAGGTGGCCGCCTTGCAAAGTGTTCTGTCCTGTAGGTTGCGCTGCATCCATCCTCATAATACAGCAGGAGTCATTGTGACAAAGGCAGCAGCGTAATGAAAGGTGCCATTGTGGTGTATGAATACACGGACTATATTGTGAATACACGGTGTATGAATACACGGACTATATTGTGCTGCGCATGAGACCCCATTACCGCCAGGACTGGTTATTTATTCAGCCCGCTGCTGTATTACCTGCCTGTTTGACCAGCGTACGACAAACACATTGCCTCTCTAATGCGGGGATCAACACTGTTGTTGGTGCAGGCGCAGTGAACGCTATTGTTGTACTGGAGGTCGGGAAGGGTGTTGCTGTCTAATTCACCTAATGGCGCCAGCGTAATTATCTCTGACATTTACAACACAAAAGCTGGGGGAAAAGTGGTGCTTTTGGGGAGAGGCATTGATAGAAAATTGTTGTGTGTTTTGTTTTTTTATGGCTGGGCGATAATGGGGAAAAAGGACAACAAAGATGCGTGTAAGTGTGCGCTTTGTGCCGCGCTTTGTGCCGGGAGTTCTATGTGATACAGCGCACTCCAGTTCAGTCCATCTGTCTTATTATAATGAAGACCACATTTTTGCAAAGTTCTATGTAAAAAGTAGTCCACAGTGCAGCATGATTTTTACTAAATGTCGACATAAGACTGTACAATATACATTACATAATAATATACTACCACTACCTGAGAACATATCTCAACCTATATTATGCATTGCAAAAACTTGCACCATCTCTCTTCCTTTGAGACATCTCACTTTGGATGGTCCTGATAGACCTTCATAAACAGACAAACGAACCTCACTAGACCGCCCCACCTCTCCATTGTGTCATCGGATGGTCCAGATCTTGTAAAAGCTGAACACATCAGCAGAAGTCACCTATTTGCTGCCTGTTTGTCCAATAATGTACTGTCACTGAAACCCGCTGTTTGGAAACAGGGACCTGACCATTAAATACTGATCACTGCATGGCCTTGGGCGACAATTCACATACACAGCCTCATTGTCTAGCTCCATGCTAAACCAAAATGCATAATAGATATAGTTATTGACATCAGGCTGTCGTTTCTCCAATTCAATTGGACTGTATATATCTGGGAGAAAATAGCCATTTACCACAATGCTTACACCAGAGTCCATTAACTAGCATACAGCTAGCTATACATGTGAGTTGAGTGGTTATTTGCTCACCTTTGCACAGTGATTGCATCGATCTCTAGAGCTAACCAGGCTGTGTAATTGTATTGTCTATAAAAGCTTCTGTGTCATGAATACAGAAACCTCCCTGCATACAAACTGCCCGTGTTTGCACAGACCGTAGCATGCTTCTATCACAGTCCATGCTTTCACTGGTGATTTGAATTATATTCTAGGCTATATCAAACTGTAGTGATCACTTGTATTTTAACTTTTGAAGAAATATGAACATTTAGTAAGTTTGTAAAAAAATGAAAAGGTCTAAAAGAGACGAAAAGCGTTTTGGTGCAATGAAATAAAATTTTGCATTTTATATATTAGAAGTCAAATGTGGTAGGAAAAAGACCGTAATATGTAAAAAACTGTAATGACATGCTACTGTAAAAACTAAAAAAAACTGTTCCATTATTTTCACCTCCATGCGCTACCACCTCTATACTGAGACAGCCTGTCTATTGCGAACACTAGCCTCTTTGTGGTCTTTTTTTTAGAGAGGGTTTACTGAGGGGTTTGGATGTCATGGACTTAAATTTGAGCACTCCCATTAAATGGGTTTTTATTGAGGTTCTTAAGTTGTAATGTTATAGACATTCGTGTATTTCCATGATACAAAGTACATGGTAAAACCTCCCGACCACCCAGGGGACAGACCTCTGTAGGTCTCTGGAGGTTCATGTCTCTTTGTGAATGGTTTAAAAACCCCAAAGTGTTGTTGTACTATAGAAGTAAGCTCACCCAGGGGTTGTCTCAGTGGGATTCTTCTGTATTCTCAGCTGAACGGTTGGCGCTGAAAGGGTTAAACATATGTCTTTCATTATTTAGCGTCTCAGCAGACAGAGGGTTACTGCTGCTCCATTATTTAGCGGGTCCCGAGAGAGACGCCGCCCCATCCATCGTCATGGTGCGGACGCGATGGGGAGCCCCGTGACAAAGGCACCAATTACTGGGGCGCTTTTGAAGGCGGATGTAACTTCTGCCCGCGAGTGTAGACAAATAAACAGTGGACAATGACAGTTTGTGTCATGGATGTACATACATATGGTAAATACAGCGGAACCTCTGATTATGACCATGCTTTAAATACAGATGAGTATTTATTATAAGTGCAGAGTTCCTGAGCCAACGATGGTGTTTAAGTCCAGTAACAGATCACTTCTTATAAATATAACTGTTATTGTGATTGAAGCTGTCCAGTACATTTTACAATCTCCATAGGACAAACGGAAGTATTACCTGTCCTAGCCTATGGAATCTAATCACTAACCCGGTAACACGGAATCAAATCACTTTGTAGGGTTTGATGTGTGTACATCGTAAATAATATATAACATTGTCTCCTCTAACGTGACTGCCTTTATGGTCCATTCTTCGGCTCCAAACCGTCATCAAATTAAGATCAACATCTCTCTATGGAAACCACCTCCCTATTGAGACCACTTTTTCAACGGTCGAACTCTCGTAAATCTACCAAATTGAACCTTACTATTCGTGGAGATCAGCTCATGTTTGTCTAGTCTTTCAAAAGACCTTATAGCTACTGATCCCAAAGGTGGTACAAAACACGCTCGTTCAACCATATATCAAGTGCAAGAAGAAGGGCAAGAGAATTGAAAGGTGTAGCTCTAATAGATACAGGTGTTCTTGAACAGATGTTCATTTATATAATGTAATAGGCATAATGTTTGATCCTGCTGCAGAGGTTGTACTGGGCGCGTGAGCACGTGACCAAAATACTTCATTTTCACGGGTTTTTTACATGTCCGCCATCGATCGAGCGTAAAAACCCCTTGAAATCTCACCCAACGGCGGCCCCACCCCATCTTGACAAAAACCCCTGGATCTGTCATTTATATACAGGGTACGGGAGATGTAAAAAAGGGTACCCATAAGACAGGTGTCCCTTGAACATAGTAGAAATAGTAGAAGCTCCAGTTCTGTATACAGGGCGCGGGCTAAAATCCTCTATAAAAGACCATATAAGTTCTCTCCTCTGATAACATTGTAAAAGGTGTAGTTTTTAGTCTAGAATGCAGATATCATTGTAAAGGTGTAGTTTTAACAGAACAACACACCACAATTGACAGGTGGTCTTTTTCTACATGTTCGTGGTTGTCAAGATTCATGCCAGAAAAGGAAGTGAGTGAGGTCATCAAAAATCTATATTTGCCGACTTATAACTATCGTCATATCGCACAGCTAGATATGTGTAACCGACATCTGCCAGTGGAATCTGCCACAAGCTCGTTGACAGAGTATTTATGATGCTTTTGAATAACTAATTGTGTTGGTTTAATGTCTTTATTATTTGTTTGAGCAATCTGACACCCGTTCAGTGCAGCATAATTTTAACTTATGGACGACATAAAACTGTGCAATACTACATTACATACCCTCTATACTGAGACAACCTGTCCATTGGGAACATTAGCCTCTTTGTGGTCTTTTTAGAGGGTTTACTGATGTTTGGATGTCATCGACAATTCGGAGCACTCCATTAAATGTTTTTATTGAGGTTATTAAGTTGTAATGTTATAGATGTTTATTTGCATGATACATGATTGCATGGTACAGTAGACCCTCTCTTGACCTCACAATTGGTCCTTTAGCTAATAGACAGGTGATTCTTCTAAGTAAGTTTAAGATATGGTGTGCAATTTTTCTCAACTGAACGGCTGGCGCTGAAAGGGTTAAAAATACATGTCTTTCATCATTTAGCGTCAGACTCAGCAGACAGGAGGGTTACTGCTGCCTCATTATTTACCCCAGAGAGACGCCGCCCCTGTCCATCGTGATGGTGCGGACGCGATAAATTTCGTGACAAAGGCACCAATTAATGGGCGCTTTTGAAGGCGGATAACTTCTGCCCGCGAGTGTAGACAAATAAACAGTGGACAGTGACAGTTTGAGTCATGGATGTATACATATAGGCAAATACAGCGGAACCTTCGATTATGTCCATGCTTTAAATACAGACGAGTATTTACTATGAAGTATAAAGCGAGTTCCTGGAGCCAACGATGGTGTTTAAGTCCAGTAACAGTTCTTCTTGTAATATAAAAAATATACTGTTATTGTGTTTGAAGCTGTCAGTACATTTTATAATCTCCCTATGGACAAACGGAAGTATTACCTGCTCCCAGCCTGTGGAACCACTAACTCTGTTACATGGAATCAAATCACTTTGCAGCGTGTGATGTGTAAATAATATATAACATTATCACCTCTGATGAGACTGCCTTTATAACAAGATAAATTCTTAGGCTCCAAACCGTCATATATAAAGAGATCAACATGAAACTCTGTATGGAAAAACCACCTCCCTATTCAGACCACTTGAGGTCGGTCCCAAATGGTGGAATACAGAGGTTCTACTGGACAACTGTGCCTTACTATTCGTGATAAGCTCATGTTTGTCTAGTCTTCAAAATATCTTCATATCTAATGTCTTCCTCTATTATCACAAAAAACGCTCGTGTGGACCATATATCAAGTGCAAAGAAGAAGAGCAAGTGCTAGTGTGACAGCCTCTAGCTCTAATGGATATAATTTCAGATCATTTAAAGGCCTTTGTGATAGGCCAATGTTTGTCTGCAATGGCTGCATAGAGTTGTACTGTAGTAGCATTGGTCCATCAGGGAGATTTCATTATGGTCCGCTCTATGGAAGGTGAATATCTCACCTACCGGCGGTTCCTGGGAATATCTTTGACACACATACCCTGTGTGCAGCTCTGGATATAGACTGTACTCACGTTCTCCTTGTGAGTCTTCAGAAATGTCCACGTTTAAATGGGCTATTTGAATTAGGGGTTCCACTTTGGTTTAAATTTTCGGCTATTTGACATTGCATGGGGAGATGTGAAAGGTGCCCGTTTAATGTTCGTAAGGTTCCCTTTGGAACATCAAATTAAGCCTATGGAACCACCTGGATGAGAGAAACACGGCAAACTCTCGTAAAGCTACCAAATTGAACTCTGTATGATCACCTCTCTATTGAGATCACCTAACACTGATCCCAAAGGTGGTCCTAACTGAAGGTTCTACAGCATGATAGAGTATACAGGAGGTGTACGGTCATAAGACAGGTGTTCTTGAACAGAGGTTCATCTATATAATGTAATATACATAGGCAGATCCAGGGGCGCATGGGGCGCCCCCCCTTTACTACCAAAAAATTTCATTTCATGGGTTTTTGACAAGTCTGCCGTCGATCGCGCATAACGAAACCATTGAAATCCCTTATGTGCACTAGCCCCACTTTCCAAAAACCTGGATCACTAATTTTTGATATACAGGTGCAGGAGGTTTCCTTGAACAGAAGGTGTCCAGCTTGCACTTCAGTTCTGACCACCTCTCTAAAAGCCCTCTATGTAGACCATATAATGTGTTGTCTCAAGCTGATATCATTGTAAAGGTGTAGTTGTACAGAGAATGCAGAATCACATCACACCGCAACACACCACAATTGACATGTGATTACATTTCTAGATGTCCGTGGTTTGTCCCAAGATTCATGCTACCAGAAAGGAAGGGAGTGAGGTTATCAAAAAACCATTTGGAAAATTATAAAGATGCCTTTTTGCACAGCTAAAATTTAATTAAACTTTATCTTTCCAAATGAATCTTTTTAAAAAGCTTTTTTATTTTT
>CM032659.1:36798201-36810427 GCA_019095985.1 Streblospio benedicti | reverse complement strand
AATACTAGAGTACTGAATGACAGCATCACTACTACCAATACCGGTTGTATATATAAGAGTAAGTTTGATGCATGTATAAAGTTATACCTGGGGTTGATTGGGATTTATATGGATTTTTAAAACAATGTATAAATGATGAAGAAGATCAATTATGAAGTAGTTTACACAAAGAAGGATTCTTCTTGCACACATCTGTTATTTTGATTCACCGTGT
Source organism: Streblospio benedicti (assembly GCA_019095985.1). Taxonomy (NCBI): domain Eukaryota; kingdom Metazoa; phylum Annelida; class Polychaeta; order Spionida; family Spionidae; genus Streblospio; species Streblospio benedicti. The sequence continues at coordinate 36,810,213 of CM032659.1, read as the reverse complement.
ATTTGTTATAACACGAGCTGATGCCACTGCCACCTCTCTGCGCATGTGCCATGCCCTTTGACCCGTACCAGTTTGTCTACACAATATTTTCTTATCTATGAACTCAGGGTAATTTGTAGACAAACAAACCAAATCACGTGACTTTTCACGTGTTTTACAATGCATTCTGGGAATTATTTAGACAAACAGTGATAGAGAAACAAATCGTCTACACAATAGGGTTAGGGGTGCACTTGATGGTGTTTTATGCTTTAACAACAGCGGATATGCAAAACAAATTTTAACCCATCGGATATTTGATCGTGACTAATCACCTAGCGGCCGAATCTGGCACTACACTCGCATCCTAAATATTTCTATTTGCAAATAAGTGTATGGCAGTGGTATAGTCTGCTGGTGCATCATTGTTCTGTTTTACAGTCAGCATGGGGGTGATAATTAAAGACAGATCAATGATAACAAGCTATGATATCACACGCCTATTCATAGCACCTCTTTCAATACACGAAAACGCGAAAACAACAGTACAATTAGAACACACAGCAATGAAACCTTCACAGACACGTGTTTACACAGCTCTTATAACAGTAACGATTTTTATGCAAATAGCTTTACATGGCAAATATTTGGTTAGATCAATAGCATTAAATAATACATGGAAATGCATGTATTTTGCTGCCTGAATCGTTTCATACAAAGAATACATAACTAAATCGGCGAGTGCAAAGTATACAGTGGAACATACAATAAGGACAACCTCTATACAGTGACCACTTCTATAAAAAGACATCCTCTAAAAAGAGATCACCTTTGTTAGTAGGAGACAATATTGTGGTCCAAACCTCCGTAAAGAGACCATCTCTCTATTGAGACCACACGCGGCCAGCCTCCTCTGAGAGAACGCACTTAATACACAGTTTGTATTGTACAGACGAGTTCAACTCCATCTGTGTTTGAGCTCACAGGCACTAGTCTGTATAAACATATCACTAAGTATGGTAGGAAACTGATCTTCTATATCACAATAACATGATACACATATTTGTACCATTTTGAACTTACATTGCATTCAGTGTTATGCATGGTTTTTAACAAATTATGTGCTACCCTGTCACTCTGGATGTACTCAGTAGGTTGGTTGTTCAAATCTGCTTGGTGGCGCATGATTTGGGAATAACAGTGCAAGGGGTTCATGGTCCCGCTAGACAGTGTGCTCTTGTCTGACAGTTGACCTCCTCCCGCCTGACACAGCCTGTGTCCCCTGTTCACACGCCACACATTGTCCATACAGCAGAACCTCTCTATTAGGACCACCCCAGGGTTGCATAGGCAGATCCAGGTTTTCTGAAAAAAGGTGTGGGTGGGGGTGGGGTGCACTTAAGGAAAAGAGGAGATGCAGTTACGGGATTTCATGAAAACCCCTATGAAAATGAAGTATTTCGGTGGGAAAAGGGGTGGGGGTGGCGCCCCCTGCGGCCCTGGATCTGCCTATGGGGTTGGTATCAAGTGGTCTCAATAGAGAGGTGACATAGATATTCATGTCCGTTCACGTCCGTCTCTTTATGAAGTTTTGAGAACGGACGAAATATTGTGCATACTACACAGGTGGTCTCTTGCTGATGGAGTCTCCCTTGTCGAGTGTGGGAGCCATGAGCACATCCCTCCTGGGGCAGCCGCTAATGCTGGTGTCAGTGACAGGGGGGAGGGGACTGTACAGCACCGGGGCCAACACAGGCGAGCGGCTCAGTGTGGGGCAGTGGGCCCAGGAACCAGGACAGCTGTGGGGGATTGTACCAGGATGCTGGGGGCGAGTACAAACATGGAAGTGTGAACCCATAGGCAGATCCAGGGGCGCATGGGGCCCCCCCCCCATTTTCCCACCAAAATACTTCATTTTCATAGGGCTTTTTCATGAAATCCCTTAAGTGCGCCCCCCTTTTCCAAAAACCTGGATCTACCTCCTTTCACATCATTATGGAACCAAATCTGCTGCTTATCATCATTGCCCCGTTAGTTGTGTTTTTTTTCCTTGATAATCCCTGGCTACGCCCCTGTAAAGAACCGTCCTTTGCTATTTTTGACAACCGCCGGCACCGGAGTTGATGCTGGGATTGGAGGATTTGAGGGTGTGGTGTGTGGAGGCAGAGCAAATAAGGTGATGTGTTGATAATTCATCAACAGACCTCCGTAGCGCATATTTACATTGTGCTTTTTGATACAAAATACCCACACTTTAGCTTACACAAGGAAGATCTAGCAACGAATGTCTTTTTGCAGAAACACCTCCCCTGACTATTTGACTTGTGACTGAGTATCTTCCCCGTGGAGGCTGAGCCGGCTGAGCCGGATCCTGTGGTGTGTGACGAGTCTTTATCAATGAGGATTCTGACCCATATAGACTCTACAGCTATGTCACCCTGAAGGAAAAACTTTCTATGAAGTCCACGTGTGATTAGGGATCTTTCCTCCAGTGGTCTTAATAGAGAAGTGGTCTCTTTATGGAGGTTTACAAGGGGTGTTTATGAATGTTTGGATTCGTGAAATGTTTTCTCATTATAGAGGTGGTCCGTCTTAAGAGGTGGTCTTGGTTGTGAGTTCTACTGTCCCTGCTAACACCTACCTTGGTTTACACAGCCGTATGCTCAAACAATGCATTAAATTGGTTGTCACTTCCTAGAAAACTTAGTCTGGTTCCTTTTCACACAGAGTTGTGTAAATAGTATATATATAATCAGATGTTAAACAGTTCTTAGAATTCCTCGAATTAATTGGTCTATGGTGAATTTTTATTTTCTTATGTTTTATGGATATTCTTCTTCCAAATATAAATCTGCACATTCAATCTTAGCGATAATGCAAATTGCACGCTATTGTCACTCTGAGTATTAGATGTCAAGATATGACGTCTGATCACTGACAACTCTGATGCAGTATGTCTAATATTCACAGTATGGACTCAATTTGTTGAGTTTTTGAATTAGGTCAAGTGATCCATCCTCTTCATTGCTAAAGATCATTTCAGACTATCATTTCTTTGCACTTTTCTAAATAGGATAACACAAATAGAAGTACATGTATTATATGTATCCTGACATAGCTGGTTTGAATAGTGTATGTATAAACAATATACATGTATAGTCAAATGGAAGTGTCTTGAGCTAAACATCAATGTATTGGGACAACTGATACTCTTGAGTTTAGAAATCAATATGTATGTATGGATCATTCAAATCCAAGAATGATAAAACTATACATTAGAAAGTGTGTTGATTTCTGGGTACCGAGCCTCGGTGTGATATCAACATGGCAGACACGTGACATTCAGATATAAACTCCGACTTTCCCTGAACTAATCATCTAATTGCACTTGTATCAAAACTTTAATGTGAACCAATAAAGCGACTAATAAAACAGTGTTTAATGTCACGTACACTGGACAGAGGTCATCTGGGACTGACCTTGACTAGATACATGTACTGTCCACCCTCTCTATTAGATCGCACGGACAGAGAGAGAAACGCTCTTGTAATTGAGGTGGTCTTTATTGAAGGTTATTCAGCATACACTGTACTGGTGGGACTTAACAGTGTAACGTATGATAAAAACTACCTCTTCAACACATCACCTGTATGACAGCACCAACCCTCCATAAAGAGACCACCTCTATAATGAGTCCACTTGAGTCCAACCTGCGACTGGTCTTAATAGACAGGTTCTACTGTGGACTAACCACTAATGTGCCACCCTCATGGGTGCGAATGACACAGAGACTCCCCTGTATCAACCCACCAGCAGCACACACTGACCCTGACAACCCCCACCGCGGTGGTGACCCCGGGGTGTGACCTGAACCCCCATGTTTGCACACGCGCCAGAAGCCATTAGGACCGCTGTATGAGAGCAGCCTCCAGTGTGACATTATAGCTGGTGGCCAATAGCGGACAGTACACACCATCAGCACGGGCACTCGGCTGTGTTTACATGGGCAGATCATCCAAAACATCTCACTTTCATGGTTTTGTTTCGCATACCCACAATTGATTGTTTATAAAAATCAAGTGCGTCCATAAACCCTATCCACAATCTGGATCTGCTAGAGAATTTTGCCATTGAAACTGTCTATGCAATGACGTAGACAGAGTGTAAGTCACATGACCAGTGTGTATTTTCATGTGTGTAGCCTACTAACGTACTGCCATTAACAAAACAACATTGGAATCACCAACAGACTGTGCCTCTGTTGTCGTTTGCCCCCGCTTCCATTTGCCCGCATTGTGTGGTGTTATAGAAAGCCCCGTGTGTGTAACCAGCGCCAGTCAACAGATCCAAATGTGTGGGTCAACACTGGTGCTGCCGAGAGGGGGGCTGAAATGTACACATGTGTGTGCTTCCGTGGCCGAGTGGATAGGGAGTTGGACTTGTGACCAGAAGGTCGCGGGTTCGATTCCCGGTTGGGTCTGATGGTGGGTGTTGAGCAAACTTACCTCTAACAGGTTGCACATTGCTGCGTGGTACCTACAGGTTAAATAGGTAAAGGCCAAGCAAGTGAACGGTCTGTACTACGGTAGCGATGTATTGTATGCTCCCCGGGGAGTTGAGAAAGATATAGTGTGACAAGGATGCTAATGACCGGGTGTAAATATATAAAGTAAATAACTAGTTTACATTTACACTTTAACCAGCGCCAGTCAACAGCACCCAATGTATGGGTCACTGCCGAGAGAAGAGGGGGCTAAACTAAATGTGCACAATACAGGACACAGCCGCCTCTATATTAGTGACAGTCGACATAAGACCTCTCTACAAGGACCACCTGTGCAAGAGAGAAGTTTGTATGACTAAATTATCATGTTACATTAGTTGGTTACCTCGATCATTGGCTCTATTTCGAACATTTTACTGTTCTAACTACAACTTCGAGACAGCAAGGTGCTACATTGCACTATCTAACGTGAAATGTCATATGGCAAACACTTCAAAGCTTTATTATTTCCATAACAATATCACGAGCAACATTTCTGTAGGTTTACTGTCCACATATAACAGATTCCCCCTGAGTCATTCATATCTCAAACACAATACACAGACACAAAAACATCTATTCCGCCGTGAGTCCCGTCAAAGCCTGTCCTCTCTTTCATCTGTCCCGCCATAATCACGTTGCTGTTGTGTAAGTTACTTGTCCGTAAAACCTTCCACTTTCCTCCCGCGTGGCACAGGACAGAAAACGGTCGGCGCTTTTGAACCTGTCCCTCGTGCTTGCTGATGAAAATTGACATCTACATCATCATGTAAAATGTAATTGTGCTTATTTACAGTCTCAATTCACTGATGTCGTGCTCTAGTGATATAACATACACACCAGGCCATTGGCATCATTGTCGCACTGGTATCGACTCCATTGTGAGCAAACAGCACATGTTGCACATCACTCACATTAGCGTTCACTCGTCTGACCTGTACCTATTTAACGTGTAGGTACCACGGAGCAGTGTGCAAAGTGTTAGAGGTAAGTTTGCTCAACACCCACCGCCAGACCCGACCGGGAATCAAACTCTTGACCTTCCGCAACTCCTTCACTGTGTGTATCATGTGCAGCTAAACTCAGACATTGAACAAATAAGCACATTCTGTACATTACTGTTTGCTGACTCTACACATCATAGACAAACAGTTGTTATATGGTGCGTGTAAATAGAGGTGGGAGGAACAGAGTGGATGGGAACTCGATAGTGGGCGGCACAGATGACTGTATACATTTCTTTTTTAATCGTAGTTCCTGTCTAAAACGAGCAGGTGGCTACAAACAATTGCATTCTGGGGGGAAAATAGACAAACAGTATCAGTCTTTATCATTTTTTTCTGACACTCCGGAAAAGCAGTGCTTTGGTTAATTGAGACTACACCACGTTGTAGCAACTATTTTGAGACACCTTTGTACAATTATAGTTCTTCCAATCCGAGCAGTGTTTTTTCTGCACCTCGTTTCTCCGACAACTGGTTAAGTATCACCGGCTCACTGGAGCGTGAACCACAAACTACTGATGTTCCGGCTGAATGAACACGTCACGCTCCGGTGGACAGTATCTTAATACTATTATATGTATACTATAGTAATAGTAATTAAAAGACCGCCCCTAGGAAGACATCAGCTTTATAATGGGACAATTTTGAGGTGGGGTCCAAAACTTCAGATTACAGAAAAATAAAAATTACTGCAACTCTTAGCGTACTCCACTTACATTTTCTTTAACTTTTTACACACATAACAACTCAGCAGCTGAAATTATAACTTTCTATTTACTGGTATATATTTTGTGTACTTTACAAAATCTATACTACTAATTAATATATCTATTCATATAAAACAATCAATAAAATGTTCAAGTTAATTTGTTTTGTGTATTTTGAGAAATAGAAAAATAACATGTTTTTTTTTTAAATGTTTATTATCAATCAAATACTAGAATACAGAACAATGTTGATGATAAAATTGCTACGAAAATATAAAAAAGCTAAAGCTAACACAAAATTTAATCCATCTATAATAAACCATATCGATGCTCCTACTACTTAAACATTTAGCACATACTGAGTAAACTAACAGTGCATCTAAAGTTCTAAACGGTAAAACATTAGTCAGGAATATGAGAAAAATAAACTAAAACAAACATTTGACACATGCTATGAGAAATAGAAATGTAAACTAACTTTATACTAATTCAATGCAGTATTTCAAGTAAGACTAGCTTGTCCATGCTGTTATTTGAACACTTGTTACTATAGTTTAACAATATCAATCATCATTCTTCATGCTTTGTAAATGCTTTTTTTTTAACACATATTATTGTTTTTTTTTTCACAGTAAGCAGAAATTATTCTGTATGTTTTGCTGCTACATGTCTCCTGAGGTCTGATCCAATGCTATATCCTTTCTGACATAGGTTACAGAAAAATGGCTTCTCTCCTTTATGGCGAAGCTTATGCGTATTGAGGTTGCCTTTTGAAGTAAATGACGCCTGGCAAAGATCACATTGATATGGTTTCTCTCCAGTATGGATCCATAAATGCTTTTCTAAATTGCTTTTGGAGCTACAAAATTTGCCACACTGAGCACAGCCATATGGTTTTTCACCCGTGTGCACTCTCATGTGTACTTTGAGATCTTCTTTAGTATAAAATGCTTTCTTACAAACCACACATTGATATGCTCTTTCACCTTTGTGCCTTTTCATGTGTGTTCCTAAGTTTCCCTTCACCGCAAACCGCTTTCCACATTCACTACACTCATATGGTTTCTCACCTGTGTGTATTCGCTTGTGTTTTGTCAGAACTCCACTATCATTGAAAGTCTTTCCACAAACGGAACATGCATAGGGTTTCTCCCCGGTATGGAGTCTCATATGCCTTCCAAGGGCACTTCTATCAGTAAAACGCTTCCCACATTGACTACATTCATGTGGTTTCTCCCCTGTGTGTATAATCTTATGTCTGTCCATATTTTCTTTGCATCTAAAAGATTTATTACAAACTGGGCACTGATATGGCTTCTCACCTGTGTGAATTTTCAAATGAGCTTGCAGCGTGTGCTTCTGGCTGAAAGATTTGTCACAAACTGTACAATTAAAAGGTTTTTCACCAGTGTGTGTTCTCATATGTATATTAAGATTTCCATTACTACAGAATTTCTTTTCGCATAATTGACACTGAAACGGTTTCTCACCAGTATGTGTTCTCATGTGCACCTCACGATTCCCTTTATAACGGAATCGCTTTGCACATACTTTACACCTGTGTGTTTTCTCTCCTGTATTCTTACTGCTGTCTGTGTTCAAAACTTTCTTTGCCTTTACTTTAGATTGTGGTCTTTGGTCCTCAGTTTTCTGCTGTTTGTTGCAAGCAATTTTCTTGCTTTCATCAGCTGCACTACGCAAAAACTTTGGGGTATTTGCCTCCATTCTGATAACACTTAGATAATCCAAGCACGAATTAATCTGCTATTGATAGTATCCGCAATAGTTATTTTATTTGCCACAGTTGATGCATTTTTCTGAATTCAATATTCTATATAGCATTCTAATTTCATAAATCTGTTCTTTTTCAGCTTTAGAATTTTCAGGAAGGTAATATTTTTTTCGTGTAACAATAGATAATCAAAATTGAAATTAATATATTTGATAAAATTTATGCAGTGAGAGCTTTAAAATTCCATTTTCTTGTTGCAAAATAGCGAATTGCTACAAAAAAGTTATTTCCATAACGGACCCCGTATGTGTTGCTAGCAAAATAACTTGGTAAAAGCTTGGAGTGTTGTTTGTGTTGACATCTTACCGTGCAGTATGACTCTAATCATGACGATATCTTAATCCTTAGGTGAAGTGATAACACGTGTATTTCTAACATTACCACGGGAGACGTCAGGACATCACACCTTTTTCCATGGCCTGTCTAATCTTACAAGCACATTGTATAGTCCAGTGTTACAATCTCTCTCTGTCGGTTGCGTTATGGTTTTTTAGACTGGCACAGCAATTTAAAATCATTTTACGTATAATTGTCTTTCCTTACCACATTTGATTTCTAATGTATAAAATATATATTTTGTATTGCACAAAAAAGCTTTTCGTCTCTGGAGACCCTTTCTATTTTTACAAATTTACTAAATGTACATACTTCAAAGATTAAAATCCAAATGATTGGATTATAGAAACAAAACAATACTTCTTAAAAGTACACACTGTCTAAATCATAGGTAGATCCAGGTTTTTGGAAAAGGGGGGCGCACTTAAGGGATTTCATGAAAAACCCTTTGAAATGAAGTATTTTGGTGGGAAAAGGGGCGCCTCCTGCGCCCCCTCCCCCTGGATCTGCCTTTGTAAATTATTTAAAATCAATAACGGGTTCGTTTGGAACCAGATATCGCTCCCTTATAGAACAGTAAAAAAATGCTAGTGGAGCGGAAAGTCTAATGGAGCAATTACGACATCTACACACTTCTCTCTCACACACGTCTTTTTAGCAAGCATATTTGTACCAACTATAGATATAGCTGAAGACAGGTTTTACAACCCTAAGCTTTCATTTGACTATATCAAGTGGCCCTGGCGGGACTCAAACTCACGACCCCATGGTTGTGAGACCAGAATGATACCATCATCCCAAGCAGCGTTCATTATATTCAAGTTTTAAATAGTAAAGGTTTTAGGCTTCATCTGTTCTGCTTGGTATCTTGGACAGCTATTATGATACGTTTCTAAACATGTACTTACATAATTCTATTCAAGTTCACTAGACACTATTGGAGATAATGACCCAATAAAGATTCTCTCCAGTACTTGAATAACAACACTCCCCCCCACCCCACTCCCCTGCTAACCCCACCACAGACCCCACCACGTTTACAGTGTGGATAAGCTGGATCCATGGCGCGAGTCCGGGATGATGGGATCGCTGATCCATGGCAATATGGATCATGGCGGCTCAGGGAGGACAGCAGTAAACAGAGCGAGGGGGGCAACAGTATGGGAGGCGGGCAACAGTATTCTCCATCAATTATGAATGTACAGTAAAACCTCCAATTAAGTCTACCTTTCTATTGGGACCTCCTCTGTAATGAGATCACGATCCCAAGCCTTCATAAATAAAGCTACCAAAATGAGCCTCTTTATAGAGACCACTTCTCTACTGAGACCACCAATCACTGGTCCCAAAGGTGGTCTTAATAGAGAGGTTCTACCGTATGTGTTATTTTTCATGTTTTTTTAAAAAAAAACATTCTGATGCTTATATTAATGTAAAAATGAAATCGTGTAGACATCATGTTCATAAAAGCTATGATTGTATGTAACTTTGTAAAACTTGTCTACAGAGATTCTGTCTATGTTGTTATATATGCATCATCACTTTGTTGATTCCACATGATGCTCTGCCTGAAGTGGTCTCAATAGAGAGGTGCTCTCTCCAAACAGGTGCTCTCTCCAGAGATGTGGTCTCTTCATACACGCTTGGAAGATCACAAACTGGTCTTGTTTCACATGCGGTGTCTGTACGTGACTACGTCATGGGCAAGTTATTTCCAGTGCCACACCATTACCAGGTGTAATACAAAACAGCCATAATGATATAAACCTCAACACTGCATCATATGCAACCTGCAATTAACACTTCAAAATAAGATCACCTCTATAAAGAGACAACGTCTATACTCTATAGCCAGATCGTTACTCGCAGCCCCAACTCTCCGTAAATAGATCATTTGAAACCTCAAAAAAAAGAAGAAAAAACTGCATAGAGAGAGAGCACTTCTCTTTTGCTACAGTCACGATACCGAAGTCCCCCTGTATTGTGCTGTACACCCCGTGAGTGGGCCCTCTCTCCCTCCCGTGTTAAAGAGGTCATTTCCACAGCCATGTCATAAAATCCCCCGTCTCCTAACTGACACGACCGCCATAAAAACACAGCGCTTCTGTTCAAACAAGACCACAACTGTTTTGATATCAAAGAGGTGGCCTTTCCGTAGCGGTTATTGCCTGTGTTCTGACAGGACAGTGCCGTCTCTCTGGCACGTGATGAAAGTCTGTCTGCCGGGACCATCGCGCCTCCCGCTCCCGGGAGAGTGAAACAGCCGTCCACAACCCACCGCTACCATCACAGCACGGGGTGTGTAACTTAGAGTTTACATTAAACATTAAGTGTTGATTTTTATATCATTTTCACCTATTCGGGGGTTCTTAAGAACCAATAAACTATTGATAGATGTTACTTTACTATGGCAAGATGATTTCATATATACACAGTGGATTTCCGAATCAATTTGAATTACAGATGCTATTGTATAAGTGATTCTCAAATGATTCACCTATGTACCATGTGGTGTTTTAAAATTAAAACTATCGGAAGTCCTTTAAAAATATAAAACTATTAGCTCCAATTAAACCAACTCTGCACTATTCTATTTTTAGCAGGTCTAATGAATAAAAAGGTTATTATACGAGTGGGGGTGAGATATCAGAAAATATCACAGTGTGGGCCTGAACAGAAAGAGTGAGCGCAGGGAACGAGTTCTGTTAAAGTCCACACTCAGTGAGATATTCTTTGACATCTCCCCCCCTTTTCTCCCTTGTTCATTCATCATTTTATGAAAAAAAAAACTTTGTAGTGTAGGATATTGGAGAATATCCTCCGCCTCTCAGCCAATCAGAATCAAGTGTTTTCAGCAAACATGGGAGAAACTAATATATAGTTTCCATTGTACATTACATGACCAATCTAAACAGATATGTCCACATAGCACAGGTGTCCACGATACAAAGAGGTATACTCACGACCCCTTGACGATAAAACGTATTGCAGACTTACCTGAAATAGAAAGAAAAAGTGATGAGTAATGTGCGACACATATATACTTAGTTGTACTGAATCAAACTTATATATTCTTTCCAAGTTTCAACAATCTTCTATTCTGCGTGCCGTTATGCAAAAGAAATGCGCGTATCAGCAGAATTAATCGATTATCAGCAAACACATAAAAGGGAACCAAAACGGCCATTTTGTCTGCTGGTAATGGCGTGTCTGCTGCCGGTAACGGTCGTTTGGGGCCGGCGCCGGCTCTCTAAGGCTGTTGTCAGGGAAACCACGCCTTGTGCCGGCTGCAGGGTGTATGTGGCTGCCACCAAAGCAGCCTCAATTCTGTATTCTGAAGGAAACCCCCGAGTCACACGTCACGTGATTTCACCCGTGAGGTGATAACATTGACACGTGACCATACGGCAAAATGGCCGTTTTTGACGTGATATTTCTGTACTTAAAGTTGCTATATTTTCTTAGTTATGAATCAAAACAAATTTCATACCCGTAATTGTATAACATACTGGACATTTTGGGGGGAGCAGAGGGTGCTAATAAAAGTTTTTATCCTGGGGCTGACGTTACTAGCGTATAGATGAAATACACCTTCCCAACCAATCACAATGCGACACGTGTATTACTATACGTCAAACGCTTCATTTCCTT
>CM032659.1:36754716-36798101 GCA_019095985.1 Streblospio benedicti | reverse complement strand
CCTGAGCAGGCGGGATGGTGGGTACTGTGGGATATGAGTTTGATGTTATGGCCGGGATTGTATATGTTCATAATAGACTATGTTTGGTTTATGTTGACTATGTTATTAATATGGTTTTTTTATTGAAAGAAGACTGAATATATCTCGAAACTAGTAGAATATTTTATTAATTTGGTTTGTTTGATGAATAATGCAGCGAAAAAGAGAATATAGTATAAAATGTTCATAATAGACTGCGCATGCAAAATCCACAAAATGCTGTGATGCGTCCCTTTTTCTGAAATCCTGTATCCGTCCGTGCATATTTCCAATGTTACAGCATTTTGTGAATAGTACAATACTGTAAAACTAGAAATGTTTGTGCAAGATTTAATTTGCGTATTTCGCGGGTAAGTGCAAAAACACAAACTTAGATAGTCAGCAAACAAGGAAAGCCTTTGTTCAGTAGTTGCAGGATGGAGCAAAATTGCAAAATTAAAGTCACAAAAAATTATACATGAAAATCGCAAAAATTTTTGTAGCCACGAAATGTTTTAGTTTTACAGTAAACCCGAAAAAGAACCATACTCAGTTGTCCTTGTATATTGAATGCGAGAGTTGTAGGAGCATAAAAAAGCAATTTGTAATGTGTGTATGGCGGTGTGTATTGTATTGTAAACATTGTACATACACATGTCTTGTTCTTAATATAGCTATTGCCATAGATGGCACTAGAGATAATGTAAATATACCGAATAAAACAGTGAGAATACAAAAGTGTGTCATTATTCTGCTTATAACCTGCATGCATCAATGCTTTGTATTTTGTAAAATGAATTCTGATTAAATGAATCAATAATAGGTTATTTTTATATAGAATGGCAAATTCATGCAGTTAAAAGGATATAGATATGGTTAAATTTATTTCGGACTTACAGCCATATTCACTAGAGAATTATATACATATATACAAGTACATTAAAAATCATATTAAATAAATTCACTAAAAGCTAAAAGCCCTAATACAACACTGGAATATGTAGTAAGAGATTGGCGTATCCCAGGTGACATGTCCACATGTACAGGTATGTGACAGCAGGGATTATCACATGGTAATTAACAGTGGCAGCTCTATAGCTGTATTATTGTCTGTAGCACAGAGTGACCAGCAGTAGAGGCAGCCAGGGGTAGCTCGGTCAATGGCAGATCCAGGTTTTTGGAAAAGGGGGGAACACTTAAGGGATTTAATGGGTTGGGTTTCGTACACGCGATTGATGGCGGAGATGAGTAACATCCTATGAAAATGAAGTATTGTGATGTGAAAGGGGGTGGGGGCTGGATTTGCCGATGCTCACTGTCACCAAACAGCCTCCATGGCCCATCGCCCTCTATGTTCTTCCTGACGGACTTCCTGAGGTACTCAAGTATTTTCCATAAGAAGTATTCTAAACAACCCTGGTTGCGCAACTACCCAGCCCCTGTTTTTTAAATTTGATTTTGAGACATCAATTTTCATTTGCCTTTTTACGTGTGTTATAATAAATTTAAAAACAACGTTTTTTCTTGCTCTATCATTCAAAATGTTTTGTTCATAAAATTGATTCTATTTGCAAAACATTTTTAAACGTCAATCAATGTAACAATATAAAATTGAATATTATATTTTTATATGGAGTTCCCAAATTTGCCAGTCACTGGTCGTCTGCCATATTTTTATAAAGACCGATTTTTTGCCCAAATCTTCGTCCTCATGCTAAATAAATTCAATTACAGATTCATAATCCTTATTCAAAATACTATTAGGTAAGTTATTTCCATGGGTGCCATACATAAATGATACTTGAAAATGACCTTTAAATATCTAAAGTAGTTTTAGTCTAGAATTGCCTGGAAGGGACAAACAAAGACGATTTTGATGGTGGTGTCGCAGGAATATTTATATCAAATTTCTTCCCTGAAAGTGGTGAATTGGGAGAAACGTCATTTACATGCTAAGTTTACCATATTCACCAGGCCCTGGTTTGAAATCATTTTTTTCGGCAGCAATGATCATTTGACTTATACAGGTTGTAAAGCGTAAAACAAATAACGTTTTTTCAAAATGATAAATTCTGTTAAAAATATTACCTAAGGTGGCCAAATGCGCCGTTCCATACAGAAGAGTCACGTATGATGATAACATCAGAGATTACACGTTTATCAAGTGAGCCGTATAACAATTGAGTAACATAAGGCTGAAACATATCATATACCGTTATGCCCCCCACCCCGGCGTCCATTAGAGATTACCCCCCACCAACCTCTCACCCGATCACGCCAGCAGGACCACGTATAAAGGAGCCCAGTGGCTGCAACATGGTCGAGCCAAGGACAAAGAATAAAACAAGCTTAAGTTTACTGTGACACATGTGACGGGTGTTAGTTCGCACAGTCAGGGTGGTAAATATCTGCGGGTTGTGAAGAGACAGGGGTATAAGGTACAGACCCCGCCACTTGTGATGGTGCTAGAGAAAGCTTTCAGCCTCTCAGGGGCTCGAGTGTCGGGGTGAGGGGGATGCTGTGAGATGGTGGCGTCGTGTGAATCAGGTGTGTAAATCAGGCCGTTGTTGGGCGCTTAGACGACCAGACAATGTCTTTATAGGTATAAACGTAAAACTGCAAGAATCACAATGTAGGAATTACGTCATTTATGATCCATAGGCAGAATACAAGTGTGTGTCTGTGTGTGTGTTTGTGTGTGTGTGAGGGGGGGGGGGGGTAGAAATGTTGCACGCCCACAATATTTGCATAACAAGAAGCTCTATCCCAGTAGAACCCGTCCATGTGGACACCTCTGTAAGATGGACATCTCTCTCGTACACAAACTTAAGTTTAATATAACCACCCCTACAATGGCATTCATAAAATGAAATAGTTAGAAAGTTCTCTGTGTTGCACCGAATAAATACATAAAAGTTAAATATAATTAGTTATCTTTGAACAGTTTATTTCTCAACTTTTAATTTCACAATCTTTCGCAAAATATTGAGAGATTAAAAATTATAATTTTTCAAACCTAACTAACTTTATTTTACCTTTTTTTTATAAAATAACCATGTGTGCTGTGGCTACCACTTGGACACTTTTGTCTCTTCTAAAATGTACAACACGGCAGAAAGCTAGCACTCAAACTATTTTCTATAATTACTGCATGTACCTGTGTTTGGCATACCTCTTGCCTTTGAATCAATCCCCACACATGGTAGGGATAACCATAAACTGATTACACTCTTACAAGGTGTTTTGAAAGTATGATTAGTGGTTGCTCATAAAGTATTTAAAAATATACAAGCCTTATAACATTTGTGCTTTACCTACTTATCATAATTCCGGTTTCAACAAATTTTCTAAAATATTTATAAGCATGATACAACATCATTTACAAAAAAGTCATAATAAGATTACTATGCTCATTGGCTGTTTGTAATGCATACATACATCTACTTTCAATAAATATATAATTTTACCATAACGGCCCCTTCTAAATAGTCGGAATACAACGCCCGCCCGGATGGTGTGATATTGAATCGATGACGTCAAATATAAAGAACTGAATTATGGGGTGTTTTTTGTTATGTAGGTGCCCTGTATCACATTTTTTAATAATTGCACAAGAAAGTTGGGTATTTCTACTCATGTTTTATTCACAAACGGAAATTATTTGGAACTATGTTCTAGGCATAAAAATATTATGTTAATGTGGTGAACTCATCGTGTGTTTTCACGGCTTGATCACTCACACTGCCTTAAAGTCCTTGTTCACACCAACTATATACGCCGTATATAGTCGTGAGATATGACGATGGTTTGAACTAGTCATAGCCGAACAAAGGGTCCCCACGTGTTTGGCTTGTTTACATAATAATTCCCTGGTCAAAGTTCATGAATTCATAGTAGAATAAAGAAACGACACTGAACTACTAGTATTTGGCATTCGTATATTTTCCTACACATCATCCTGAATATTTGAGAGATTACTAGTAGGCAAGGCATTTGTTAATAGAACAATGGAAAGTCTATTTGTGTGTTCTAACCTGTACGCGTTTCAGTATCGTATGCCGTCTACAGACAAAATGGACGGCGTTTATGTTAATCCATATTTTTTCATTAGTGTCACTCCAGAAAACGTCACCTACAAAATCACTTTGTCTGCAGTGTACACAATTTGGCGATTTTGTCTCCTCCGAAATGTGGCCTCACGAGAAGTGCTCCACTGTATAATACAGTATAACCTCTAGTCAACACCACCCCCAGAGCTGAAGGTTTGGTAGTTGAAATGTCCCCCAGGAAAACCTTGAAAAATACAGTGAAACTGCTGCATTCTGGTGACACTTTAGCCTTTATTTCACCTAATTTAATGTCTTTACCAGGTTCCAGAACCTGCTGTAACCTGGTCTGGATCTATTGAGAACACTGGCTCCATAACAGACCACTTGTAAATAGCTTTCTGAAGACTCAACAAAAATACCATAAAAATGAGAGTTCTGTTGATTAGATATGTTAGATTCCATGAACCGTCAAAATTATATCCCGTCTCTGTAACAATATTGTGACCACTTGTGACCACTTGAGTGGGCTGGTCTTGAGTATGAGGCATAACTGTAACTCGTGTATTTAGCCACATTAGAGCCTCATTAAGCTCAATCTTTCAACTTACTCTTCAAACAGACAAATTTGCCCTCCCAGGCAAGCCATGCCGGTATCACTGGTTACGTGCGATGCCAGGATTTAACGTGTGTACATTTTACAGCGGAACTTTCCTATCTAGACCAACTGTTCCTCAGCAGTGTCTTAATAAAGAAATGCATCGTCGGTCTACAGGCATATCTTTAGCGCTACGTCATCCAGTTTTATATTATTTCCCCGTCGAGTGGGTTTTGTTTTTTAACTGGAAGAATTTGCAAATATAATCATCTTTTCATCTAAGGTTCTCCACAAAATTTGTGTCTTGGTATGAGGGGTTATTCTCAATAACTTGTGTTTTAATAATAAGCCTGAAACAGATGATGATCAGGGAAATATTGCACATGGAATCAGGTGTGTGTAAAACGTGCATTACAGAGAGTCCTGTCTAACTCCGATTAGGAATCGGTGGAATAAATATTCGAATAATCATAACTACCAATTTTAAGTCTTTTAAGCCTCTCCCTCCCACCAGAGTGAGTAATAATTGAAAGCACATTTTGAAAGTGTCACTTGCGTGCCTTATCCGAGAACTCGAGTAATCAGATTTCGAGATAAAAGGATAAAGGGTCGTACTGGATTTGTAATCTGTCTGTAAAAATTCATGATTCTATCATTCATGTAGAAATATAATCACGAAAAAGAACATGTAGTTTTCTAAATCGATAAACAAAACATTTACGTTTTTTTGCAGCAACCAGCTAATAACATATGGGCCAATGGAATCATGCGACCCGCTACAACCCAAGCATTAACTGGGCACGTGTGTAGAAATTAAAAACAACAATGCCCCCCACCCCCAAAACAACAATACCCCCCCCCCCCCCACCTGTGTACGTTCCCACATTAAACCCAATTACTACTTAATCTGTCAGTTTACATGTGGCTTGCAAATTTGCCCGGCTGCCGCTCTAATACACAATACTTGCCGATGGGAGACCCGGTGGTCAAACGGTCAACTTATGAGTTTGATCAACATGACCAGCGCTGTGTTGGTGAGTGTTAGCTTACCCTTATGAGAACAGGAGACCACCACGGTGGCTTTGGATATACATAATTTTAATGGTGGCCGTTGTCTTTGTTTTAAAGGCAACACAATGCTAATATCCCGTTTTCAGTCTGCGTGTCAAGTCCATAATGGTTTTTAAAAACAACATTTAAAAAAAATTCTTAGGTCTTTACATTAGTGCTTACATGATTTCGATGATTTTCTTTACGTAAACAAGTCCATATTTTGTTTGTAAAAAGTGACATTATAATTTAGACTTCTTATGGGAATAAAAGACAAAATGCACTCTTTCACATTCGTGACTTTTGTCATTTAACAAGTTGTGTCTGTGTGTTTTAAAGGTTCTCCTCCCATGGATTAACGTGATAATAGGTGTTGTCACCCCTGACCTTTGTGACCTGACCCTGACCTTTAACACTTCCTGCCCTGTATTTTGTCACAGGGACAGCCATTCGTGGATATGACGTATTCTCTGTCAGTGCGTGTCACCGCTCCTGAAAAACCTGTAATAATGGCATCATCTGCCTCTGTCTAAAGTTCAATGACAGCCACTCATTAAATAGTCTGTATATTTGGCCTACAGAAACTAGGTCTCATTATCAATAGTGTCATAGTTTTCTTTTTACGTATTCTTCATGAGACGAATTTTTGTATGAAACAAAATTTCATCTTATCAAGAATACAGTCGTAAAAGAAAACCATACACTATTGATTTTCTAATACAACTGTTGCTGATTGACAATGACTGCAACTGGTTCTGATAGTGAGTCTCATTTTAATATGCCCCCCCCCCCCCTTTTTTTTTACTACCCTGGTTCAATGGTGACCACCACCATTTCAACAATGCCCTTTTTAGTAACATCAACCCACACTTTCATCACCACCGCCCTGTCCTGATATCACCTCGTGAATCCTCGATGCCTCTCACATTTCACGCCGGATTCTGACGGTCCACAAACACACACACCTTTCTATTGAGACCACTTGAAGCCAGCATCTGGGTGGTTTTTACAGATATATTGCAGTATACACTATACAGTAGTCTTATCTTTTGTTAAAGCCTTTTCGACCTTTTTATTTATTTTTTTGTGTGAATAGTTTCATGGTTCTGTATCATCACATTTACATCAATAATTAGCTTATAAACAAAAACAATAAGGCTGATATCATTTCACCATGCAATTACCCAATATCATGTTTGTCTAAATTGAGCACTAACCACGAGAACGTTATGACATGATTTATTTTGCAACACGACAACAATGCCGACAGCGGTATTATACCAGCGCATTGTGCAATAGCAACTTGTTTGTGACATGAAATATTCATGCTGATGTCAGCGGAGAAAAGGCTGCGTGATCGATTAGCGGGATCCAGGGCGGTGTGAACAGAGACAGACACATAATGGACCCGCCGGATGGAGACAGCGGACCCTCTCTGTAAGGACCACTCAGTGACCGGTCTCAATAGAGAGGTGGTCTATTTACAGAGGTTCACACTGGTTTATTTTATGGTGGTTTGAGTCTGCTAGAAATGGTCTTACCATAGAGGTGGTCTATTGATAGAGGTGGGTTTTTGTTGGGGTTGTACTTTAGTGCCTATGGGTGATGAATATTGCAGTGCAGAGAGTGTCACCATCATAATGTCAGTAACAATGCAACATCATCTAGCACAGTACAACCTCCAAGTTAAGACCACCTCTATTGAAAACACCACTTTTGTAGTCTCAAATATGCATAACAAGATCATGTGTGATGTCAATAAAACCTGTATTTGTAGACCACCAGTTTATTGAGACCACTATAGTCCATCCAACCAGGGGGTCTCAATAGAGAGTTTGTACTGTATTGAGAGAGCAGGGAACGGTAATGACTCAGAATGCTCATTCGCTATGACAGTTGTGAACAATATGGCTGGTTCTAGTTGCGGGCAAACTGTGTAATGGATAACTCGGTGGAAAGGGAAACACAAAACATACAGACGCTAATGGAAATGGCTTTGATAAAACAGAAACATCGCAATTATTACTGTTATTTTGTACTTTATGTGTTTTTCTTCCTATGTACAAAAGTACAAAAATCAGACCATATGCTATATGTATAGACTACTGACATTAGTAATAATTATAACACTATAACAGGTTGTAAATATACACCGTTGAAATATCATTATATTATATAAATATTGTCGTAATTTGCATATCTATAATGGTAGAAATATGCTTGAATATTCTTGACTATGAGAGAAAGTTGAAAATGAAATGTTATTATTATATTTGATTAGAAAATTCATGGTTCCACCCTCACGTTCGCCCTTGACTCCCTGAATTGACCCCTATGAACAATTACAAGACCATTACAGCACGTTGACCATTGCAAAACATGTAAAACACAAATAGTCCACATTACCATGCGGAAAAGTCTACTTGGGTAATTGTGTGCCATTTATACGTTCTCTGCATTTAAATGGAATACATTGCGCATAAAATAGTGCAACTTGTAAGCTTTGTGTCAAGTCTAATACAGTGCAAACCCCACAAAGACAAACTATCCATTGCAATTACACCTCTAATCTTCCCATCTCTCTAGGAGTCCTAGAAAACTTCAGTAAAAGACCATCGAGAACCTGAATAAAGAGACCACCTCTCTATTGAGGCCAGCCTGCTAGTCTATTTTAATAGCAGGCTGCATAAGGAATGCATTAGGCAGGCATAAAATAGTGGAAGTTAAGCTGTGTGGCTGCATAGGGCTCCCGGCTGTCAAGTGTAATATGTTGGGAGGATGGCGGGAGGCTGATAGGGGCAGAGAGCTTTTTCCAGGCGAATAACTAGCGGTGCTTTCCGGGCTTGTTGCTGTTGTCTCAATGATTTAATCCCATGTAGAATTGTATCGTTCAATTGCCATAGTGCTAGTTATAGTTGTCTGCCTACTTGATTGTTTACACTAGTTACAGCAGCAACAACAGCATTTTTTGTGGTTTAATGATATTTTGATTCTTTTTTAAACTAAGCAATGACAATTGTATTTTCATATTAAAGTTGCGAGGTCCATTTTATTTTATATGCTCTATGAATCTGCTGATGCATCACCAAGTGCAGTGTAATGTTTGGATACTGACAAAATGCTGACAAAGTACTGTCAGTACTGTGTTAGATCACTGCACACCCACTTCATCTGTTATTTAAATGAAATTTTAGGCTCCAAAAATTAGCACACAATATATCTACTACGTTAAAAATTATTGCTTTCCCGGTGCCAAAGTGAAAAAATTAAATTTCTAGTAAGATCTAATGAAAATAAACATGTTCAAATTCCCTATTATCGCCACGCACGAAATGAGTGTGTATTCAACAAATTTCACTATAAATCATATAGTTTATTTTAAATAATAACAACTGTGTTTATCATGCATAAATATAAGCAAGTATCTTTATTTTGACACATCATGTGGGTTCATTAATAGCTTTGTAACGATTGTTAAAACATTAAAATGCACGAAGTGGATGTGCAGTGATCTAGTGCGATTACGGAGGCAATATAGGCCGTTGACAAGTCTCCGAACAGCCTTTCTACTGTGCAATCGCTAATAATACAACCCAAATATCTTTCACTTACGGGGACACATTCTTTACTCCCATCGTCGGTAGCATGATATATGTGTACATAGCCGTGAGATATGATGATACAGGTGTCCATGATACCCAAGTGTAACCAGTGTACACTGTACTGAAACCAACCACACATCAGAGAAAACGACCTACCTAATAGTTTGGACGGCGTCCCCAACACACAGGCCAGGACTCCGCACAGGAGGAGGATCCGGAACAGATCCATCCTTGACCACGCTGCTTAATCCTACAGTCAAAAGCCTCGTAATCCTCTTAATCCTCCACTAAACTGGTGTTAATCCTATTCCAAGTGGGGTTAATCCTAAAATTCCAATTTAATCCCTTTTGATCATTCAGTTTCCTTTAAACCAGTTGATTTTGTTACTCCTAATTCCAATGTACACAACCCTTAAGTTAAATCTTAATTTCAGATTTAATCTTTCTCCAACCTGTTGAATTGTCAGTGCGTATCAGGACAGCTAATCCCTGTCGCTATCCCTTAATCCAGTAGTGTGTTTTTTTCAATTACCCCTGTTGCCTTCCTTTCCCCTCACGCACGTCGCACGTGTCTCTGTACGTCACACGTGTCTCACGCACGTCCCGCGTGTCACACGTCACACGTTTCTCGCACGCTGAGTGACTTTCCCATTTCACCGGACAGTTTAATCCGGTGTCACCAATCCGTGAAACCCCCCTGGTTTGGGTCCGAATAAAGGTGGGATGAGTATTTAGATGGTGTAACGTGTGTTTCTTGAGTGTCTCAAAGCGTAGTTGTGTCAATTGTATCCAAATCTGTCTAGCAAGATGTTTTAAATATAAATAGACGATGTAATTGAAAATAATACTATCTCCAAAATACAAATTTTTTATATCATGCCGTTTTAAAACACAGGGTCACGTGACATTGCGTAATCTAATGATTTTCGCAACCAAACGACTGCCACGTTTTAAATCACCGGGAATACGTCCATATTCACATTTGTTGCTACAGATCATCTACATACTATTCATAATTAGCTTCAGAATGCCCAGACCATATCACCCACTTGTTTGGCCACTGAGCATAACCTTTAAATCACGGTGTCCATATACATATACAGATATCTATTATTCATAGTTTGCTTCACCACCCACTCTATAAAGACACCATGGTTAACATGACACCACAGTCCGTGAATAAGCACATATTTTACACCATCATTTCACCGTAACAGTCGTTTGTAGTCACAGAAATCGCGGCCAAGAAACCTGTTGCTCGGGTGGATTTGGTACACATGCTCTGCAACTATTATTTCTGAACCTGTGGACAAAATCAATGACCCTCATACAGCGGCTCTACAGGAATTTCATCCAAACTCTGTCATTGCAAAAGCCAAAAATTAACAAAAATCAAGAGCATTGCCATCCTCTATAAAGAAACCCCCTGTCAATTGAGACCAGTCGCCCGAAGAGAGATTCTAAAATGTAATATATATGTAAATGTCTGGTTTATGGTTTTACACCGCAGCTATGCATGGTCACTGTTATCGTGCTCTGGCGACTGAACATATGTACACCAGGTCATTGGCAGCATCCTTATCACACTATATCTTTCTCAACTCCTGTAGTGCAGACGCGCTTATGAATCAGCATTATGATACACTCGCCTGGCCTGTACCTGTTAAGCGTTTAGGTACCACAGAGCAGGGTAACTTTGGTCAACACCCACTATCAGACCCGACCGGGAATCAAACCCACGACCAACTCCCTATCCACTCGGTCACGGGAGCACACATAAAGGGTTCTAAGTGTAAGTATTTCAAAACTTGTCAAGTCAAAATGTGTTTATGTATACTCACATGTGATGTATACATTTCAAATATACGATAGAGGTTAACGAAAATAAATAAAATAAATCACCCAGCCCTTTTTGGCTTATATGCCAGTTTTTAACATAAATATATTAACTTTAGTCGCTAGACATAAAAGAGCACATTTGATATCATTTAAGTATATAATGATGTCACGCATTCTCTATGAGAGGTTGACCTTTTTTGTTTAAATTTATTTGTGTGAATAATACTTTGCCTGACTGTATTTCATAATCTATTTTGATGGATGTCATGTACAATTATTATATTACAATTACAATGAAAATTTAATATGTAGTCATTAAATTTGTAAGACTGCCTTTCCCAACTGAATCTGGGAGATTGATCACTCCATGAGAACGTTATGATATATTTTCTTTAATAATAAACATGAAGCGGACACTCGTTGTGTGTATATCACGGTAACGGCTGACACGGGCCGTTTACTTTAAAGGCTAGTACGGACCGAACATGTATTTGACACCAACATCAACATAGATGTTCCATACATATTCAGTGTATCAATGTGAAATGTTTAAAACAACATTATCGGAATTAGCGTTCATTCACGGTTCTCCGTTCGGCAGTCTAGTGTTTTTATTGAATGTCCCTCTCTCCTGACGCACGTCGCACGTGTCTCACGCACGTTCCGCGTGTCATACGTCACACGTTATTTACACTTTTCACCCTAAATGCTAGCACCAGCTGAACACTGACTTTTCACCCCATGTGTGGGCCTCTCGGGAGGAGTGCTCAGTCGCCGGCTGCTCGCCTGAGCGACTCATTAGAAGTAACTCACCCAGCGGCGGCGGCGGCGGCGGCGGGTGATTACAGGTATAAATCCCTATTTGGAGGTTTGGGGGGGGGTCCGGGGGTCCGGGGGCGGCTGTTTCTGTTGTCATCCAATAGGTGGTGAATCTGTAGGATTTCTAATTTTGATTTTATTTACTTTTGGCATTTTTTTATTAAGGTGGTGAGGATGTCAAATGATAAGAGTCACACAGCTTTTTTCTGTTCACCAGGAAAAACAACAGCACAGATGTGGTCTAAAATTAGTTATAATTAACTGTTCTCATTCATCATCCAACTGCCGATGAAAGTTTGGCGTTTTGTTTCGTTTTCTACTCCGCCCCCCCCCCCCCTTCTTTATTGTTGTGTTTGTGTGTGTGTGGGGGGCGGGGTAGGCACATAACCTCGTTCTAAACGTTTAAAATCACAGACTACCATAAAGAATTGTAACCAGAAGGTTTGGAAGAGATCGACGGACACAAAAAATTGGATATTGGAGCCTTTTTAAAAATGCACATTGATGACATTGCCTTGATTAGTTTGGCTGAAGACACCAGTAACATTATGTATTGTGACAGTGGCATTGGTAAATTCACAAACGATTGGATGGGGTTTGGTCTGTTTTACTGTTTTATTGTATTTTTATTTTGGATTAGGTAATATTATATTATATTTAGATTATTTTCGACTAAATGTTAATGAACATATTTTTCCCCTTTTTATTCTGTAACTAAAGACGAGACTGAGTGTCGAATCGAATTGGAAATGAATTATGAATTTTATCTAAATTCTATTTATTTTCTTCAAAAATCTACATCCGCAATAAGTTTACTATACGATAAGAGGGAGGACACAAAATTATACCATCTGGAGTATCCAAAATCACAAAATCACAGAATTTCTATTTCGGTTATGTTAATTTATAAATATGTCACTAGGAAACCATTGCAACTATTCCTATCAATCAAATTTGTGTAATCCATAAGTGTTGACTATGATTTGTTTATTGAAGTATTTTCCATTGTTCAACACAGTAACTTCGCTTTATCCCATATTCACCTTAATACTCCAGATTGCAATCTCATGAAATAAGTAAAAACTCCATAAATTCTATCCCCATACTGGTGTCAACGATCCTTTTGTTTTCAAAGCACAGAATTCCTGGCTAGTAATATTAATATATTTACATCAAAACGCTTGACAACATATTCCTGTTGAATTTGACAAAACCAACAGGTGTCCTCGCCTTGACTATCCACTCTGCACTCGCGTCAAACGTACATCAAGTACGTGAATCGTGTGTAATTTTTGCCTCCACCATACGTCGCACGTCGCGTATGAACAAGCCCGTTCTGTGAGCTGTGCACGCCCATTATAATTAACCCCTCACCCGCCACCAGCAATATAACTCACCCCGGGCAGCGCGCGGCGCCGCTCAGTCTAAAGCACCTGCTGCTGCTGAGCGGGCGGCGCCGCCGGACACCTGTTGCCGCCATGTTGATGTTTGGGGGTGTTGGGTGACGTCACTGGTGCTGAGAGGGTTAAACATTGACGGCCAGGGGGTTAAAATCATTATAAGGATCACCGGCAGATCCAGGTTTTCACTGGGGGCGCACTTAAAGGATCTCATGGGTTTTTACGCCCGATCGGTAGCGAACATGCCAAATACCATATGAAAAAGGGTATTTTAGATTGAAAGGAGGGTGCAGTCCCTTGCCTCCCCCACCCACACCCCCACCCCTGGATCTGGCTATGAATATATTTAAGTTTTATCGTCCGTTTTCAGCCTCCTGACTGCTCATGAGATTTCCCACCAATTACAACAATGTTTTTGAATGTTGCTTTCTCAACCTTCCGAGGAGTGTACAGTAGTAGCTAGCATTGTGTGAAATAATATGCAATCTGTTACGGATAGGTATGCTCAACATCCACCACTGACAACCAGAACTCAGACCCAAAACATACACTCTCTAGTCATGAGTTTGTCCTATTTACTCATTCAAAGAAGTACATAATCGTATTTACTCATTCGAAGGTTCGATTCCTGGTCGGATCTGATGGTGGGTGTTGAGCAAACATACCTCCAACAGGTTACACACTGTCCCATCGCAAATACACGTTAAATAGGTACAGATCAGACGAGTGAACGCTGATGTGAGTGATAAGCACGTCTGTACTACGGTAGCTATATACTGTATGCTCCCCGGTGAGTTGACAAGGATATAGTGTGACAAGGATGCTGCCAATGACCTGGTGTACATATGTAAAGTCACTAGAGCACGATAACAGTGTATTGCGCCCATAAATAACCACATTTACATTCAGAAGAGTACACACAGCGACTATAACCAGCGGTGAGAGGGTTCAAATCCTCGCGCCCGGCGATGAGAGGGTTAACCGATTTCCCTACGTCTGACGTGAGAGGGTTAACTGCGTGTCCTACGTCAGACGTTGTTAATGTGACGCGGGACAAAGGCCGTGTGTTCACATTGGGGGGATTTGGCCACTGATTTGATGGGCTTTTCCGCAGATAAAGCTTGTGTGTTTTGCGATGTCGACTCTTGACATGAGTTTAGCAGCGAGTCCACTGGCAGATTCGGGGGATTCCAGGAGATGGGTGGGGATGTAAACTATGGCGGCCATGTGGGGTTACAGCACACTGATAATCAGCTCTAACCTTTTTTTAAAGGATATGATATTTATTATTTAGTTTAAATATTTATTTTTAGTTTACTTCATATTAGAACACCCACACAGAATACAACTCTGTTCACATGCATGTGCATATCTGAGACGGGCTCTAATAGACTGATGTTTAAATATCATAGCATAGCATCCGCTAAGCTGAGACATTTAGACTGGTGCTGTTTCTTAGTGCAATCATCACAAATTTCATTAATCTTTTTAAATTGCATTCTTTGGCCTTGGCAAAGGCTAAATCAGCTCCAGAAAGTCCAAATGAATACCTGTGGAACCACGCTTCTTTCTCTATTAGTATCGGAGCAACGTGTGACATTGAAGTTAAAACTTGATGGGTGCCTGTTGTAAAATCCAGCTGTCCAATTAAAATGTAGTCTTTTTTGTGCGTGTATTCTGATAAATATGATGTGAATTGTACTGGCGTGTAGCTTACATTCTGAGCTTTCCAACGATGTATCATAAGTACGTATTTGTATACTTTCACGCAATGATTTTCCCGCTTAAAAAACACGTTTCCGGTTTTTTTACGTTTTTGAAAAGACTTCTCCTGGTTACAAGCTTATTACTCGGTGAATATTTGCACCACAACATTGGGCTTTATACCAGCTTGTAGCTCACAATGTAAGCTTTCAAACGTGTGGTGTGTGGGGATTATCGATATTACTGTAATACTTATAAACAATAACGCGCCCGTGCCCCGTCCAATTTAGGTGGTTTTTGCAAGCACTGGCATGTGTTTTTGTTGAATATCTCAGCCAATATTGCCACTATCACGTCACGGTTTGCACCAGGCTGTTCGGCACGTTATTTTGGCAATAAAAACAGAATAGGATAGGCATATGCAATATGTACAAATGCACAAAACTGAACGAGCCAGATACTAATTCTAATATGTAACAGTGGCAAAAACACCTCGTATCTTAACCTCTGTGATGGACACTAAATACATTCTGTTAAAATTTTAGAAATTGTGTGCCTCTTGGAATGGACGATTACTCGTCTAGGTGAATGCCAAGCCTTCTAATGATGTAGGTCGCCAAGGGCACTGCCTCCTATAAATACGTCATTAATCCTCATAAGCAGAGAAAGAAGGCCGCCAATATGCATGTTGTGTCACATAGGTCATCATTGGGAACACATTGTGTCAGCCTCAATGGTGGCTCATGATAATTGAACCCTGCTGCTGCTGCTTCTGCTGCTGCTGCTGCTGCTGCCGCCGCCGCCAATCGCTTGTTATAGTTTCATATCTAAAAACAAGACTGATCACCTGCCCATTGTTTCAATCAATTGGGTATTTCCTACGATAACTAAGTGCTTTATTTGCCACATATACTGATGAGATTAAATACAAATCAACATCAAGACATTTATTAAGTCACAACCCTGCTATAGGTCTTATTATGGAATGGACGGGGATGAAGCGTTAAAAGGAGCCACAGCAAACTGCCCGCCATGCCACATTGTCCGTTCGCCCCTCACTGAATGCCCGCTGTTGATAAATCACCCTCCCTGCTGCTCTCCCAGCCTCCCATACCCAGCCTCAAGCACCATCAGCGTCATGTCAGACAAAAACCCTGGTTTATGAGCATCAGACACCCGTACAGGGGGTCCCGGAATACAGGGGTGAACAGTACGCAAGGGTCACAGGCCGTATGGGGCTGGTACATGGGGTTTTAGGATAGGTGGGGAAGGTAGGAAAGCCAGAGCAGTTCGTTATGGATTTTATATGTTATCCACATATGGAAATTATCCACTTTCATTATCTTGGTTATTTCATGGCAGAAATTCACATTTTATAATCATATTAAAATGAAGTAATCGTAAAACTGGGGCTGTGTTTATTTTACAGTTACGAAAAATGTTTGGCATTCATATTCTATTTACTTGTATTAAAAGGAACGTAATAACACAACTTTAATCGATGCATACATATTATGCATACATGATACACAGGATACGCAAAACAGTACTGCAGCGTTTATAATCCCTGTTAATTAAAAAGTAACAATGACATGAAACCAAAAGAAAAAGAATTTGGTGGGTGTTTTTTGTACAACTCGTAAATGGCCCCATTTACCGCAGTAAAAACATGTTTACCGACCCAACCAAAAAATTTTTTTTTTTTGGCGTTTAGAGGGAATTTAAAAATCAAAAAAACTTGAAGTCGTGTTTCAGTCTATTAAAAAAAAAAAAAAAAAAAAATGTGACACCAAAATGTGTTTTTCATTCAACTTAAATAAGCTTGATGGAAAATGCCTGCAACAAACCCCCCACCCCAAACGCCTTACACATAAAGCAATTACACTGTATGTAGACCCAGGGTGAGGATTAGGTGAAAAGTGTTACTCGTCAGCAGGACTAGTAATCCTAAAATATCTACTCGTGCAAAAAATGTACTCGTCCTCCTTGTACAAACTCAATATCGGTATGACAAATTATTCAGAATTGCTCCTCTTTAAAAAGGATGAGTTTCTAAATATTAGCACTCTTCCTCCACTAGTTTTTGCTAGTCAATATGAGCGGATGAGTGGCTAATCCCGACCCTGTCTAGACCTCTAATGGCACTTGTAACACCCTTGGATTATCAAAAGATTTTTATTCCAGCCACAAAAGAAAAGCTGACACCCTCCCCCATACACACACAGTACTACATAACCACTACCAGTTTGTCACCCCCTGTACATAGCCACTGCCAGCTCGTGGCCCTCTGGGGGGTCCGTATCACCCTGGAGATCACCCGCCCCCATCGGGGAGATTTACGGCGCTTAGAGGGCTCAATAAATCACCCCATAGGCGGCGAAAGCATGCTCACTCGTGAGTCACTTCTCAGCCTTGCTCGGTGCAAGGTGGCACACTATAGCCTCTCGTATATCACCAGTCCATGTCCATATTGTATGGACATGGACTGGTGATAAAGGCGGTGTACACTGCCCGTGGAGGGGGACGTGTGCGTCTCTGTGTGTGTGTGGGGGGGGGGGGCAGATCAGACGCTATAATCATTTCTGAATGTTGAATATTGTCGGGTGTGGTGGTGGATGTTGAGCAAAGTTACTCCTAACAGCTTTCACGCTGTTCCGTGGTACCTACCATTAAATGGGTACAGGTCAGGCGATCAAATGCAAATGTGAGTGATGTGCTGCATGCTCCCCAGGGAGTTGAGAAGACAACAAAAATGCTAATGACCTGGTGTTAATGTGAAGTCGCTGCAGCACAATAGCAGTGAATTGCGACTGGAAATATTTACGCTTACAAATATTCCCTGGAATACAGAGAATATACGTTTTGCCATTTACAATTCGCCTACAGCAAGCTATAGACTTAGACTAGATGTGGCTGCTCTGTAAGTGATTAGCGTGTGCCATTAGTGAATTTACACTAATAGACTAATCCACGCACTAATATGGGGAATAGAAGCATAATGCACACGCAGATGTCCGTAATGGACACAAAGTGGTGGAGAAACTGGTGATACGGAGACGGTGTCTGGGCCGTCATAGAGAAAACTAGACCATCTGCTGGATGGGCCCGGAGACAGTTCATGTGGGGATTTAAGCTGTTTATTTTTAAATAGATTTGCTGGTTTTTTGTGGTATAAGTGGTCTCCCAATAGGTGGTCGCGTTGGGGGTTATTTAAGGTTTATGGGGATCTGAATTTCCGTTTGCATTGCGTTCTATTCACTTCTATATGGGTAGAATGGACCAAAAACGAACGTTAAGTCTCGGGGGGAAATGAAACCCATTTTAATTTTTACCATATTTAATCATTGGCATATTATATACACCTAAAAATTCAAGACCTTTGTACCAGGTTAGATTTTATTTAAAGGTCTGTGATTGAACAAAAGAATCTCGAGGTCGAGTTGTGCTCTATTTGCATTGTGGACCATAAAAAAACGATTTTCTTGTAATAAAATGAAACCTATTTTTGTCTTAAACTATTTTAACGTCTTATTATTTTATAATATACTAAGATATCAAGACCTTTGAACAGATTTTTAACCTATGATTTTTGTCCATTTTTTTTACCTAAATCTCTGCATATTTCAATGGCAAAACCAGGTATTCAGAACATAAGGTTGTGCTGTAGGGGTCTGTGGTAAACACCAACAGGCCATCCCCCCAAAAACCCTACTAAATGATATTAGGGCGCGCCAGAGTCCCCTACTGGATCTGCTATGTATTTACACTGCCAGATCAATCCCGCATTTATCTATTCTACGGATTCTATGGATTCATTAGTACTTCAGATAATGTTTTAATTCGAACACTTTATAATTCTAGTCACTATATACGCCATGCATTATTTCAGCACTGGGTTCATAACCTGGTTACGTCTTTAGCTACCAGCTAGTTTTGTTTGTTTATATTTTTATTTTTTTACTCAATGTGATTTAACAAACTTATAAATATTGTTTATAACTTTAGTTTAGTTTCTATGGTATATCATTATTACTTTTCATTGTGATTTTTGGCATACTGCAATATAAATATCTTATTCTTATTGCCCAAAGACAGTACTTAAAGCTTATGACTTATGACTTACTATGCAATGATGAGAGGTGGTCTGAATATGGTTACTGTATTGGTGTTCCGATTTCTTTTATATGCTACTTGCGTTCCAAATAGTGGAAATAGTCTAAGACGTATTCTAACTGTATTTGCTTTCAAACTGAGTCCTTTTCATGACAACAGGCCCGTTGCCCTGTAGCCTATAATGGCGCCTCCCTGATTCCCGGGCATTAGGCTGGTTGTCGGTGCCTTTGTCGGTGCCGCAATCACAGCCACGGGGATTTGGCAGAGATTGTGGAGCTTTCGTCACCATTTGGGGAGCATTGTTACTCGTATGACTGCAGCTCGTTTCTATGAATCAAGCCATTTGAGGTGCGTCATTTGACCTTTATTTTGAGTTGATCTTTGATTTTTTTTAAACATTAAGGGGCGTTATGGGACTCAATCAGAAAGTTGATTGTTGGTGAAAAAAATACATGCAAAATATTATAGCTCTAGATCAAAATATCATACACCACATAGGAAAACATAATAAGATGATGTCCTATCCGTTTTGCAGTATTTCTTTTAATCAACACACATTTCCAGACAGTGTGAATATACAGAGATTTTGCTGACTACTACAGCACATATCATCACAATCATGCTATTAGAAAATATATGACTTGGTCAAACGTATTGGTTTTATAAGTATAATATCGTTATGTTTAAGTATGCTAAAAATGAAAAACCCCTTTCATAAAAATAATAGAGCACAATGCAAGCGGAAATTCTGAGACCCATCACCGACCTTAAAGTCTGTTCGTATTAAGATCAGTGCAATTCATAGAATTTCTACCATCTGTATTTCGAATGTTTGACATATACTTGTTATGAGTCTGTGATAAAAACTGTCCATGCGTTATCACGTGTATATGGGCTCATTGTGATAAGAAACAGTTTCAACCCAAATGTCGCATATAGGATGGTGGTAGAGCGTGGGGAACTAGAGGTGGTCTCTTAATAAAAGTTCATGGAGGTCTCTTAATGAAGCTGATACAGAATAGATCTCTTTAAAATGGTTTACAACATCAGACCTCACCTGGCAAAAGATGGCGAAACTTCACAGGGTGGAGGGGTAGTGTCTAGCGATCTTGGGTGATGTCATCTTTTGGATAGAGAAAAGTTGCGGTTATTGAATAGTATTTAAAAGTATTTTAACTTACTTTCTGACTTCTAACATGTATGTAAGTGAGTTGTAATATATCTACTAGTTGAAATCCAATTGCAATGTTTGCTTTCTGTGTCCTAATTACATTTGTAAAAGTATGTCTATGGAGGGAGAGGAGATGACGTCACCCAACCAGGAGAGGCTGCTTCAAAGCTGACGAAAGGTGACAAGTGTGTGTGTGTGTGTGAGGGGGGGGGGGGATAAAAAGGCCAATAACCAGGTGATGCCATTTGCAAACAGTCCCTTACCAAACAATCCGTCCTTCCTATCTCTCGCCTTCACACCCCGGTGTCAGACACCAGCCGCCTCTGTCCATCCATTAGGCGCTAACAGCCCCCACGTCAGCCTAACAAAGAGGGATCCCCCCGCCCATTACATACACCGCGTCCCCATTCAGTCCGCACCCCGCGGCCCCGACCCCAGGGTGTATACGCACACAACCCATTCTCAGCCCCCCACCCCCGCGTGCCCCCTGGGGCCCGCACGCCCATACATCTTCCTCAGCTCAACAATAAAGTGGCGGCGGCGCGGCGTTTCGCAGAATGTACTAATGAATGAATGTCTGAGTCGCTGTGTCCCTGTGTACATGTACAGGGTGCGGACGCGCTACAGTGCTGCCTGTCTGTGTAGGCAGCATGGGGAGACATAGGCAGATCCAGGGGCGCGCACCCCTTTTTTCACCAAAATACTTTTTTCATTTCGTTCATTTAAAAGCATGTTTTTCTTGATTCAAAATTTAATAAATTTAAAAAAATCCCTTAAGTGGATTCCGCAGATTGATTTTTCAAAACCTTGAAATCCCTTTATTTGTTTTTTGTGCCATTGGAGAATCTTCCAATGAATAGGTTTGTGGTGATCTCCTTTTGCTGAAAGGTTTGTTTTTGAGAAAAGGGCCAGACTATGTTCCTTTTTTAAGGAAGTTTCTATGTCATACAAAAAAATGATTGTGACATGAGTTTTTCAAATTGTGCCCAAAAAAAAAAAACGTTATTTTTTCTACAGGGTTTTTGGTGGTCTCTGAAAATACTTGATTCAGGTTTGTGACCATGAGAAATGTTCTATTTATGGAGTCTATGTTCCTGGTTTAAGGAGAGTTTCTATGTCATACAAGCCAATGCGTGACATGGGATTTCATTGTAACCTGTTATACTTCATCTTTTTAAAGGTAAAATTTTTTTCAGAAACGTTCTGATTGGCTGAAAGATGTTTGCTTTGAAAATAAAGATTCGATTCTGATTTTGGCTGAAAGAACAAACAAGTATCAAAAAGACGTAACTATCTTTCAGGTATTGATATAACCATTTGAGCACAGTTCACCTTCATGTATATAAGTGACGCATAAAATTTTATAATGATTTCAAGACATTTAAGCAAATGAGTCTAATATGATATTTGTATTGAATACATTAGGGACTGATGTTCGTTTCCCACTGATATCCCACAATACGTATGCTATTTTGTGCTATATAATCTCAAAGAATCCAAGTAAAAGGTTTAAAAAAAACTCAACTTCCTCTTTATCTGAGTATTGTCTTTGCTTACACATAAAATACTGATTTGCTCAGTGTGTAATAACTGCCACAGCAATTTGATGCGCTTTTATGAAAAAAAAGCTCTAAATGAAGATTGAAAGGACAGAAAAATGTCAGGGTACAGGTTAATGATTGTGTATCACCATTTCATTCTTTCATTATTGATTTTCTAAAAGCTCCTCAACTCACATCTATTGATGCAGTTGCCTACGATAAGAAAGACCTTTTCTACAGACACACAGCTCCGTACGACCAGGCGTTACTATGTGGTAATGAGACACAATGTCCTGACTACAAAGGGTGCTAATGGTAATAAACAGCACTATGATATTAACATGCCGGGACCTGCCTATACACATACAGTGGAACCTCTCTATTAACACTAAACAAGAGGGGGGGGGGGGCGGTTATATAGTAAAAATGTGATAGGTGGTTTGCCCTAAATCTTGATTGTGAATTGTGTCTGTATAATGTGTGAAATGTGATGGAACCTATCATTGGTGACTGGTGATCTGCTCATTACAAGGGCGGTGATTGGTGATTTGCCCTAGATCTTGAGCTTGAATGGTGAATTGCGTATATTTAAGTGTGTGAAATGTGTTGAAAATGTGATGCAACCTATTCAATTACAATTCCTGGTGTTTGACGAAAGACAATGAAATGCATTAATGACTGGTGATTTAGGAAAAATGTTGGTGAATGGATTTTTTATCAAGGCTATATACCCCCTGCTACACAAGACTGGTCTAAAGTGGTCTCAATAGAGAGGTGGTCTCTTTATGGAGGTTATATCTGGTCTCTTCATGGGGGCTTGTGGTTATAAAAGAGGATTTTTACTATAGATAATGTACTTTTATAAACTTGGTCTAAAGTGCAGGTTTCACTGTAATATATAAGACAGTAAGGTACGGATTAGCATGTTGTTGTCCTGCCATATTAACAGTTAACAGGCCAAATACACTAGAACCTCATATTAAGACCATCTTTTTCAAGAATACCACCTCTACAAGACCCCCTTTGCAACCCAAACCTTCACCACGAAACCACCGCGAACGTCCATAAAGAGATTTTTACTACATTGAACAGTAGTTTTAGAACAAAAGCTTTCCTGGTGCCAAAGTGTAAAAAGAAAACTTCAAGTAAGAATAAACGTAAATAACATGTTCAAATCGCACATTATCGCCATGTATGGGTTGTGTGCGAATACGTTAATTGATAACACAGTGCATCATAGATCATGAAATTTTTACGACTCATAAAAGTAGTATTCATCTTACAAAAATATAAGTAAGTAGCTTCATTTTGACAACTCAAACACTTTTGCTGGTTCATTAATAGCTGGGCTACGGTGGTTTAAATTTAAAAATATATGGGATTGGTGTGCGGTGCTCTAACTGTAATTGCTGAATTAAACAGAGTAAAATTATTTTCTCATAGTTAAGTTGCAACTCTGCATTTAAAGCAGCCAGGAGTTGGTATAAAACGTTCTTGGAGCTGCGTACCATATTATATTAAAACAACAAATTGTGAAGTCCAAAAGGTAGATCTACTAAATTTTATTGAAATCACAAATTTTCCCATCTTCAAGTGGAACGTTATGAGGGAACGTTCCTCTCTTTCTTGCTGCCACTGATTCCCCATGTCCATAAGTACTACATTGCACCATCTTTCTCATGGTGAGACATTTCATGACATCAAGCGTAACTTTAACTTGAATTAAGGCCATATCTTTCTCAATGTAGACCACCAATG
Source organism: Streblospio benedicti (assembly GCA_019095985.1). Taxonomy (NCBI): domain Eukaryota; kingdom Metazoa; phylum Annelida; class Polychaeta; order Spionida; family Spionidae; genus Streblospio; species Streblospio benedicti. The sequence goes on along the minus strand of CM032659.1, from coordinate 36,774,442 downwards.
CTGCGATTTTTCGCGGTCCCAAGCCTTCATAAAGCCGGGAACCTCCGTACAGAGACCACCTCTCTATTGAGACCACTTCAGGTGAGACTGACGGAGGCCCTACTGGATTCTGCCCTGCAGTCACCAGTAAACTGATATCCGGTCGCCTCCTCCTACCTCCCCGGCATGTAGTCGGAGCCCGCTGGTAGTAACCTCCGTCCCCACCGCCCTCTCTCCCCGTCTCTCCCCAGCCCGCCTTGCCCCATATCTCGTGCCTCTACATTCACATAGGCTAACTTATAACCATTGGATGACAATCATCCATATTTACACACAGCCATAAGCTTTGACATTGGTGGGTATTAAGCAGTCCAACCCACCCTGTTTAGGGGCAGGCTGTACGACTGCTTTCAGAAATAACTTTAGTCAGTTGATGAATAAACTACCAAACTACTCAGTGAAAATTTAATGGTTAGTAAATTTATATATAAACGAGCATATAGAGATCCGCTCTTTATTAAGTATTACATTTTCTAGGATATCATTAAATAATTAATTTTCTCATACGCACATAATTATTTTATTAATATAAATAATTTATTTAAAGTTTATTGTCAAAACACGAGTTATTTTTGAAAAATGCTCATAAAACAAGTATTTTTCGAATTCATACATAACGACCTCCGAGATAACATCGCGCGTGTTATTTCTATGTAGACTCTTAACGAATGGCGTTCGTGAGACTGTGTAACCTTTAGATTGTGAATATGGAACACATTATAGAATTATTAGTTAAATTATACCAAAGACAGAATACATTTCGTGTTTATATAACACATCATCAGCTAATAATGAAACATTAACAATGAAACATTAGAGTATAGTACAAGTACAGAGAAAGTATTGAGAGTAAGCCCTATCCCCCTGTGTGGTCCTAATAGAGGGGTTCTACTGCATTTGGAAATTGCCAATCACCTTGTGTCAGCACAGTGACCACAATACATGTCATTAACACTCCACACCTACACGAGCAACAGACAAATGTTTGTATTATCACCACAGCACCACACATATACACCTTGTGCACTACATGGAGATACGGCCAGAGAGATGTTAGCTCTGGAGCTGGTGGAATTATCACATAGCTCAGATAGTAGTTTGGGGGATTACTGATAGAGCTATTGTCATCAGAAATGAAGACGTCAAATGAAGAGCCCCTGAACCACATTTGCTCTCACACATTTTACATCATTGTGTTATAGATTTACATTTTTACACATGATGAGTACATGATCACATTGTTAAATCAAAGACAAATTCTAATTAGTTGACTGGTTTATCCGTTTAAAACAACGATTTCAAGAAATAAGAACATAGGCAACCACGAAACGATTGGTTAATGATTACTATTTTAAAACTAAAAAAAAAATGTTCTTCCAACATATGGAGATGTCACGCTATCTATAATAATTTGATTGGAGACCATTTGTATGTAGATCTCTGTGTTGTGGCAGTAAATCCATGCGGCAAATGACGATCCTATGGCATAGGGAGTCTGTTTATCAAGGTGGATGTGACATTGGGATGCCATATGACTAACCACCGTATCTGCAGTCGGAGTGGACTATAGTAGGTTGTAATTCATACAAATATATCTCTATATTTTAGATTCATTGTGTTTGCATTATGACAGCAAAAGAGGAAAAAGACGAACAGACATTGTTAAAATATTGAGATATGTTTGTAAATTATGATAGCTGGTGCTATGAAGAAAGTATTGTATGAAAAGGTAGTCTACATATAAAAATGTAGCTGATATTGTCTTGTTCATTGCTTTGCGGAGCCTCATTGAAGCTGGCTATCTAGTTATCACGGTGGATGCCGTATGACTGTTAATTACACTGTGGATGGCATCAGAGTGAACCGGACATGGACGGGATTGGATCATTAGAGGGATTCCATGTGGTCAGTTGATGCTCTAATGCTGTATCATTATGAGTTGTGATTTTTTCATTTGGGTTGGAGGGGGCAGAGGGATACTTTTGCTTTTGGGTTGAAACATAATCAAAATTAAAATTGGTGTCAAAATTCTTAATTCAGAACCATTTAGTGTTGGTTCCGATTATGTTTCCCCCCCTCCCCCCCTATCCCTTATCACGTGATGGGGCTTGACATTGCTGGGTGCGTGTCTCAGTAGGACTCCGCACACACAGGCTGGGAGAGACCAGGTGGTGGCCAGGTGCCTTGTACCCTGGGGATGCGGTTATCCTGGATCTGATACAGGAAGGTTCATTATACAGTAGTACCTCTCTATTCGGACCACCCTTGGGACCAGTGTCTCAACAGAGAGGTGGTCTCTATACAGAGGTTCATTTTGGTAGCTTTATGAAGGTTTGGAACAGTGAAAAGTGGTCTTATCATAGAGGTGTTCTCAATATAGAGGTGGTCTTAATTGGATCATCACTGCGACCAAATCAGCAGAGGCTGTTGGAAGCTTAGTGACATTTGCTTTGGATTACCTTTGTCACACTGTGCAATCATTATAAATGTTGGGTGATAAGCGTCTGGGTGATTAGACTGGTTGTTGTCCAGTATTTCATTAGAAAACTCCACAGTAATGTTGCTGCTTTCACATTTCCCCGCGTCCTTGTCTTGTTATAGATGCTGTCCTGATATAGAAGTGTTCTTAAAAAGAGGTTCGCGGTTTACACGGGTGGTCTAGTTAAAGATGTGACCTACATGTCCTATCAACCCTGTATGAAGTAGCCAAGCTATACGAGCTCCCAAAGGGTCCAGTATGTAATATCAAAAGTGTGGACAGTTTGTTTTGTCTTACATCCCCTTCCTTCAGGCTCCCAGCCGATTATTAATTGATGGCTGGAGTTTATAGAGTGTGTGGGTTGTGAGTGATGGATGCGCTCATCTGAGCACTCACAGTGATAGATGAGCAACGCGACAATCGGGTTATGCTTGATCCCCATTTATTACTCAGCCTGCTTGTTGCTCAGCTCAGAATCGATGAAGAATAAACTTCTCAAGAAGCCCATATAAGGAGACCACTTCTATAAAGAAACCACCTCTATAAAGAAACCATCTCGTTAAAGAGACCACCTCTAAAAGGAGACTATCTCTATAAGGAGACCATCTCTATAAGGAGACCACCTCTGTAATGAGACCACCTCATACCTGCTCATGATTGATAAAGAATAACTTTTCCATTAAGACCACCACTTTAATGCGACCACCCCTATAATGAGATCACATCACCTCTACCCAGAATCAATAAAGAACAATCTTCTTAAGATCACCTCTATAAAGATGATTGGTGACTAATGGGCCAGGCGGAAAATCAGGTTATGCTTGATCCTAATTCATTACTGACTCTGCTTGTAGCTTCCTCGGGTCAGAATCAATAACACTAATATAAAGTTCAGTGTAACCCGTGGCTTTGACCACTTTTAAAAATTGACCTCTTATGTAGAGCACTTGTATATACGACCCGATATTGCTTGATCCAGCCTAATCCATTAGCCTAAAATAAGTTCGAAATTGCATCAATGGGGATTTGGTTCACCAGTTTGGACAAATCAGACATCAACTTGCTAAATGTGCACTTGTTCTATGCTTTATTCCACTCTGTGGTGGTTGGCAGTGGAGTGGATTATACAGACCTTTGTGTGAGAACTCTGCTGTGGTTGATGGAGATCCCACAACAAAAATAAGGAACAAAAACAGCAACATATCAACTTGCCCTATGACAGAACTCGTTGGTTTTTGTCTGTTGGTTTGTCACTATGGCAAAAAACAACGTTTTCTACATATATTAAAGTGACAGCCCCTCTAGCTCTTTATAATCTACGTTAACTTCCAAAATTTTCCACAAATTTACTTTTGAACGTTTAAAAAAAAGAATTTGGGATGAGATCCCAATGGAAGAAGTAGAAAATTCACATGAGACTGTCTACCGAATAACAATGTAGTATATATGCAATCGCTGGTTTTGTTTGTAAGCCACAATGGTCATACTTAAAATGTGAGTTGCAGCAGCATCATGGACTCCTGTATTGAGGTGGTAGCACGGCGACAGGCGGGGAATCTGCCATTGATGCCTCTTATGTATGTAGGGTCTCTGGGTCTATATCACATATATGGCAATAATGACTGCCTCTCACCCCATCACCTGCACAAACACCCCAACCCCCACAGTGTTCACGTCGGAGAGTCCCATTCTCGTGTCAACAGTCAGTTTTTGTCACTGGGGCTCTGTCCGCGGTCCGCACTAGTGCAACACGTGTTTGGCGCATGAATATTTCACGCGGAGGCACTATTTGCTGAGACTGTTTGCTCACACATCAAAGGTGCGCACTACTTCTTTGTGTCCGCTGTAACCTCACAATGATGTCAGCAGGCTGGTGGCTGGTGGCTTGGAGAGATTCTGCAGCAATTATTGCGGCTGATAACAATATACCGTTGTTCAAATGTAAATGCTCAGTTTACACCAGGTCATTGACGTCTTTGGCACTCACTTTTCACCTTTCTCAAAACACGTACCAATTACTCACATCCGCTTGCACTCTCCTGACCTGTACCTATTCAACGTGTAGGTACCACGGAGCAGTGTGCAGCCTGTTAGGGGTAAGTTTGCTCAACACCCACTACCAGACCAGACGGGGAATCGAACCCACGACCTTCTGGTCAAGAGTACGACTCCCGATTCACTCGGTCAAGGAAGCAAACACGGATAGATGTGAAATGTTCTAGAGCTCACAGTTGAGACCAACTCTAATATTAAGATAGAATATCCGATGAAGAGAGCACTCCATAAAGAGACCACCTTCCTATTGGTCCTAATCACAGCGTCTCTATAGAGCTCACTACAATGGCATATCCGGGTCTTTGTAAAGGGAAGGGGGGGGGGGGGTTTCGTACGCGCAATCGATGGCGGACGTGTAAAAAACCCTATGACAATGAAGCATTTTGGTGGTAAAAGAGAGGGGCGCCCCCTGGATCTGCCTATGTACTACATATCTTGCTTTCGTATGTTCTTTCTCTCTTTCTCTCCGTCCCTTTCATCTCTCACCCGCCACGTCTCATCACAGCCGCCGACCGTCACTCCCGCCTAATCCCCCCTAATCCCCCTAATCCGCCCAATGGATTATCGCCCCGCCGCGTTCAACAGATTGAAAAGTATCGAGCGTCACCATGGTAACGTCATGTAACCATGGTAACCGGGTCTGTTGGTCACTCCACGTCAGTGTGGTCACTCTCTGTACAGTAGAAAGTTTCTTGTATGACCTATAACGGACGGGTCACTACAAGTGGTCTCTCCTCAACATACGTGCACGCACCTCACACACACGTACACGCACACTCTGTGACTTATAACGGACTGATCACTCCAAGCGGTCTCCACAGTTATCACATTGTTTATAGATCTTACAATTGTGCATTCGTTTAGTGGTCTGAGCCCTAGAGTCAGTCGGCAGTCATGTTCATGACGTCATCAGCCGGATGTCGCCTGGTTTTTGATTCGGCGTCTCCCGCGGTAGCTGCTGCTGCTGCTGCTGCTGCTGCTGCTGCTGCTGCTGCTGCTGCTGCTGCTGCTGCTGCTGCTGCTGCTGCTGCTGCTGGTAGAGGCAGCATACCGTCCAGACCTAGTTACGTTTGCCCCGTGTGTAAGGTACAGTTCGGGCGAGCGCGCGCTCTTATGAGTGATGAGCACGGTAGTGATGTGCTCCCCACAGAGTTAAGAAAGGACATAGATCAAATTGAACAGGTGGCTATTCGTGTGCTGAGCTCAACTACAAACAAATGGCAGCAGCCGCCTATGTGTTTGGTAACGTACGCGCCTCGTCGTTACGTAAAAAAGAAATCTTAAAATGTGATTGTTTTTTATTTTAGTATAAGCATTTCCCTTTATAAAAATGTATAACACTTTAGGGGTTTCGGGAAGAGAATTTGGTGTATGGACCATACAAAAATCATGTATACAATTTCGGTACAGTCAAAATTAACATTGACTGATTTTTTTATTGTATATTGTATGATCTTTTCTAAACCAAATTCCATTCCCGCAACCTTTAAAGTGTTATACATTTTTAAAAAAAGGAAATGAATGTACTTTTATACTAAAATAAAAAACAAGAACATTTTAAGATTTTTTTCCTCCAAATTCTTTTATCTCCAGCAGGTCTCCTTAAAGCCTCGCCCTTTGGAGGTTGCGCTTCTCTCTCATTCTCTCACGTTTGCTGACCACACTCGATTCTGATTGGTTGCGAGGCGGAGCATAAAACTGATATCCTACACTGCAAAGTTTAAGACCTTAAATGAAAAATAAACATGGGAGGAAAACGGTTATTTTATACGAATGAGCGTTGCGTAAATTTTAACAGAACATGTAAGCTTTCAGTATTACCGAACGTTTTACAGCTCAATATTCAAAATAAATGACAACCTACATACAAGCAGCATTCACACTAACAATCAAACGAAACAAACCTCCGTTTCCCTTCCGAGGAGAGATAACAGATCTCCTCATTTCCTCCTCTCATTTACTGGACATAAAGTCTCATTATCTCTGTCGACTCCAAGAGTTGCAAATTTTCCGCCCGTGCCGGGGCCGTTATGGTCGGTTTCCGTTATGACAGGAGACTGCTGCTGCTGGGGTGATTCAGTGCCGTTGTTTGACACATTTCACACAGCGTATGTTTTTTTTGCGTAAACTGAATGTATTTTTGTGTTTGTGAAACCGAGCACTTTGCTCTGCGCTGGTTGTAGTGGAGTTGGGTTTCTGTTTGAAAACAACAAGTGACTTTTTACATATACACTAAGAAAATTAATAAAGATTTGGCTGCAAATGTACATTTGTTTAAAACACCTGTTTCAAACTGGGATTACGACAGTACCTATGAGCAATATTAAACCAGTATTGGACGTGGATATTTGTTATACCTTATGCACAATATATAATCAATCAACAAATAGTTCAATCAAACCGTAATCAAAATAAAATAACATAAACTTATTTATGTTTATTATCTCATATATACTGTCATCCCAATCTATTGACAAGCTTGGGTATAACCTGTATAACGTTATTTTTGTATACAAGTTATTGAAATAAATAAAAAAATAAATAAATCCAATGTTGTATAGTTGTGCACACTGGATATCTGGTTTTCTCGTCAATTTACAAGTTATTGAAATACAGGAACACTGGATATATGTAGAGTGTGAAAAAAATTCCCGTATATTTACTGTTCGCAAGTTTGCTTGTGAATTCAATTCTACTCTCATTGTTCTGCCAAGCAAGCGCCTGCCACTGTATTGACATAGCTGAAGAGACAGCTTCCATTTTACTATATCAAGTGGCCCTGACGGGACTCGAACTCACGACCCCGTATAGACGGACGGTGATCGCACGTTGAAGAGAAGAATCCGTGAAGCAGTTACGGTCAGAAACTGGCTCCGACTGGTCTCTGTAGACTTTTTAAGGATGATTGAAGTGGCCGTGGTCTGTTCATGCGTATTTGTAACTGGAAATGGTCTAGAGGTACGCTCTGTAAAGAGATGGTCTTATTTGGCGGTTCTACTGCAATCGGGACAGAGCGTCAGACGTGAAAAATCAAGTGTGTTAGCTTTGTCCATAATGCCCTCGTGTCACCGGTTGCTGCCATCACCCGCCAAGCCTCCACAATCCCCGTCCCCAGGCCGCGGGGATCAGCGATAAGCCGTGGTTGACACCGTGTGTTATACCAGCAGGGACCCCCCACCCCCCTCCCCCCGCAGACAGGACGCAGCCGCCGCTTTTATGACGTCATAGATTAAGCCTCCATACCCGCGCTGTGACAGCGGGAGTTAGTGTGGTGGATAAAGGTTGCGGGCAGAGTGTACAGTGGTGGTCTGGGTCACTTCACAAACTTGTGTGTAGGATATGGTAGATTTTTATAGATATTTATGCTAGATGGATGGTAGGAATATATATGTTTTTGATTACTCTATATTTCTAAAGGAAAAGGTGATGATAGGAGAATCAACTGAACCCATAAATGAACATTGGCAAAATTGTTGACATATTATCATTTTGGTCTACATCCCCATAATATGGAACTAGACAGTGCTTTGTAAAGATAAATTGTGTCACTTCAAATGAAGCAAAATAAATGTTTTTGTTTCGTCCCATCTCCTCTATATTGGCTGAAAGCTGAAGCATGGATTGTTCAAGTACATACCATATGATTACACTAAGAATTTATTGAAAAAACGCGAAAGTTCTAGGTTTATGTGCTTTGTATAGGTTAAAGTTGTTATACAGAATGTGATACGATTAAAGAGAATTATGAGAACTCAACATTTCAAGTATCAGGAAATCCAACCATTTTGCCCTTCATTTTCAAAACATTTCACCAAAGGAGAGGGCGCTTTGCCCTACCGCTATAACCCCCCCACCCCCCTTCCGCTCTGTCGCTATATGCACCCTTGTAAATATGTGGACCCAGCCTTACAGAAGCTGCTTACGCTCTTGTTTTACACTTCATTTGCAGTTTGCGTCCTCTGCTTCATTGGCTTTTCATTTGGAGCAGTGAGTCGGCTGTGTTTTTATTCATGTGCAGACAGGGGCAATATTTCTTGCTTACTGAATGTTAAACACATACGGGCTACGCTTATTTTCTTTCTTTAATAAAGCCCCGCATTGTGTGTGTGTGTGGGGGGGTCTGAATATGAGATGACCATGAAGGTGGTGGGTGATTTCCTGCCGTGTTTCGCCAGTCTAAACAGTGTTTTCTAATGCTCTAAACAATTTTTTTTCCCAAAAAAATTCACGGTTGATTTTATTATGAATAAAGACGTGAGGTCACTCCTGGCTCACGTTACTCGTGGCGTTCCATTCTCGCCAAGTGGGAAGACTGACGAGCCGTGGTTCCGCTCGGCAGAGCGCAGCATGGGCTTAGCGGGCAAGAATGTGTTATGTGGGCACGACTAGGGGTCACTGGGGGGGGTTAATTGATGGGGTAAGCTCCTGAGGGGGCGGGGCGGGATCATAGGAGGGTGTGAGAGGATCAGGGCGGCTGATTCATGGCCATAATCCCGTGTGTGTAATGAGGGAGGGTAATGGTGTGGACTCACAAACCCACTCACCATCGTATGTTCTGAATTCCAACAGCGTGTAGTCTCATGTTGCTTCAGTTTTTGCATGGTTGCATTTATGTCTACCACGTGTCTAAATACCATTCTACTGTAAATTCTTTATGTGTTGAAAATACACCACTTCCCATGTAATTTTTTTTCAAACAGGCGTGAAATGGTAGTCATTTCAGTCTCTGATTTTTTAGCGGTAAAGTCATGTGTACTGTGTCGCAAATACTTGTAAAAGTCTCTGTATAGTTGTCTTTTGTAGTGTGGTCTGTCTGTCAGAAGAGGTTGTGGTGTAGTCTCTGTATAGGTTGTCTCTGTATAGTGTAGTCTCTGTATAGTTGTGCTGTAGTCTCTGTATAGTTGTGCTGTCTCTGTATAGTTGTACTGTAGTCTCTGTATAGTTGTGCTGTAGTCTCTGTATAGTTGTGCTGTAGTCTCTGTATAGTTGTACTGTAGTCTCTGTATAGTTGTGCTGTCTCTGTATAGTTGTACTGTAGTCTCTGTATAGTTGTACTGTAGTCTCTGTATAGTTGTGCTGTAGTCTCTGTATAGTTGTGCTGTCTCTGTATAGTTGTACTGTAGTCTCTGTATAGTTGTGCTGTCTCTGTATAGTTGTACTGTAGTCTCTGTATAGTTGTACTGTAGTCTCTGTATAGTTGTGCTGTAGTCTCTGTATAGTTGTACTGTAGTCTCTGTATAGTTGTCTCTGTATAGTTGTGCTGTAGTCTCTGTATAGTTGTGCTGTAGTCTCTGTATAGTTGTGCTGTAGTCTCTGTATAGTTGTGCTGTAGTCTCTGTATAGTTGTGCTGTAGTCTCTGTATAGTTGTGCTGTAGTCTATGCTATAGTTGTGCTGTAGTCTCTGTATAGTTGTACTGTAGTCTCTGTATAGTTGTGCTGTCTCTGTATAGTTGTACTGTAGTCTCTGTATAGTTGTACTGTAGTCTCTGTATAGTTGTACTGTAGTCTCTGTATAGTTGTGCTGTAGTCTCTGTATAGTTGTGCTGTAGTCTCTGTATAGTTGTGCTGTCTCTGTATAGTTGTACTGTAGTCTCTGTATAGTTGTGTAGTCTGTAGTCTCTGTATAGTTGTCTGTAGTCTGGTGTATAGTTGTCTTGTATAGTTGTAGTCTCTGTATAGTTGTACTGTAGTCTCTGTATAGTTGTACTGTAGTCTCTGTATAGTTGTACTGTAGTCTCTGTATAGTTGTGCTGTAGTCTCTGTATAGTTGTGCTGTAGTCTCTGTATAGTTGCGCTGTGAGCTCATCACCATGTGTATTCCGCGCATGCGCCGCCGTGCTGTAAACGTCACTCCCGCCGTTAACTGGCCGGGGCAGGGCGAAGTGATGGACGACACTGGCTCGCTCACTTTCTATGCTGGCGTCTCCTTCATTTATTTGTCACCCCCTTACTGTATGATTGTTGTTCAAAGTCAGACGAATAGCACTTCAATGGAATATTACGGTAGTGCAGTGGAACCTGTTTTATGGACAACGTCCCTTTTGTCAAGCACGCTCCTAACATCATTGTCACTGTCAATCTTCCATTTTACAACATTTAAATGGCTTTGACTCGAACTCACAACCTATTAAACGTTGTGTTCCTGGGTAACTTATGAGACTGTGTATACTGCGGAGTAATGACTATCCTTTAACTTCCAATGTCTTTATTGTTCACTTGTATTCTTCATTCATACATCAATCACATACATACATATATATAACAGACAATAGCTACATCAGCCTATCATAATGAAACTGCCGTGTACTCTATACCTCGGACATAGTGACAATAGTACTAGACGCATTGTTACTGGTGCGTGGTGATTATACACAGACACCAGACATGCTGACATGCTTGTCTGCATGTTCACCTTGAACCATATGATCACAGAACGTGACTTACATACATGCTTCATGGCTAAGTACGTTTCACCTTAATCTACATATAACTGAGGCTAACAACATGTCATATCATTGGGCACAAGTGTACACAGCTGTACGACGTGCACTATCAATCGAACCGCACAACCCTGTGGTTGAAAGGCTCGAACTGTACCATCATCCCAGACAGTGAGCTGCTTAAAGTGTAATAAACAATTTATGACTTGACTTGCTAAAGGTTTCACAAACCCTGAGCAACCGTAACCTTACATACCAGGTAATAAGTTAGTCTGCACAAAGGCGATAACTCTAATGTTGCTTTTTTTCTTAACTGAAGAAATTTATGTGCTAAAAGCTGGTTCATTTCCTTCCTGTGTGAACTCTAGTCTGTCTCGGCGGGCAGTGAGGCGTCAGTCAGTGAGAGGTTTAATTAAAGCGGACACCTGCAAGTCGTAAAGCAGCCGCCTGGTGGCGCTTGTGGGAACTGATCGTGTCGGAAACCGGGCGCTATTTTGTGGTGAGTCATCAATAGAGAATCACACATTTGGTGTGGATTACTTATGTGTGGGGCCTCGGGGGGGGTACTTCAGGGGTGAATGGGTAAGGGGGGGGATTGCCACTGAATGTCCAATGAGCTGTGTGGCCATAATAAGTGGTCATTAATATGCACAGTGACAGTGACATTGGTTTCATTTTATACGAAACAAACCATGCTCTGGACCACATTGTAAATAAGCAATACTATATGCACGCTTTCATGTGATATCCAAGGAACCTGTTACAATCATGATATGTGATTATATGGGATAGTATATCATATTATAATCTTTTTGTATATTTTGATTGTACATGTTTTCCTAAATAAAACTAATCTAATCTAATGTTTGGTCGAAGCATTTGTGCTTATTTTATTATTTTGTAGGTTAATTCCCTAGTTTAGATTACCACAAGAACCCTAAAAACTGTAATTCTACGAGATAATAACATATTGTAAAGAAAGTTATTTACGTTATTTTGATCATATACATCGCATTTAGAAGGGAATCATCTAATTTCAATTATTTCAAGAACTTGAGACCAATAGCATTTTGCTGCTGATCACAATGCAAACATCTCCCTAAAGAGAGTTTCCATCAGAACAGTCACAGTCTTACATAACGACCTCCTTTGTGCTCTACACATATTTCACAAGTCCCTCAAAGGGACTTTTAAATAGTACATTTACGAGTCTCAAAATACTAGTAATTCAGGACCGTATCTCTATATAGATGCAGCATCAATTGAAAAGATAATGAGATTTGTTCACATTGGTGACGTTTGATCTAAAACGTCAGATTATGTAGAAACCTGCAATATCGGTGATTATAAATGAACTATTTTAAAGTATAAGTATGCAATGGGTATCAATTAAACATTAATATAGTATAGTATAATATATAGTATAATTAGTATAAACCGTAGCTGGATCATTTTTTTTTTCAATTTTCATCAAATTTATACATGGTGTATTTGTCTATATAAACATCATTCCATAGTTGAATCATGCCCACGGGATCGGTCCATCAGAATTTGTAAGTATAAACCATAGCTGGATTATTTGTCATTCGAATTTCTCCAAATTTACACACAATGTGTATGTCTATGTGAAAAATGGTAAAATATGCAAATATGCTGCCTAGATACATCACTGTGACAAGTGAACCTCTGTAAGATTTTGGTAATCCGCAGCTCATAAGTAATACTCTGAAGATCTAATGGGCGTAATATTTGAATATACACCCCTGGGCGTATAAATGAGAACTTTTTTCATCGCCAAAGGTAAAAAAGTAGCATTTTACAGATAAAAGCTAATGGGCTTTTATGCACAGGGATATGGGACAGAGAATATGCTGATTGCATGCAAAGAACGCTTCATGTAATTTTGGAAACATTATGGATACCAAAACTGTTGGTAACGTATTGAATTTTTTAGTGATAAATGTAAAAATAAAGTTTTTGGCTCAATTGTATATTGATAATCAGATCGAGAGACCTGTTTGCAGTACAAGGAAGATGTGACGGACATTCAAAAAAAATTTGAAGGAACTTCTTCATTCATTGTATAATATGTACAATATATCATTTCAGTGTGAAAATTTGCCTTTGCTATAAGAGAAAGTAGATAATAAAGTACATGTATTTGGCATATTCAGAAAATACATAATTCAAATTAGATAATGATATTTATTTATCACATGTTATGAATATGGGATAGCATATGACCACGACACACACATACAATATGCAATATTGGTTGTGATTACCAACAAATAGTGAAATAACAAATTAGCACCACATTTCCCCACGTACTAGCGATTAAAATCTACAAATATTGTCACATTCTCCACAGTTTAATACATACCACATTATGATATACTGATATTTAATAATAACTAACAAAACAGAAGAGTGTAGTGTGTTTGAGGTGTGTGCCATGGTTTCAAATGTATGTTTTTAATTTATGTTTCTATTTCTGTTTGCAATGTTTCTGATCACACAATGCTCATACCCATCAAGTTGTGTCAGTGGTTTACGAAGGGTGTATATCTAGATAGTATTAGATGTTATTATCAAAAACAGTGGGGTTCTCAATGTTTTGTTTTATTTTATTGGAAATAAGGCACAAATTGTGACGCACAAGCCGTCTTCATACAAACTCAGTCACACGGGACATGGAAGGGGGAGACTCAAAATAACAAACAAAACTAACGCTAAAAACAAGAGATCACAAGATAGATCACACTAGTATTTCGTACCTTGTATAACTAACACATGAATGTAACAAGAGGAAATAACCATAAGAGTATATCCATTTACACATGCTACATAATCAAGGATAAACAATTACAGAGAAAGGGTTTCATGGGATATTAATAAAAAAGTGTACATAGTGACTTTACAACAGGTTCATACTATTTCAGATCAATTTCCCATTAATCAATTAACTTCAGTCAAAGTTATGTCTTTTAGTTCCACATTGGATAGCAGAATTGTGAATTAGAATACCAACTTGTGGACACAGTTTTTCATATATAGGTAACTCCAGTTGAAATGTATACTTTGCATGCACATGTTTTCAAACCCTGATCAAATCTAACCTCATCTAAATGTTCAGCCCGCCCCTGGTGGGACATTGGGGAACGATCATGAATAACGATACGGGGGGGGGTCGTCCATTTTTCGGGGGCTCGAAGAAAAAGTTAACCGACCCCCTCATCAACATTTTAAAAAGTTGAGTAATCCCCAACCCGCTAAAGCAAAAAGTCCTCTACATAGTCATTGTTTGTATGGACAATTGCTAAAATAAAATATTTAAAAAATATTCCATATAGCGTGATAAAAAAGTTCAGCAACCCCCCAAAATGAATCAGAAATATTGGACGACACCATCACCTTTTTGGACGACCCCCCCCCGTTATCATTATTTATGATCGTTCCCTTGAGTTGGCGAGTTGGCGGGGCTCCTCTAATCAAACGTTGGCGTTCAAACGTTGGACGTTCCTGTAATCTTCAGACATCAAGGCGTTGTTTGCGTCAGTAGCGCCCTGTGTACTCCGGCGGCACGTAGGTGCTGGGCTCCTGGTACGGCCGGAACACGGGGGCAGCCGGGTAGGACAGGGGCGGGTAGGACGCCGCAGGCTGCACAACACACAGAGACATGTCATAACACAGTGACTTGTTACTTCTGGACTTATCATGCGCTACAACTACCATATAACTCGGAGAGGGTTTTCTCCCACTCCCAGTGTTATTTATGAATGGAGTAGCGGTGGTGGATTTCTTTATATCCCACTCTTCCCAGACCAGCTAATTATATAATTTACATAAATTCACTACAACGTATAAACCATCACGTAGTTCGTAAAATATCTCAGTTAAAGTGGGAGAAATAGGGTATTGCATTATGTTTGAATGTGAGATAAGAAAATATCTCACCTCGTGGAGTTGTCACAGCTATTGTTCGCAACGCTCACTCAAGCTGTGACAACTCCACGAGGTGAGATATTTTCTTATCTCACATCAAAACCCATGCAATAACCTATTAATCACTCCCTGATTGTACTGACGTGATACTCTAGTTTAAGTCATGATGCCATTTATTGTTTATCAGAATTGGCCCTTTTGTGTGAAGATTAATTCGATTAGCAAAGTGCCCAAAATCTTCTCGCTTTGGTGTTGCCTCATACCTCATACCTCGTCTTAACTTAAGGTACGGTGCAATATTTAACAGGCAGGAGGGAGCGGAGCACATCAAAAAACTTGTCTGGAAAAAGGCCTTGTCCCCTGCTGATGTGATGAAAAAAAACTGATGTCCCATGACCTCTATACATAAAAAAAGATTTCAGCAGCTAAAAAAAAGTTTCATATCCCATGCCCAAGGAGAATGAAAAATCATCCGGTCCCCTGACTTTGCACCTTAAAAAAAGTACCTGTCCCCCTACCAAATGCACCGGTCCCCCCTGCCTGATAAATATTGCACCGTCCTTAATCAATGACGACACCATTTGATGAATGACGTCATAACATGAACTGACGTCATAACGTCATCAATGACGTCACCCTGTGTCATACCTAATACCTCTTCTCAATCAATGACGTCATGACGTGATTACTGACGTCACCATTTGATGAATGACGTCACAACATGAACTGACGTCACCACGTCATCAATGACGTACCTGGTAGGCGGCGTACGGCCCGGCCGGGGTCTGCGGCTTGTACACGGCGCTGTTGTAGGCGCTGTAGCCGCTCCCAGCCTTGGCGGGCGCCGCCTTCGGGGCCGTCACGGGCTGCAACAACATCGCCTAAGTGAGCGTACTCCCGTGGCTACCATGGGCTGAGCATACAATAGAGGTCCCCTAAATCACCTTTGATATTTTGTAACTAGGGGTCCTACTGTGTCAAAAGCATTTGGGTGAATCGCTGTCACCCCGGCAATAAATGAGAAATTCAAGTTGCCGGCGTGACAGCGATCCAACCATTTTTTTTTTTGACACAGTAGGACCCCTAGTTACAAAATATCAAAGGTGATTGAGAGAACCTCTCATGTATGCTCAACCCATTGTAGCCACAGGAGTAGCACATCTCGCTTATCTCACCTCTTACGTTTTTCACCCATCTGAAGCTGGTGGCCTAAGGGAAATCACTTAGCACTTGATATACAAACGCTTGATATTTTAGTGCATTATTGCTGGACATTTCTTTTAAACATATATAGGCGATGGGCCACGACCTGATTTTTTGGCCGTGATGCTCAACTGAGGGCAGCTTGTTTCGTTGTGATTTTCTGGTAGATATAAGTCTCTAGTTATGGGAAATGGATGATAACAATGGGCAAGTGGTAGCTTTTGTCGATTTTCACCCTTTATGGTGTAACTGCGCCTCAAGGATTTTCAGTAATTATTGATATGATGAAAAATGAAGTCAATATCTGGTTATATTCCTATTTTACAGTATTTTGTATAATGGAAAGTGACCACAAACCCCACAGGTACAATTTGAGTGCAGCAATACATCACAATTCCAATATTTATAGCAATTATCACAAAAATGAACAAAAAATGGCTTTGGGTTTGACATTTTTACGTCAGGCAAATGTCTCTTAATTAATATTGAAGGATGATAAGGACTTCAAATAGCTTTTAAAACTTACCTAAACATTATGCCAAACGTACCAACACATAGATTGCATACATTATCATTTATTATTATATAGAGAGCAGTTGTGGTTTCGCCTACCCCAAAATCGCTATTTACACATCTACACCTACATCTACACGGTACTGCCCAACGTCAACTAGCTGACGACTATTGGCAGGGAGGCCACGTGGTGTTGGTACATGGACCTCCAGAGGCAGGCTAGGTAGCCAACGGAGCCTCGGGGGTGGGGGAGATCACACTAGCTATTGTTTTCAAACTAGGTGAGTTCGTTTTTAGGTGCAGTTCAGGTGTTTCTTCTCTTGGATACACATAACCTCACTACGCCTGGAGCCATCTTTTTTAAACCCCACTTCCATATTGGGTGTCATGTTCCCACCTTGAGCGGGTGTAGAGGTGGGCGTTGTAGCCGGCGTCCACTAGGTTGATGTCACAGAAGATGTTGCCCCTCGTAGTAGGTGCCGGCCTGGAACGCCTCCACAGGCCTGAAACGACGTCACACATGGCAGCTCGAAACTTGGTCAGTATGAAAAATTCTTATTTTTGAAATCAAACGCAAAAAAAAAAAAACAAAGAAATTTTTATTTTTGAAATTTTATTTATTTTTTGGAAAAAAACCCCATGGGGGGGCCCGGGTTTTTTTTTGGGCCCCCGGGGGGGGGAAAAAGGGGGGGGGGGGAAAACCCTTTTTTTTTTTTAAAAAAATGGTTTTTTTTGGGGGCCCGGGGGGCCTTTCTCCCCTGAACCCCATTTCCATATTGGGTGCCCTGTTTAACCTTTGGGGGGGGAGGGGGGGTTTTTTTTCCCCCCCCGGGTTTAAGGGGTTTCCCCCCCTTGGGGCCCCCCCCCCGGGGGGGAAAAACTTTTTTTTGGGGTTTAAAAAAAGGGGGGGGAAAAAAAAAAAAAAAAAAATTTTTCCCCCAAAAAATTTTTTTGGGGGGGTTTTTTTTTTTTTCCCCCCCCCCCCCCCCCCCCCAAAACCCCCCAAACGGGTTTTTTAAAGGGCAAAAAAAAAAAAAATTTAAAAACCCCTTTAAAAAAAAAATTGGGGGGTTTCCCCCCAAAAAAATTTTTTGGAAATTTTTTTTTAAATTTTTTTAAAAAATGCCCTTACCTTTTTGGGTTTTTTTTAAAAAAAAAATTTTTTTTAATTTTAAAAATTTTTTTTAAAACCAAAAAAAAAAAATTTTTTTAAAAAAAACCAAAATTTTTTTTTTTTTAATTTTTAAAAAATTTTTTTTTTTTTCCCCCCCCGGGGGGGTTTTTTTAAAAAGGGGGAAAAAAAAAAAAAAAAAAAAAATTTTTAAAAAAATTTTTTTTTAAATTTTTTCCCCCCCCCCAACCCCCAAAAAACCCCCCCAAAATTAAAAAAGGGGGGAAAAAAAATTTTTCCCCCCAAACCCCAAAAAAAAACCCCGGCAGGGCCCCTCCAGGGGGACCTTTTTCCCCCTTTTAACCCTCCCCACCAATTGGTGCATTTTCCCTTGAGGGGGGTGTGAGGTGGGCTTTAGGGGGGTCCCCCAGGTTGATGCCCGAAGATGTTACCCGTAGTGCCGGCCTGGAACCCCCACGGCCTGAAACGAAAACCTTAGTACTGCGGGGTCGTAAAAAACGTCATCAGGACGTACAACGTAAACGTCAAAGGGATTAATGAAGACCGGGATCAGTAGAACACGATATTTTTTAATGGTCGTTTTTTTCCCGTTTACTCTAACACAAACCCACGGTTAATCTTAACCATTCCATTAGATTAGCGGCCTTTTTTCAAATAGGGCATAAATAAGGAGATAACACAAATTTAGGTATTGACAAAAAAACTTTTAGACACATGTTTAAAGGGGGGAAATAGGGCACCATTTTAGATTTGGGGGCATCTTAAAATTTGATTCCTAATATACCAATTGAAGATGTATGTATGCACAGGTCCCAAATTTTCATGTTCATGTTCTATAGTGAAAATTTTGAACTATGTTTTTCCCAATCGAGGTCCTATAAAACAGAGGCCGGGAAACGGGCATTTTGAGATATGTTCGAAATTTTTTCCCATACTTTAAAAGGCCAAAAATGAATAGATGTAGCTTGTCTACCCCCGGTTTGGGGGTCCGTCCTCAAAAACCATTTGGTCGCAAAGCCCAGATTAAAATGAAGGGCCCCCTTTTAATCCCGATTCCCTTATGCGTACCTTTTGTGCCGGGCGCCAGCCCTCCCGTACTGGATCCGTTGGCGCCCGAAGCTGGTGGCGTCGCGGTAATAGTTTCCCCGCCCTTGCTGGTTAACCGCCCTAAAACACAACGCGCCCGTGCGCTAAAGGCCGATGAAAATCATTCTAAAATGCATAAAAAGGAAGGGTTTTCTTGTTGTATCAGACAATTAGTCAAAGGAAAAAAATTTTGGTTCTTTGGGTTTTTTCATTCATTTTATTTTGGGGAGCATTTCGCCTGAAAAAAATGCACCAACTAAAGTTTTACAATCTTTTTGACAAACAGAAGGTATTTTGGGCCTCCCATGTTTTCCCCCCAAGCTTTGTCAAAATTTTATTTTTTTTTTTTTTTTTTGGTTTTGAAAAAGGAAAAAGGGGGGACAAAATTTCCCCCTCCCTACCGCTACTTTTCCCATTTTAAAAAGGCTTTCCCCCCCGAAAAATTTTTAAAAAATTGTTAAAAAAAGGAAAAATATTTTTAAAAAAAATTTTTGCGTTTTGGGAAACAAATAAAAAAGGGGGGTTTTTTTTTTACCCAAACACAATTTTTAAACCTTTGGTTTTCCCCCTTCGTATGGGTTTTTCCCCCGGGGGCCCCCGTAAAATGCGAATCCAATAGGTTTTTGGAAAAGCAAAAAATCCCCGGGGTTTGGGGTTTTTTTTTTTAAATGAAAAGTTATAAAAATTTTTCCCCAAAATTTTAAACCCCCCAATTCCAAAAAGGAATTGCTTCCACCCCTCAAAATATGAATGGCCCCGTGGTTCCCCCCCGGGTTTTTCCCCCGGGCCCGGGGTTCCCCCGGCCCCCCACCCGATTTAACCGTTTTCCTTTT
>CM032659.1:36695470-36749614 GCA_019095985.1 Streblospio benedicti | reverse complement strand
CAATAAATTTTAATTTATATATTAAAGTCAAATTTGGGGGAAAAACAATTATAAAAAAAATAAACCCCCCCCTGCATAAAAGGGCTCTTTTTATTTCTTAAACTTGCTTTGGGGCATTGAGATATTCCCAATTACATAGAATAAGGTTGGAATATGCATAATACATTGAATGATATCAACCTTTCTTTGAACTAGATATTTCCATCTCTTGAAAATTGAAAAGGGGCAATTGCATACTTCCATGTGAAAATAAAAAAACCAATTACTTTGAATAAGATAGCTACAATTTACTACTGTGCAGGCCACAATCGTTCATTTTGCTTATGTATTACTTCTTTTGGTCACAGATAACCTTGGCAGAGTCCCCCGTAGTGAGAGGTTTGCCCTGATTAGCTCGTTTGCTAGTTGATAAATTAAAAGTCCATAGACATTGTGTTTTCTATAGCATATAGCAGCTCTGACATTCACACACTATAGCTCTTTGAGATCATGTTTAGAGTCAGAACCTCCAGGAAGGCTTGTGTAAAATCTACGGTTAGTCAGAGGATCCGTGAATAAATTTTCATGTTTTTGGACAAATGCACTTTTGTATTGGATAAATGGTTTATTCGGATTTTGAATTGTGTGAAAGTAAGTTATGAGCTTCATAACCAGTTATTAGATGTCAAGAAGAGCCTGTGTCTATTTTTAGCTTTATGTGAAGCATATTTAAAAGATACCAAAAGACTTAACTTTCTATCACAAATATTTAAAGGAAGATGCGGGCTTTGTTGGTATGTACATTATGGCTCTAGCGGCCATTTTTTTTGCCAGTAAACAATTTTGCTCAAGGATGCCAAAGAGACACCAGGTTGATTTTTGTCAAGACACCCCATAGAACCATAGTCAACCTAAACCATCATACTTTAATAAAACACATTTAAGTGTAAATACCCCATTTAAAAAGTTGAATAACTCTGACCACTACTTCTATATTTGATTATTTTACCCAAACCTTAACCTCCATAAAGATACCTCCTTTCTTGTAAAACCTTCAATAGTATGGAATCCGATAATTTCACAAACTTCCACCAAACTCCCATAATGAGACCTCCTGCACTTTGAGCCTCCAATAGACATCTATTTCTGTAAACATAGCACTTAAAAAAGTCTCAAATCGTCATAATAACACCACGCCTATAAAAACACCACCTCAACAAGGCCATTCCTCATGGGCTGAGACCCCAACAGGCATTTAGACCCTCCATGAATATGAACATACCACCTCTCTATTGAGACCACTCCATCCTAACTGCATTAGCGCCAATAGAGATGTCTGTGTACATGACCAGGCTACAATCTGCCACATGCTGCCTCTCGCCGGGGGCGGCAGTGTGAATACAGCGGAACCTGCTTACTGACACCATTCTAAATGTCTGTGTTGCTGTTATTGTGTCAACGCTTTCTAAACACAATTCTACATTTTTTTAGTAATTTATTTTATCAATTTGGACAATATTTTCGATTCTCAAGAATCCTTTTCAATCATAAACTAAAGTCCAATTGACAATATAATAACAATCTACAATATAATGATGCAGGTAATACAGTACATTATTAGGGATTACATGTAATTTTTGGTTTAGGGTAAGCAACATTGCTATTGTAATTGATTGTTTACTGTTACTCTGCCTATTACTGGTTGAAAATGGTAAAGTCTGGAGTTCATAACACTATATACACACTGCAGGTGGTCAACATAGAGAGGACGTCTCTTTATTAAGGGGGTTCGTGGTTGATTGATTGGTTTCTATTTATTATAGTGACATAGTATATACAGTTCATAATACTTTTGATTATTGATAAAGTATACCCAGCCCTTCAGGACTTATTAGTCACTTACAAATAAAACAAGATTATTTAAATTAGATTACAAACAGTGTAATGAAATCCTATAAAGTATTTACATAGATCGTGTTGCTATGTGTATGAGGTCCATGGACTGCGAGCAAGGGTTTTATAGCAGAGGCGGTGTTATTGTAGACGTGGTATTATTTGGAAGGTCCACTGTTTGTATTGGTGTATTACAGGTCAAGAGGTACGCTGTTAGGTTTTAGTATGAAATAAATCATGTCATAACGTTCTCGTGTCTGTGTCTGTACGCACGTCACCAATGTCTACAGGGCCGTCAGGGATAAATAACTTGACGAGGTTTTAGTTGTGCGGGGGCTTGTACTTGGTAGTAATTATAAAGCGCGGGGGGGGCAGTTTCAAATTTTTAACAAATTTCAATCACTGGGCCTGAACAACTGGAATGGTACACTGTTTGTATCTCCTTTTTTGAAGAAGTAACTTTTGCGCAGCTGCCACCAATTTGAATCTCGTACGTCCAGACCAACCTCCAACAGGGAATCATAACGTCCTCTTTCAGCGAGACGGACGCATTTCTTTCCCAGGAGCCTCGATTTGGAGGTTGCATCCAGACCTCGCGAAACCTTGTGCGTTACGGACTCAAACCACTAAACAAGCGGTAGCTTTCTTTATCAGAGCAGGGGTCAAAGAAGCATTATTGCATTGATAATGAGAGTCTGTTGATATGTTGTACATACTACGTTCACGTTATATAACACTGTCCTACGTTCACCGGATACTGTCGTACGTTCATAGGCAGATCCAGGTTTTTTGGAAAAGAGGGGGGGCGCACTTAAGGAAAACAGGTGGCGCACTTATGGGATTTCATGAAAAACCCTATGAAAATGAATTAATGGGTGGGAAAGGGGCCCCCTGGATCTGCCTATGCTGCCATACGTCGCACGTTCACCTGACACTATCCTACGTCATACGTTCACCAGATACTGCGGCACGTTACCTGGTACTGCTGTGCCGCGCTGTCTGTGTCCGTGTACGCCCCCGCCTCCTCCCCGCCCGCGGTGTCGGCAGGCCGCTGTCCGTACGTGTGCGGCGGCTGGTACCGGTTGACGGTGGCCCGGGTCACGGCCACGGCAGCCAGCAGCAGCAGCAGCAGGCTCAGCCTCATGTCTGACACAGGGCACAGGGTAGGTCAATCAATATATATGGCATATATAGAGCACTGCGCGCCCAGTTCGTGTTATCTAAATGAAATTGTTAGGCTCCTAAAAATTAGCACCCAATATTACTACTTTAAAAATTATTGCTTTCCCAGTGACAAAGTGAAAAAATACAATTTCTAGTAAGATCTAATGTAAATAAATATGTTCAAATCACATATTATCGCCACGCACGAACTGGGTGTGCATGCAACAAATTGCACCACAGATCATATAATTTTAATGAATCATAACAACTGTGTTTATCATGCGACAATATAAGTAAGTAGCTTTATTTTGACACATCAAACACCACTGTGGGCTCATTAATAGCTGTGTCACGATTGTTTAAAGATTAAAATCCACGAAGTGGATTGGCAGTGATCTAGCCTTAATGAAAATCCATTCACCAACATTTTTTCCTAAATCACCAGTCACCAATACAGTTCATTGTCTATCACCAGTCTCCAGGAATTGCAATTGAATAGGTTGTATCACATTTCACACACTTAAATATACGCAATTCACGATTCACATTCAAGATTTAGGGCAAATCACCAATCACAGTCATTGTAATGAGCAGATCACCACTCACCAACAATAGGTTCCATCACATTTCACACACTTAAATACAAGACACTTCAGACTCGAGATTTAGGGCAAATCACCAATCACGTTTTTGCTTCAATGGAACTTTCATTTGGAGAACGTATAAAGAAAAATGTTGAGATTCTTTTTCAAAAGCCCAAACCAAAAGACGCAAATATTTAGTAGTTTACATCCACTGATGCGATTGCCTTTGACACAAATCATACTGTTGGTGAAACCTCGTATAAATCTGGTAATTTTCCGATTGTATTTTTATGTGAGTTTAGTAAACATGTGATTATTATATTTCAATCAAAAACCGTATAAATGGTTTCGATTTTCATAGCTTTTAAATTTTTCTATTTGTATAAAATCTGTATGTTGTCACCAGCCATAACAGAGTATACAATCATCTGATGATTTGATTTGATTTATTCCATTATCATAGTGAGTGTGTATACATTACACACATAATATTGGTGAAACCTTGCATGCAATAATCTACTTTATCTTGTCTTCAGGTTCTATATTTAATTAGTCGATCCTCTGGTTGTGATATTTCAATGCATTACTCTATAATTGGTCTTGTATTTCGATAATTTTAACACTTTCTTTTGGAATAAAATCTGACATGTTGTAAATATTTTATCAGTATTCAAAATTTATTCATGTCTCTAATTGCCGATACTTATCCATTGTAATAACTGCAATTTCTGCTCATGTGATGTATCTTATTTACAGTTCACCCCCAGTGATTATAATGCAAGAAATAATAACAAGTGCACGACCTACCTGGATGTACAGTGAGTTACTCCTGAGAAGTCGTCTCTAAACTCCAGAACAAACAATCTTAACAACTGTTGATGCACTATCTCATAAGCCAACCCTCCTGGCTACGTAAATCCTCTCAAACTGGCATAAACGACCCTTGTGCAAACACACACTACTTCTTGTGAGGGTCAACAGCTTGACCGCTGCTGATTAGTTGCAATGGTAATTGGTCACTATTAGCGTGACCATCCTCTTAAGGAATGTACAACTGTTGCCGCATCTACTGCAGTGTACGTGCTTGAAGAATACACAACATCATATATATTTTTTTATAGTTTAAACAGGACACTAAAAGTTCACATTTTGAGTTTTCGGCAAATACTCATGCCTTGTTGGGAACATGGCATGAGTATTTGCCGAAAGCTCAAAATCTGAACTTTTATGGTCCTGTTTAAAGTATAGATAAATATATAACTATCAGATCCAGGATAAATGAACTTCTATCAGACTATACACGAACATCTTGGAAGAATGTGGTTGTGAACGTCGGACGTCGGCTATCAAATAACGATTGACTGTTTGAGTCACACGTTTATTTTCTCAACTCATTTCACGGGTAAACTAAAACAAATAATAATAAAAAAAATATAAATACAAGCTAAATTATCAACTGTTAAATAAACAATAAAACAACTATATGAATTAGAAATAAAAAATAACTACTTACACCAAAGTGTGAGGGTGACGACCAACAATGTAACAAAACGTTCAGAAAATATCTGCCAAACTAAACCGCCGAGGACTAACATACATATTCATATAGGAGAAAAAAAAACACAGTACTAAATAGCATGTGATTGAACAACATATATACATAGCAGTTAAAAGGTTACATCGACGATGAACGTCGAACGTTTCACCAAACGTCCCCTTTCTACGTTAGGGACAAAGCGCTTGTTGAGCGAAACTATGTTTGAATGAATATTCTTGCGCTTTTCAACCGATTAGACAGCGTTATAAGAAGTGCACTGTGTTGACGGAGGTAGTCTCTATCAGCCAGACTCTGGTGGCTCGCGTGTACATGGGGCTATGCGAGAAATACAACATAATATAGAGGTATTTATAGTGCCCATATCCATACGCTCATTGACACTTTACAATAAAAGACACACAATAATTACCATAATACTTACCATAAAATTTAAACATTAACACTAAGAATACAAATATCGAAAAAAATACACAGTACATTAAGTTGCATTATCAAAAGAAATATTAAACAAATGAGTTTTTAAAAGCCTCTTAAAAGTATTTGAATCAGTGCAATCTCTAAGAGTTGATGGCAAACCATTCATTAAACGTCGAGCAACATTAACAAAATTTCTTTCGCCATAGGTGTTGGTGTTAGCCCTGGGTGTTATTAAAAAAAGACCCTCATTTGACCGTGAAGAATAACGGTCATTTGATTTCACAGAAATCGAATCACACAAATATTCTGGTGCCAAATGAGCACTTGATCAACAAGTGTGCCACTGACCTGGTGTAAACTGTAAAAGTCACAGTGAGAACAAGACTTGAATCAAGACTGAACCAGCACGTGTGTTCACAGCCAGCTGCCACATTGGTTACGTCGGTTAATTGGTGAACCCATCCGAGTAACTTCTGCGGTCCACTTGCTTGTTTGTTTGCTTATCTCTTTGCCGGTTTGTGTGTTTGATTGCGTGTTATTTGGCTGGCTTAGCATATAGAGCAAAGCAATTCTATTCTTTTTATGTTTATATATACTCATTTTATTTATCTTTCGGTTAATGCCGTCATGCAGTGTTGTCACTCCTCAATATCGGCTGGTCTTTAGTTAGTAGATGTTCCTGAGCATTTGTGTTACTTTGATGTGTCATATAATTTGACTCATTTTGTTTTCCCCATTCCTCTTTTGATGGTCTGTTTTCAACATCCTCAATCATATCTAAAAGTTATTACTAGTCTCATGGATTCAATACATAACATTTGCTCTCATTTTGTTCTTTTGTTTTTAGTTATGCTTGCCTGTAAAATTATATATGTTTCTTTATTCCTGCGTAAACGAATAATGAGTATACCAAAACCTATTCTACTCTCTAGAAATATAAAGTACTATGTACTTTAAAAACAAAGTTATGGATAAAAGGTCAAATTATACACAGTGAAAATAGTGCAGCATAATAAAACTCATGCATCAAATAAAATAGCATGCAATAAAACTATTATATTACATTATAACTTTATCACAAAGTGGCATGTGATGGGCTTTGGTTTGACATATATGTCGATGGCCTTGGATCATAGACGGGCGATTTAGCTCCATGACGACCCATTGTTCCATGCATGTGTATTAAAGATATTGAATAATTCCCAAAACGTCGGACGTAAAACGTTCACAAACTGACGTGTTCTGCAGTATCACGAAACAAAGTACACTATAGGCCGGTAAGCAGTATCACCAACGCACCAAAATGTCTGAGGTAGATGAAATAATCAAGAGAATCCAGGGCCACAAGGGCGTTGTGGGCACCATCATCATCAACAGCGAAGGCATCCCAGTGAAGACCACGCTGGACAACTCAACCACGGTGCAGTACACGGGCCTGCTCCACCTGCTCACCAACAAGGCCCGGAGCTGTGTGCGGGAGCTCGATCCCGTCAACGACCTCTGCTTCTTGAGGATCCGAACCAAGAAGAACGAGATCATGATTGCTCCAGATGGTGGATACCTGCTCATCTGTATCCAGAGTCCGTCCGCCTAGACGCCCCCGTGGAGACCACAGCCTGGGTGACGTGTGGACGCAAGAAGCTGGAACTTGCTGATGATTTGCACTGGTTTATTCATGGAACAATTTTCAAAAAATAAGTGACATTTCATAGTTTACAGTCGCCGAATAAAGATGGTATACAATAGACAGTTGAAATATTGCAGAATGGTACTTGAATGGTTAGAACTTCACTGACTGGATGCCTCGTTTAAAATGTATGCAGATCACTCATCAGTAGATCTATCATTAATTGATCTACTCTAGTTAAATTATGTTTGTTTTAGCGTGTCTAGCTTATACTCTTGTTTTATTTTTCTTATTGTAATGCACGTTATTTACATGTTTATCATAAAATTAAAACCATGTTAAAAGAAGTTTTAAGTGTCTTGCTACGATTTCAAGTTTCCTAGAGTTGGGTGAGACTCCAGCTCACCAACACCCACGGAGAACGCACCATTTAAATTTTACACCATATGTCTCATAGCATAACTTACATTTTATTTTTGGGGGGAGGAAGCCTAGAAAGCTTTTGAATGTCGTGGACTCGAACTCAGAACTCACGACCCTCTGATACCCAACAGACCAGCCATGTCTAGTCAAGTGTGCTACCAATATCATTACCAATCCTACACTCTCAGAGACGTGTTTACACTGCGCAGGTTTTATAATATGAATATTAGACTGTCCTAATTGCGGTGTCACCATGGCTGCTTGGCGGCACTTTTCGTAACTGGCTTCCTAAGTGTAGAGGAGCCACACCTCTGCACGTAAAAAGAACTCACCTAGTTTGAAAACTATACTAGTATGATCCCCCCCACCCCCCTGACCCCTGAACCAGTTGGTTACCTAGCCTGCCTCTGGAGGTCCATGTACCAACACCACGTGGCCTCCCTCTGCTATAAGCATCAGAAATGATGACTGCGGAGTACAAACAAACCAAACAAAACCAAACCAGATCACTGTGCCCTGGGCCACTTTTCTTAGACTCACTCTACGTACTCCATCAACAATTTGGGGTCGAGGTCTTCGTAAGGTCTTGGGGGTACTATTAGCTGTCTCTGGGTGGTGAAGCACCTGCGTAGAGAGAGAGCGCGAGTTCTATGTACTCCAGTGTCTCAGATCAGGAACTCCCCAAGGTCACACACAGCTAACTTCTTGTAAGTTCGCTTTCTGGGCTGTAGCATCAACTCCCACTAATTTTGACTCCCCTTTCCTTTTCTTTGTTAATCCACCAGTGCCTTTGTATGTAACATCCAGGTCCGTGTTCATCCACCCCGGATTCTGAAATTTTCGTGTACACGATGCTTCAACTGTTGGTCGGCATTGTGGGAGTAAAGTGTGATGGTTGGTATTGCTGATTTTGTGGACCAATGTGGAATGGTATAGATATGGCAGGATGAAATAAACACTACTACTGTGCGTCTGCACCGTAACCCTTAACCTTTCTAAGGCGTCAGGCACGTGCATGCCACTAGACAGACAACTTTTCTTAAAACATTGTTAATAGGGATGGGCGTACTTTGAAAAACACTTCCAGATAACGTCATGTGACTACTAGTAAGCATTATATCAACGCATTGTATTTCATCTGATTTTAATTTGTAAGAAAATATAAAAGGTGAAGTGATAAGTTGGTCAAACTTTGAAATAAAGTTTCACTCTCCATTGATTAAATATCAGAATCTCCTGCGTCCTGGAAAGTCTAATGCTTAATATCATAATTTTAAACACACCGGTAATAATACAACATTTTGACAGCTTCTATTGTAATCTACTATATGCCTAAAACAGATTCTGTATTTTTTCTATTTCATTTGGCACAGCATGAAACATTAGACTTATCTGATCATGTTTTATTGATCGGTTGCTCTTGGGATACCTCAGCACTTCATGGTTAAGATGTGTGTGTCTAAAAAAACACATCAATTTCAAAAGTACGAGTTCAAATGCCCGTTAAAAATGTAATGTAATAATATCGCTGTTTACAAATATGTAGTGTTAAGTTGAAGTAATATACCCAAACAGAATTGGGTTCATGGACCATACAAAAGATCAAATATACAATTTCGGTACAGGCAAAATTAACATTGACTGAATTTTTTTTATTGCCTTTTGTATGATCTTTTGTATGGTCCATAAACCAAATTCTATTTCCGAAACCCCTAAAGTGTTATACATTTTTAAAAAAGAGGGAAATTAATGTACTTTTATACTAATAAAACCCAAGAACATTTAGAGATTTTTTTATCTCAATTTTTTTTCATCTCCAGAAATTTTCCTTAAACCATGTGGATTTTATTACAACATACAAACGACATGTCAGGCTTCCAGCATTAGTGCGTCCCATCAAATATCGTGTAAATATTGCCTAAACACTGACACTGTTGTCTACAATCCGTTTCAAATGTATTATATGGCCCCGTTATGTATTGCCATGCACATGATGATACAAATATTGAAACATTCTATCGAATCTACGGAAACACACGAGCCTCATACGATTTCTGCCTGGGGACCATTGTTAACGAACCATCACACCACCAGTTGATATAAATTTCCCTCCAAATCAAATATAGCCCTACGTACTTTGGTCCGTATGCAGTAGCAGCTTAATTAGACAGTTCTATGACGTCATCATGTATCGTATCTCCTATGGCAACAAACTACAACAAGCTGTTCATGCATATAGGTCAATCTGCAGCAAAGACAGACTTGAAAATGTTCTCGTCAAAGCACGAAATACTGAATAAAAAAAACATCTAAAAATTTTCAAGTAATCTCGGCAACTTTAAATTTATAACAGCGAATAAGCGTTTTTATTCATGTAGTTACTGATAGACTGTGAAATTAATTGTGTACGTACTAAATGTGTAAATTGGTTTTTAAAAAAATGAAAACAAACCTTTGCAAGAGTCTTACGTAAATGGCAACAAATGAGATCTAAGCGTTTAGCGGGAAATTTGAAACAAACAAACAAGTCCCTCAAAAGTAGTGTTATCTATTATCACAATCCACAGTCTATCACGTATAGACTAATCAACAAATAGTAGTTTTCCCGCGATTTGTGATGTTTGCGTTATGACTACATCAGGACAGTGCAGAGAACTTGTTACGCTCTGTTGTCACGGCCAACAAGTTACACGGGAGTTACATTCTGTGTGAGTTTACCGAAAAATCGGTCGTGACCTTTGTGAATAAATATAAAACACCGTAAACCAGGGCCGTCAGAAGGTTTTGAAAAAAAGTGGTCCCTATTGTGTATCCCATAAATATTTTGAGGGTTGTCTGAGGATATTCAGTCCTCATACTACGTATTGGCGGCGGATGCAAGTTGGTGGTGAGTATGAGGGTTAAGATGATGAACGGTGTGCAATGCCCCTGGCTTGCATACACGTGCCACAAACGTACACATGCTAGGGGAGTCCGGAAAATTTTTTGAAATTTAGTGTGCTCTCGAGTGCAATCTGAGCCATTCTCAGCATAAATTCTTTCGTATAAAACTTTCTGGAAGTTCAGACACATAACGGGGAGGGGTTGAACATTCAAAGCCTATGCTAGATCTATTGTGAAAAGCCAAAATAAATATGGACATGAGCACAGTACTCTGAAATTGTAAACTCTAGAGTTGTGGAGCATTTACTGAGCATTCACACTCAGCAAAATGCTGACAGATCGCACAATGTGATCCTCTCTTTTGTCACATGTAACACTGACTGTCACAATATGCACAGTGATGTTTAGCGCATTATGACGCAACCAAAACGAAATTAAAATTTTTGCAATAAACTTATTGGGTGATATAGCATCATTTTTTTCTGAATGTATAAAACTTTAAGTATCTGAATGTATTCTATGCATAATTGAAAATAAAAATGTATTTTTATTAATTGGATACATGGAATCATCAAGGTGGGCTTTGAAGAATTTTTACACATTGTCTATAAAGAACTTGGTCACTAGTAACTGTTGGGAGTTTCCCACTGTCGCTCCACTGGAATGGCGACAACGCTTCACCCAACTGCTTTAGTTAAAATATCTAATGGTGATTTGCAACTTGTTTATTTCCAGACATCACAACGGGACCAACACTAATTGTGAATATTGGCCACTAACAGTGCATGGGACGAGGATTTTCGTGTTATAGGCGGACTCAATGGGGCGGGACCTGATAATTACTCAAACAATAATCTCTGCGACCATAGCGCAGATCCAAATAATAGAATTTATAACAGAAAATATACAATTAATCGTCGTGAAACCTCATAGGAATATATCAAAAATTATTTACCACAAATCCGTGCTTATTAAGTTATTACATATATTATAGTGATTAATATATTTATTGTAAATATCAAATTCTAACTAAGAATTAATATTTCAATTGTGAATATGTGTACTAATACAAACATGGGTATTTAAAAACCAACTATACTCAGAACTTGTTAAATTTTGTATTTTGACATAACGTACTCAGCTATAAATTTAACTGTCCTATGAAAGCGCAGAACTGGCTACCAAACTATTTTTTTGTAGCAAATTTTAATTTTTAATTTTAATTTTTAGAATGCTGAAACATAATTATATTATATACAATATACTTTATTTTTTAAAAAGCAAAACCTTTGACTACGATATTACATTATTGTAGCCTCGTGTTTCATTGCAGACATGACGGCTAACAAAATAACAGTCATATAGGCGAGGCCGTTTAGATTTAACATCATTTATTAAGAATATGTACAAAATGCAGTAAAAGACCCTTTGTTACGGGTTTCAATAAAATCAAATTAATTAGTATAAATAATATAGTATAGTAGAGTAATACAAATAATATCATAGTATTAGTTACAGAGCACTTCCTAAAATATTGTTTCTTATTTCACACGCCTCTTGAATAAACTTTATAAAACACATATGAAAAACATCACTTCTGTCACTTAAAAGGCATTCAGTAATATAAAAATCATTAAATATGTTAAACTCATTGTTATAAAAATGTTCCTCCACATATGCACACGGGCATCTTCATAAAACGTTTTACGGATTCAAATGCCCCACATTTGCAGCATCCATCACTACGATTTGTCGTGTTAGGTTGTTACATATTGGTAAAATGCCACATCTTAATTTCAACTTTAGAAGCGTTGCACTGTAGTTGGTAAGTGAATTTAGAAGATAAGGTACGTTCCCGCGTCTAAAGCTCTATGTTGTTCGCCACACGCGCTCGCCTCGTTCTTGTAACGTTGTTTCCCATAATATATAGAGACCGAGAAACGGAACGAACGTTACATAGACGATGCAGTGACGCAGCCACATGTCTTTAAACTTCGGAAATTTTCACACGTATGCACATTTCCATAGCATGGACATCACATAAAAAGTATAAGAGAAAATAGTATAAAAAGTCTTTAAAAAAAATGACACCGAGTCAGTGCTATTCAATGCAGCAAAATACAGTAGAACCTCTCTATAAAGACCACAGTTGCATCGAGTGGTTGGCACAGAGATCCGGTCAAATCCAGAACCGCGAGAATTGGTCTTACAACAGAGATGGTCTTTTCGTAGATAAGGTCAAAGTCGGAGGTTTCACTGCCACAGTTGAACTTTATTGTTTCGCTGTAAGAAAGCACCTGCTAATTTAATCACGGCCTGCGCGCTCCGCCGGCCGCACGTTTGACGTACCGACCACAACGTCGCCACGTGAGGTGTACGCCCATAACAGTTAGCACCTTTTGGCCGCCACCGACACGCGTGGCGTGCTGAGCGGCAGAAGGCGCTATGTGCTGGCGCATGTCGCCTGCAGATACCGCCCTGTGGCTCGCAACGACGCAACTTTCAACCCCTGGGGCCATTTTTTGCTGTGATCGCCCCGGGGGGTGGAAACCGATCGTAAAACGGCAGCGGTCGGTCGTTCCGAGAACTGCTGAGTGACCGAGGGTCAGTTAGAGACAGGTCGGCGACGATAGAGCAGGATACAGCAGAGACATTTCGTACGGATTTTCTTTTCGGATATTGAAGGATACAAACTCAAAGTTCAGGTAGGAAGGTTGTGACTGTGATGGTTTAGCTGCTGCCGTTACCGTGGCTGCTGGGTGTTGCATGTGTTTTTATGACCAGTGAATGCAGACAGTTTGTATTGAGCTGTTTTTGCATGTGATTGTGACCCCCCCCCCCCCGCACACTTTCCCCAGTAGAATAGACGCATTATGAATGTGTTGTTACGTGCACTGGCGAGTAGATTATTCATGAACACTTTGAATTAGTGAAAAGAAATCACGCAGTACAAATCCGCACTTCATAGTAGAGAATACACAATTCTTACATAGCGTTTTCAACTTTCTTGGTCTAGTCAGTTTGCCCTACAATTCTGAAAATCGTTTGTGTATATAACGTTATCTAGACATTGCACTGTTTATGCTGTGCAGCAAAGCTTCATCTAAAGCCCCGGTCAGGAAATCTCACCCCAAAACATTCACTATGTTGTGGGAAATGCAAATGCTAAATAATGGTGGGGAAAGGATTCCACCTTCAAAAACTGTGACAAGACAAGTGAGAAACAGATACCGAATACTCTAGCCACCGGACTGCTTTGACATTTATTGTGTTGTGTGGCAGCAACAATGGCATTGTTCGCTGCCATCACATTGTCCTGTATACAAGAGAACCTCTCTAATACACCCAGCCCATGCTTGAGTGGTCTCTATAGAGAGGTTGTCTCTTTATGGAGGTGTTTAAATGATGACTTGGGTCATTATAGAAGTTGTGCCTTTTGGGGGTGGTATTAATCAATTGGAGGTTTTACTGTAATTGCAACATGACATGTCCGGATTTATTCTCTTTTACGTTTCTCGCGCATTTAATGTTTTACAATGACCCTTTGTTTGGTCAGTTGGATCGTTATGTTGATCATGTTGATGGCAAAAACATTCAAATTAAATGTGATCCCGTGTGTGTGTGTGTGTGTGTGTGTGTGTGTGTGTGTGTGTGTGTGTGTGTGTGTGTGTGTGTGTGTGTGTGTGTGTGTGTGTGTGTGTGTGTCTGTGTGTGTGTGTGTGTGTGTGTGTGTGTGCGTGTGTGTGTGTGTGTGTGTGTGTGTGTGTGTGTGTGTGTGTGTGTGTGTGTGTGTGTGCGTGTGTGTGTGTGTGTGTGTGTGTGTGTGTGTGTGTGTGTGTGTGTGTGTGTGTGTGTGTGTGTGTGTGTGTGTGTGTGTGTGTGTGTGTGTGTGTGTGTGTGTGTGTGTGTGTGTGTGTGTGTGTGTGGCACAGACCCGTGATTTCCTGGAGCCTGAACCCCACATCCAAGTCGGCCTACGTCATATGTCACTCGTCCCACGTCATTCGTATTGTACAGGGCAAGCACGTGTGGAAGTCCCCCCCGACTCGGTCGTACGTCGTACGTTCACCAGATACTGCCGTACGTCGCACGATCACTTTACACTCGGTCACAGGTACAATGAGGACAGGTTTGGTTGGACTGGGCGGTCCACCTCCTGGTACCGACTGAAGGAAAAAAATATACAATGCATGGTATATTATAAATAGGCCTATACAATGACAACCCTTCAAACGTGGCAAAATCATAACAACTCAAACGTAGTGGAGGTCAGTTGCACAATCTGAGCCTTTTGCACGTCAACTGTCCACTCTAATCTAACACAGGGCAACCAAGCGGGCAGATCTGTGTATCATCACTATGTAAAAACAGAACACTGCTAGTAAGAGACCACCTCTATACAAAGACCACTTCTACAAACAGACCACCACTATGAACATCACAAGATTAGTCCTCGAATGGGATTCGAACCCAGTACGTCTAGGTTGAGATGGTAACTGACAAACTGACATACTATGTCAGCAGTGAGGTTACAGAGACAACAGGTCATGGGCAGATCCAAGTTTTTGGACGGGGGGGGGGATGGGGGGGGGGGCGCACTTAAGGAAAAGGGGGGGGGGGGCGCACTTTGGGATTTCATGAAAAACGCTATGAAAATGAAGTGTTTTGGTGGGGGATATGGGGGTGATACCACCAAGCAGCAAGCAGGTCGCTGCTTGGTGGTATCATTTTGCTCTCACAGCCTTGGGGTCGTGAGTTTGAGTCTCGCCAGGGCCACTTGATATAGTCAAAGGGTCGCTTAGTGTCTTCAGCTATGTCTATTGTTGGTAGAACTATATGCTTGCTAAAAAGATGTTTGTGAGAGAGAAGCTTAAAATATACCCCCGTCCAGGAGATGTGTGTAGCCTTGATGAAAATCCATTCAGCATTTTTTTCCCTAAATCACCAGTCACCAATACATTCCATCGTCTGTCACCAATCCCCAGGAATTGTAATTGAACAGGTTGCATCACATTTCACATACGTAAACACAGACAATTCACACTCAACATTTAGGGCAAATCACCAATCACCGCCCTTGTAATGAGCAGATCACCAGTCACCAATGATAGGTTCCATCACATTTCACACACTTAAAAAAGACGGTTAACAATTCACAGTCAAGATTTGGGACCAATCACCAATCACATGTTTGCTGTCCTCTGCTCACATGCTTGCCGTATGCCTCCTCCAATCACATGCTTGCTGGCAGCAGGTGACAATTCACAGTCACCAGAGGAAGTGGAATCAGCGTTCTGTCTGCAACGTACAATCGATTCTAATTATTTGAAAATTAAATTACTGACTACTCTCTCGCATCCCTGATACTTAAAGTCATCTTATATGTAAATGTACATGTAGGCTGGAATCTATAATGCAAGTTAGACTCAATATGTAAATCCCAACACTGTCATCCATGCTATAGATATTTGCTGATAACTTAAATTTAAACATCAACATCTGCATATTTATGATATCATCAGCATGTTCAAAACCACCTTGATTATCATAATTTTAACGCCCTTTTCGTCATTTTATCTGTATAAGCTGATGTTATTTACATGTGCTTTTATGTAATCTATGTTAATACATTGTATTTGTTAATTTGTTAATATTTGTGCAATAATGATATTTATTATAAAAATGTTTAAAGATGTTTTTGTTTTTTGTTTCTTTATTTGTTTATTCAAGCAACAATTATATTTAACACAAGGTAAATCTGAAATCATTCATGACAAAAATGATTACTATTACAAACTTTATCATGAATAAGAACTCTATCTCCATAAAAACTAATAATATATAAAACTTACATCAATCTTGCTTTGTGTATTTGTTTACGTTTTTAAACCTACGTCATACGTGATTGACGTTTTACGTCTGCCGTTTGCAGCATGCGCTCCGCGTGGTTCCGGCTGGCGCTTGCCGCCGCCGCCGTCGCCGCCATCGCCGTGTGCGTCCAAGCCCAGGCCCAGGAGGAGGAGGGGGATAACATCGTGGAGGTGGGTGACCCGGGGGGGGGGGGACATTGTAGATGGAAGTGACAATATATGTAAAATAATTATTGAAGAGAAAGTGAACACATTGATTGACACAGATCATAAGCACTTTTTGAAAATTCCTTTTGAAAAAGAAACACGGGGAGCCGCACTTATTTTCCTAGATGAGGATTATAATTGAGATTGTCAGGATGTCCTCATGTGAGAGATTTACTGTACTCAACAATTGCTTTGCTTCCAGTTGATTTTCAGTTAAATCTGTTGTCAAGGAAAGTACAAGTTATGACTGCTAATAATCAAGTCAATTCAATTCATCTCTTTCTATGTTCATACCAAACAAGTTCATACCACTGTATTGACATACTAGTAGCGGAAGACAGTAGTAGAAACTTGCTTGGCATATAGAGAACAGAGATAGAGAGAAGGCCAAGAATAGAATTAAATGCACAAGCAAACTTGAAAAAAAAACCAATTAGAATAATCCAATGAAATAACATTCCATCGTACGTCTGACGTGTTCTGTTTGCAGCTTACGTCTGACGTAGCTGACGACGGTTACCGTGG
The DNA here is from genome assembly GCA_019095985.1 of Streblospio benedicti. Taxonomy (NCBI): domain Eukaryota; kingdom Metazoa; phylum Annelida; class Polychaeta; order Spionida; family Spionidae; genus Streblospio; species Streblospio benedicti. The sequence continues at coordinate 36,732,484 of CM032659.1, read as the reverse complement.
CGGAGGGCGCGGACGCAGACCCTTCCTGGGCCCCAGGAAGGGCCAGGGCTTCCCCCGGGGAGGCCGTGGCGGACCCAAGGGCCGCCTACCGCTCCGCCCCCGTGGCCCCGCGGCCAGGCCAGCCCGACCCAGCTACCCTCAGTCACAGTACAGCAAACCCACGTGAGTGCCAGCACGGCCAGTTTTGTGTCATTCATAGATATAAGCTTATGTCAGGGCCACTGGACATAGTAGAATGGACGCTGCCTCTTCAGCTATGTCAATTCAGTGGCAGGAGCTTGCTTGGCAGACCAGTGAGAGTAGAATTGATATGTAACATTGATGCATTTGAAATCCTTTGTGTCTGTGGTCGCTTGGCACATTGATATATTGTTCTGCGTAGGTATCTTATTGAAAGGTCTTAAATAAAGGATTCCGACACTCAGGTCTTAGTTTTGACATCTTGAACGGTGGCCTGTAAAGCCTCTTACCTGTTGAAAACAGTGCTTATAAACTGTGCTGTTCTAGACAAGAAATCAAATGCTCCAACCCTGTACAGAATTCCCCCAGAAGAACCGTTAAGCTCAGACACTGGCAGATCCAGTGATTCCAAGCAGCACGCCCCTCCATCCATCATCCCAGTTTTCACCACAGAATTTCTATTTCAATGCTTTTGCCAATAAGTGTTCTTCCATTCTCCCCTTTCTGAAATCTGCCGGCACTCCAATTTCTAATACAAATATCACCATCAATGGATGGATCCAGTATATTTATTATATAACCTGCCCATGCACATATTGTTGATACTACAAACATGTACAGCATAACGTGTAATGAAGACCACCTATGAAAGTGACCACCTCTATAATGAGACCATTTCTGGCATTCACAAGTAATTATTCTTATCGGGAGACCTTCCGATTCATTCCCCTAAAGGTCACTCTCCCGCGTGGTCATAACAGTACAATTCTGCTATGTAGATTTTAACAATTTCATAATCACTTCTACAGCCCATTTGTTGAACGCAAGTCAATGCATGTTGCAGATACGGCTCCGTGAACCTGAAGCCTTCCAGAGGAGGCCTCTCGGGCAAGTACCAGTACGCCCAGACCGCCCCGCAGAAACCCCAGAGGCCCACCTACCAGGCCCCCAATCCCGCCTACCAGGCGCCTCAGCAGACCTACCGCGCACCCCAGCAGTCTTACCAGGCGCCTAAGCAGACCTACCAGGCCGCGCCCCAGAAGCCTTCCTACCAGCCCGCCCAGTATGCTCAGGTACGGCTGGTTTTCACTTCTACATGTACATATTACAGAATTCCTTAATTACGTGTGCAAAACTGAAATGCAGCTTTTTGTTGATGAGAAATTCACTTAACACATGGACGTTGTGGAGATGCTAGTGGTCAAGTTGTAATGTTAGAGGAGTCATCAATGAAGTGAATAGATCACTACATTGTCTTATCACCACATTTGGTGTTGCCACATCATGCTTCAAATTAACCGTTGAATATATTTCAAATGTGGTGTTTTCTTCCCGCAACTGTTCTTCCATGTGTGTTCTGCATTCACGATACATCTTACGTTCTGGCCGTCCACTGGCCATGTACAAGCCCACTCTGTATAAATCAGCAACTCAATGGGTGGTGTACTTCAGTGTGACTAGAAACTAAACCATTCATAGTTACAGTCATCTCAGTTAAAACAATGTTTAATGCATGACTAAGTGTCTCAGGTATTGACCATATTCTTTAGGCTGCCAACTTTCAAGTTAATAAAACAGGCATTCCCAGTCACACAAACTACAAAACTGCAACAATTTAAGCCATGCATGACTTCTGTGGCCGGTATTGGATAGGGATGTTGGACCTCGTGACCAAAAACCACTACATTTACATTTCCGTTGCAGCCGTCCAAGCCTCTGGCGGTGTCGATGCCCACGCTGGCCAACCTGCTGTACAAGTACGCCGCCAAGTCCAGCAAACCGTTCTTCGCCTCAAACCCCTACACCGTGTTCGGACGCAACACCTACGGCCCCATGCCCAAACCCTCCGGTGAGTAACGGCCCCATGCCCAGGGGCATAGACAGTATGAGGCAACTGAGGCAGTCACCCCAACGTTTTTCCTCCTGCCTCAAATGCCCCATCGTTTTTCCACTTTGCCCCACCGTTTTTTTTTTTTTTTTTTTGTGCAAAGACTATTTTTGTATTACAGTCTATTTTAGATTATATTGGAACATGCATACAAATTAATCTGTTATTTTTATTTGTTATTTATGGGAAAGCACATCATCATAGAACATAGTCTCTCAATATTGTGATGTATCTGTCTGATATCATAATAGAATTACTATTTGTTATTTCGACATACATGTTACCACCTATAAGATAAGAGCTCGCCCCACCGGTTTTGAAGGTCTAGCTATGCCCCTGATTCCCAAACCGTCCAGTGAGTAAACAATAAGATAGCATGAAAATAACCATGTATTTTAAGATGGTTGCTGTCCGTGCAGCTGATGACTTCGATCAATCCTTCATACATTTAAGGGATGGTAATTGGTTTACAATCTTTGTGACAACATGGTATTTTCATTTATATTTAAGAGAATGGCAGGAGATCAAACCTCCACGTTTTACACTTTTTTGCATTCAATGTCAAAAATTATGACATCCACCTGAATAAAACCCATTATGATTTTGGATTTAGCTGTATTTCTCAATAATTGCCCATGCCCAAACCTTCTGGTGAGAACAAACATCGACATTTGGTTCAAACAGGCAGTGCATAGCTGGAATAAGAATAATTTAGATCATGTTTTGGATGCTATAATCATCTGAAAATCAGGGACTGGAACGAAGGAATGATCAGGAAACTAAGATAAACGCCCAAAACATTTTATAGACAATGTTTGGTAAATGCAAGGGATATGTTGGCATTGTTTTTGAAACTGCATTCTACCACTGTCAATGCATTCAAAGTAAGGAATTGACGGTTTTATGCACACATTCATATTTCTTCCTAGTTACTCAACTCCCTAGATGGTGGCTTCCAGATGCAAAGTTACTAGTCCATCTCGCTGAAACAGTATGTTACGATTCTTGTCCGGAGCTTGTTCAGCAGCAGCAGCAGCAGCAGCAGCAGCAGCAGCAGCAGCAGCAGCAGCAGCAGCAGCAGCAGCAGCAGCAGCAGCAGCAGCAGCAGCAGCAGCAGCAGCAGCAGCAGCAGCAGCAACAGAAACAGCGGCAACAGCAGGCGTGGCAGCAGTTAATTAACTCTCCACACGTCACACGTCGTGCCCTCAAGTCCGCCCTTCTCTATTGCAGGCTACTCGGCTCAGCACCAGCAGCAGCAGCTGAGCTACTCGCCGGCGCCCGCCCCCACGGCGCCCGTCTACCGGCCTCAGTCAGTGTACCGCCCCGCCGTGGCCCCCGCTGTGGCGGCCCCCACCCCACCCCCGCCCGCAGCCTACCAGCCCAGACAGTACCAGCAGCCCCAGCAGTACCAACAACCCCAACCCCAGCAGTACCAGCCTGCTCCCCAACCCCAGCAATACCAACAACCCCAGCAGTACCAACAGCCTAGGTACCGGGTTCCCAGCACCACCCCCGCACCCCGCAGAGCCTACCCTGCCCCCGCTCAGCCTGCTGCTGCTGCTTCCTCTTCTTCCAAGCCTAAGTCTGGGCAAAGGTTCGCCTTCCGCTTGCTTTCCTAGCTTGTTCCCTGTGGTGGTGGTTGCATGAAGGGTTGTGGTTTGTTTGTTTGTTTTCTGCTGAGTTGGTGTCATGATTGTTTTCAACATGTTGTTTGCGGACATGGACGAATGCTGCTTTTAGTATCATTTCACTGCTTTTACTGTAGTATGTATTGAAGTGAAGAACTAAGTCTACTATGGCCATAGATTATATAGATCTAGATGCTTAAGTCCAGCAGCGATTCGAATAAAAGGTGTCACGTGTTTGATTGGAATTCCCCACCACGTGGCTAAACAACTGCTGTATTGAGGTGGCAGCACAAAAACTGGTGGGGAATTCCCAGGTCTATACAATTTGTGGTATGAAACCTCAGTTAAACATGATATGTGAATAAGTGACAAAGTACATAAGTGTTGCAATCCAAATACATTTTGGAGCACAGTATAGAGAATCTTTCTAGTCCAAAACTAATTGACTCTCTACTGTGCTTGAGGCTGCATAATTTACATTTCGTAAACAGCTTGAATCATTTCCAGATAAGGTATGAGGGTTCACATTTGATAATCGGATATATTTTTCCATATGTTAAAATTCTGGAATATTACATAACAGTCGAATTCAGAATTAAAGTATGAGTGAAAAAAGAAGTATGCACAAATGCGTTTTGGCCAGGCAATTATTTTGAAGGTTTGATAATAGTGACATTCTATGATTGCATGTATCTTGACTGCTTTATTTGAATGTATGTTTATTAAGTTAGGCATGTAAGTAATAACTTGGATGAGTTATTTTCATTTGATTATAATTTGATGGTTTTAATAGTTACCTATTGAGTATTTACATGCTACGGACCGCAAATAGTCGTTATTAAGGACGTTAAATCTAAAATGTAACAGTACAATTCACGAGATGGGTACAGAATTCTGATGAAAATTGGTTGTAACCACTGTTATAAATATGATTCTTTATAATTTGTATAGTCTCTTTGGGAAATTGAATCACACTCCCTGGTTTTGAGGCTGTAATAATGCCTCTTGTGCCACAAGATATTGTAAACTAACAAAGAGCTTTTGTCAAGTAAAAACTTCTAAACTTTAAACACCTCTAATGAAAAGTATAAAACTGTTGATATTAGAATATTGAGTGGTCTATCACACAAGATGCAATATTTGCACCGTATTTCAGCACCACATGCCAGTTATAGACAGGCTGATATACTTCTACAGCTAACCCGCCCTCCTGTCCCTTCCAGCTACGTGCCCTACACCTACTCCGCACCCTCCTACTCGGCCTCCAGAGGAGAGAAGAGCTACGCCGCCCCCGCCCCGCGTGCACCCACGTGTCCAGCCGCAGGTACGTCACGTCACACGTCACACACGTCATACGTCACACGTCACGCGTCATACGTCATTCGTCATACGTCACTCGTGTAGTACTGCACACTGCAGTACCACGTCTGCAGTAAACTGAAACTTGCCACATTCGGCAATCCTCGTATGTTTCCGCTACTCTCACAACGTTAAAAACATGTCTTTATGAGCAGAGTAGGTAATTTGATGTAGATCACCAACAAATAATCTATACTACAATATAGCATACACATGCAGTTGTATTTGCTCCACAATTGTCTGTCGAGCTCCGAGTAGTGCCGAGTTTACTTGCGTTACTGCTACAGCCAAATACGTAAATGTAAGATATAACCCAACCATGAAAAACATATGAGAGTAAATGCTATTGATCTAGAATCCTTGATGCGACTTCACGCATAAATCATACAGATCTGGCCCCGGATTGGTATTCTTAGACCATTTTCTGTTTCTTATGCATGAAATGGCAGCCATTATGAAAAATGGAAGCCATTTTGGAATTTCAGACTCAGGATTCCAGCATTCGGTTTACTAATGAGTAATCTTAAAGACTTGTAGTTCCAAACTTGTCTTTTGCTCCAACAGTTTAAAGATCATTAGCCATTTGTTTTGTTTTTACTCTAAAAAGCTAGACAGCTAAATATATAACTTAATTATTAAGCTATTAACCTGCACCTGTACACGGTATAACACGCGTAACATACCAGCCTGTGTATATCACCGGCTTGATTAAAAACCCATTAAACTGCACCGTGTCCACAGCAACAATGGCCACTGTGGTTATTGCTAATAGAACACCTCACAGCCCCGGGCTGAAGTCATTAAACGCTGATTAGTGAATTAAACCTTATACCCACATAGAATATACGCACACGTACCGATAGAGCTATTAAATACACGTATTGTGTATGTTTATATATAGGGGACAGTGTCTTAAAATTGCACCCATAAATAGTTGAAGCTTCCCAAAACGGACCTTGTCATAAAAGTGCACGGCATGAATACTTTTTTTTATTAATATCGTTCACAATACATATGAAACCTAATGGTCCAGGCAATACTAAAAAAAGAACCATTCATGGATATCAATTCCCATAAATAATGCATTGTTGGGGTTCTGTAAGGGAATTCTAAACAATTCCAATATTGCTTCAATTGTCTTTATGGGGGACCTATAGCTTTTAGCCATCAATAGCTAGAAATTACACAGGGGTAGAAAATCACCTGTGCACGACGCTTGTTCAATCTACGTACATTTAATGAGAAACTGAAGTAAGCAAATGTTTTAGCACAAGAATTCTACACTGGCAAAGAAATATGTGAAACTAAACCATTTTATGGTTGCCAGCAAGATGTGCGATAAAATCCTTACACCTGGGAATCATATGTCTAATGACATAATCAACTTAAAAATTACATACCAAGTCTAAAATATCAAAATAATGAACAAGCTGTTGCTGATAAGCAAAGTACTCTCAACATTTGGAAATAGTCTTTTAAAATGGTGATTCTTGAAGGCTGATACAGACAAAAATAAGATGCAATAAAATGAAAGTCATTGCATTTAGAAGCAGCCATATCGCAGCACTAGCTGCATTGCCTGCTATTGTGGCGTGAGAGTGCTGACATTGCCGGCATACATGCCCCCAGGGCCCCGTGTAGCGACTAGTAGGCCATTGACTCCGTGGAATATATTAGTGGACACAATAGAGCAGATACAGGCCAGAACGGAACTCTTCGTCAGCCGTCTTCATTAGTAGTCATGAGACAAACGTATTTACGTTATACGTGAGACATGACGTCATAGTCTATTGACGTCGTATCTCACGTATAACGTACAGCCGTCTTCATTGGTCACTGAAAGCAGCCATGACGTCATCCAGGACGTTGTCCCAGACGTGTGCGAGTTCCAAGGCACAAACGTGCTTGTTGGGGTCAGGATGGAGTTATACGTGTTGGTCAAAGCGCCTTTTTCCAACGTTTTCTTGGGGTTCCCCTGTGTTGGAGCTGTCATGGCTGGGCGATATTTGGTCCTGTATACAGCTCAGCAAGACTATCTTGGCCGGGTCCTTCTGTGAGCACAGTGATTGCCGTAAAGTGCTCTTGGGCCTTGAAGGATGTGGCATTCGTAGTTCCGACAAAAAGGACACCAACCTACAGTCTAAACGCATTATATCGACTTTGTCAGGATGAATAATAAAATGCTGTAGATAACCCCTCCCCAGGGGGTGGGGGGGCACTAGCATCTGTCATGAGTAGGTATGATTCACAACGCATTCAAAATGGGGAGTCTTAAATTTTGTAAAATAGGGGGTCTTGAATATTGTTGTTTTAAACAATACATCGAATCTATATGGAATTTGAAGGCAACTAAATATCATCATGCTCAAGTTACGTGTGTGTTTTTGAAAAGTGGGGGTTCTTGCTTTGATATTTAGAGCAATTAGGGGGTCTTTGGGGTTTGGCCGCCGAGACAGAGGGAGTCTTAGATATTTTGTTATCTCAAAATTGGGGGTCTTTCTGCTGAGCATATATGTACCTAACCCGACTGTGGAAAATCGCCCACCCCCACCCGAACGACTGTGAGATCATAGTGTGGCTGGATGGAAATCAAGCCAGACTAAGTTACTGATTGACAGAACAGACCAGTGGCGAGCTGGCGACACGTTATACGTGAGATATGACGTCATATCTCACGTATAACGTACATACGATCTGGCGATCTGGCGACACGCTCCCACGCTGCAGCTGTCTCATTACCGGCCATTAGCACAATAGGGCGCCCGTTGCCAAGACACCGCCGCCGCCGCCGCCACTATGGGCTGTACACGTCGTGGTTCCGCGCATTGTCTCCGTCCCGGAACCGACACAGCCACAGCACACCGCCAATAGCTAAAGCTGGGACGCCGGTGTTGGCGGTGGCGTGCATGCGACGGCCAAGTGCCAGGGGCGAGACCCCCGAGGGCGGGAGGGCCGCCCGAGAGCGGTGTGAAGACGCGCAGGTTTTGGGACTTGTTGTAGTGATGAGAGGAATGTATAATTAGCTGCTTGGTGAGGCACGCTGATGCAGTGCAACTTTGCTGCCATGTGATGGGGCTGGAGTGATTTCAGCTAGTCGTGTTTTGATTTTATGCAATTGAACTGCACATTTAGTATAAAGGTAGTTATTATTAAGGGCAAGTTTCATCTTTAATGGGGTAATCCATTACGTAAAAGAAACATTACATAGCAAGTTGGTGGAGTTACTATGGTCTTTATAGTGTCCATTTTGGGAAGTTCCTCTGTCAGTTCGCTGTCCCCTTTAGTGTGGTTTCACTGTGGTTTTTATGGCTGTCGCTCTCTCATACACGGTGCATACATTAACATACGACTCTTGACGGTTTCCTGTCCATTACCATACGGTATGCATTAGGCCAGTCTTTTCATATACTTTCATCGCGCTTAAATAGTGCTTTAATGTGGCAGTAACTTTGCTGAAAGCATGACAAGTATGCACTTATCATGTTCTCACAGAACTGTCAATAATCCTGGAGTATTGTTTTTTACTCTGAGACAACTATTTATATATTTGCCAAGAGTGGCCTCATACGACGTGCTTGAATACTAGGAAACAAATCTTTACAGTGTATTGTGAATATCATGACCACCAGGAGGTGGATTAAAGCGATCTCAATCTAGAGAAAAGTAAAGACTAAAGAGAAAAAGAAATGTTGACCTTAGATTGTACATAAGTGATTTTAACGTTAGGTACAATAATGAATAATACTCGCAAGCATATGAACATAATTTACATGAGACAACCTACATAATCCCTGAGGTCTCACTCTTACTACAAATGTATGTCATTACGACAAACAAGAATAGTCCGGTTATTTGTGGGGTAAAAAAAAAGAATTCATTGTCTCTCCACAATTGGTTTTATATCACTGCCTACTTCAAAATAAGACAAAATATTATTTCTTTTTATAATTTCAAAAATTTAAGAGTTAGCTTTTTTGTTATAAATGCCATCAGAATGTCATGTTAAATATGAATATTCTAAAGGAATGTCATGTATATATAGTCCATAAATGTGGCCTCGTGTTTGTGCTAACATATATATACTGCAAACATAACGCCAGTTTCTCCAAAATTAAATTTTTTCAATCATTTTGTTTTGTTGTGCCTAGCGACCATTTGTGAATGTTACACTAGTATAAAATAAAAATCAAATAAATAAGTTAATGGAGTACATCATGTTCATTTCTAACAAATATTATATCAACGAATCCTATATTTTTGTTGGACCCCTAGCCAACCCTAAAGAGCATTGAACAGTCCTTTCATTTTTGTAGGTAACTCTCAAAACTATGTTACTATTATACATTTAAGTAGTACCCATAGTTGTTACACTAATACCACCATGCAGCTACCCTCTATTACACTCACACCGCCATTTTTGTCTGCATGTAACTTCTGTAACACTCACACCACCGTCATGTTGTCTCTGCAGGTAACTTCTGTTACGGCAAGGTGGCTGGCCACTACACCCACCCCGGCTCCTCGGCCTGCTTCATCCAGTGCGACGCGTTCGGCCGCGGCTACGCCAAGGGCTGTTCACCCGGCACCTTCTGGAAGCCCGTGGGCAAGGAACCCGCGCTCTGGAACATGTGCTCGTAGACGGTAGCTGTAGCGGCGGCAGGAGTTGAATCATCAGCAACTGCAGCAGCAGTTTTATGAAACGTAGAGCTGTTGCTGTTGTTACAGCAGTTGCAGCAGCAGCAGCAGCAGCAGCAGCAGCAGCAGCAGCAGCAGCAGCAGGAGCAGCAGCAGCAGGAAAAACAGCAACAACAGCATAAGAAAGCCTAGGACGGTCTTCGGGTGTTCTCTGAATGTATACGGCTTGCCAGTCAAAATGGTTTGCTGATTAAGTAACATTTAGTCATTTTGACTGGCTTGCTGATTACTTATTATGTTGATTTTTAAAGTGCTCAACTCCCTGAATCCATCAGTGCGCATTCGATGAGACTAACCTACGCTTTCTTGAAAGATCGGAAACGCTCGGCAAATCTCGGCACAGTTCGTAACTTGTACGGAAACAGCCGAGGTTTCCCGAGCGCTGGAGGCCTCACTCCTTGAGGGGATTAAGTTTTGTACAAAAAGACCAACAATAGGCATATTTGATCCATTGCCAGACAATCCTATTAAAATCGGGTTGCCTAAATATTAAGTTATTGGATACATTTCACGTTGATCTGGGAAGTTTTGCCCTGATTTGGTCATGACAGGTGCATGATAAACTTCATTTTTTTTTAATGAAATATATTGCTCAAGTATAAACTTAACCATTCGGAAATTAGCTGTAGAGATAGTGTTGATCCAACACAGCCATGTAGATGTGTGAGGTCGGCAATGGAAGGCAGGGTTCTGGGTTTGAATCCTGTTGAGGTGGTGGAGGAACAATAGTTAGCGTACTGGCGGATTGTCCCAATCTATGCTGTCCAGTATCAATTTTCAATACTTTAGGCAGTACATTTACGACGTAAACATATGAATTTGAAACTCTTTTAAAGTTACATGACATAATGTACAAATTCCAATGATTTTCGTGATACTTGTTGTAATGTTCATAACAGACACTTGGTGTTTTGTGAATTCTGAAACGATGGTCCCAAGGTTCTTACCGATTATTGGTTGTATGGTAAGATTATTGCTTTTATAAGGTAAAGCAATTTTCATAAAAGATGGTGTTTTGATTGAAGCAAATTGCTTCCAGCTGTATTCCCAAGGCAAATGCAAGCCTTTCATAAATGCTACGTTGAAACCTATCTATTGTTTATAGATCTCTGAAAATGTGAACATTTTTATTTCCACAAATAAAGTATAATTTTTTTGTGCTTGACCCGGCACCATTCAGTAACTTTTACATTTGTATAAGTACCATGTATGTTATTATCCCATTATTAAGTACACACAAATGCAACAATTAAGTATGCAGAATGTAAAGTAGCATCCGATTGCAGTATTCTATATATGGTTTTGTAACATGTGCCAAACAGCTTTGATACTGTTTCAATACGCATTAAGTTTTCTGTATCTTATCAATTATATTGCCCACAATTTCTGTCATTTAACAAGAGTAAAGCACTTAACCCGGGAACTATGAACTATTTTGTACCCTGTAAGTAGTGACACAGGCAGGAGGGATTCTGTGCAATACTCTACAGTACAGTAAATGCATTACTCAAGCAGTTCTAGGACAACAATGATACTATATATGTTGTGTATTCTAAAGGGTGTGTGTAACTCGCGTGTCTATCACTTATGTATCCACGTTTTAAACTTATAAGTCTTGCATATTGATGGCAGAAAAGTAATTTGTATATGTTGAGTAACTTGCAAGTATATGAACTGTACATATTGTAAATAGATGTTTTTTGTAAATGCCCTTTGTGATAATAAGAAATAAAACTTTTATGGAATTGACATAGAGGTATATTACCCCAAAACATTCCCATAAGAATATTGTGTAACATTATCTATTGAAGTCCCCTACCACGCACATGTAATTATTCTTTGCACATTTGTTGTTGAATTAACCATTGGAATCATTTATGAGACAGATTTTCAATATTCTGATTTGAAATTACTACAATCGTTACGTAAGACAAAGCATGCTGTAGTCCAAATCAATATTTTATTAACTGTTTATACATGATTGGAAAAAAGCGTTATATAGCCAATCGAAGGAAAGAATCAAACGAAGGAAGCAAATGTGGTTTATGTTTGGTGAAAAAATTTATTACTGGTTTGAAAATATAAACGGAAATGTAATGATGTATTGCCAATGCACGTGAGTTTTGTTCTGGTTTTACATGTGAATACAGCATACAGTGTCATACGTGATGTACCTTTGCAATAGTGTAAATAAAATAATACTAATAATGTTGAGTTATGTCGTTCTTCCATAAAAATATTGTTTTACACCACAAAATTCTCATGATTAAGTTCTCATGAGCACCGTTTTTTTTTATTAATTCTTAAATCCGTGACATGTGCAAGTGTTATATAAAATTTTCTAACATCATTTCCTAAAAACACATTGTTATGGCTAGAATGTTTTGTTCTCATATCACATGTTTAACTCGAAGTCCACTATACCTTTTATAGTTGATTTGTAAACAATTAAATATATTACACATACATACATATCTATTTATTTTAAACAGGATAATAGTCCAATCAAATCCATTGAGCTTTCAACAGGAACTCCTGTCTTGATAGCTGTTGAAAGGTCAATGTATTTAATTGGACTATTATCCTGTTTAAAATAAATAAATGTGTTTCACATTTTATGCATTGTACTGTGCACTAATGTGAAATAAACTTGTTAGTTAAGCATAATGCAAGAAGTAGAAGAGCCGTGATGGATTTTTTATACCCAAAAATAAATCCAGTATATCCCCGATTGGGTTGGTTAAGACTATACACACGAGGTCTGTAGGCTATGAACTCAACTCAGAATTCAGCCAGAAATTCAGCACGAAATTCAGCAAAACGCACCGGATGACCCCGTGGTTTTGAACGAATTACGTACATCACGTTCAGATAACTACGTCACACGTAATGTTGATAAACGTGGTCACTGCACCTACTGTACTCAATGATGGATAACGTAACACTTTCATATCGGCTACCGAGAAGTAATTACACAAATAAAAACAGTGATACTTCTATTTCTCAAAATTTACATAGAAATGTCAAGGTACGTTTAACAGTTTAATGAGGATACTAGCTGTCATTATCCCGCTGAACGTTGCCACTTGAAATCCGGTGGTATGTCTGAGAATGTACGTTTATCAAAACGGGAATAGTTCAATATTTAAGGTTGTGGAGCTTATAAAACTGCGTATTTCTTCATTCACCTATGTAAAATTTACTACCGAATCCGATTCAATGCATAATAGATGTTTACTAACAACATTTCTGAGTGAAAACGTTATAAAAACATTGGTTGTTTATTCCCGGGATCGGCAAAATATCTGCGTAGTTGACACCACATTTTATTGTTTTCAAAGAAACACACAATATACGGAGCCCAGCTTTCATGAGACTGCTGTCAAACACCTTATCTGTGATCCGACATTTGAATTGTTATCAAATATCCATTTTAGAAGACACAAACCAAACATCTGTCAGTGTGCGTGCGAGCGTCATTGTACAAAAGATGTTGATACTGCAAGAATGTAAACTTCCGAGGCTGGATTTTGCGGCCCGTGTTCCTCTGCTGGTATTCCCATAGTGACTAATATTTGATTAAAATCGCGAATTTTCTGCACAGAAACAAGACATAATATGAGGGGTTTCGGCCATATGCAACTGCTTATGTATACATATTATACAACATATTGTGTACTGGCTTCATTATGGTAAATGGCTTCATCTCTAGTATAAGTCGAAGCATTCAAAAACGGATGCCCTCTATCTCCTTTACTATTCATATTTCTTACTGAATAAATGAATCTTTTTTTATAAAGCAAAATAAAATACTGATGTGTGATGTTTATTTTGGATAATGAAGTCATATGTCAGAAACCTAAGGTTATAACCCACGCTGATTGGTCAATCAGCGTGCTCAATTATGCCATTGACTGCACGCGCGGAGACCACTACTACGGCACTAGTCTAAACTCGTCATATTATCAATACAGCCGCTGACGTCGCAAGGCGTGTTCCGTGTAGCGGAGAGCAGAAGTTTAGACTAGTGCCATAGTAGTGGTCTCTGCGCGTGCAGTAAATCGTATAATTGAGCACGCTGGTTGACAAGGTGCAGGATGGAGCAAAATCGCAGAATTAAATAGTCACAAGAAAATTCATAGATGAAAATTGCAAACTTTAATAGCCACGAAATATTCTATTTTTATATTCAGTTAGTCAATTTGGTTAGAATTACTTTTACCAGAAACCCATGACTGCAGTTATGGACCTCTGGTTTTACATATTGAATTTTTAAGTAATGAAATAGATAAAAAAAAGTATCTATATTGTACAAGCAGAATCCATAAATTAGACCGACACAAAATTCCGCTGGGCATGTAATTATAAAAGCTTGAGACGGCCGAGTGTGGATTCTCATGCGTCTAGTCAAGATGTCTTCGACTAAATCACTTCCCACATACACTACACTCATATGGTTTCTCACCACTCTGTATTTCTTTTTGTGATTTTAGATCCTCACTTTGCAGGAATTATTTCTTATTTCTTATGTAGATTTCATTTGCGAATCACTGTGGTTTGCCATGGCATGAGTTTTCAAAACTAATATGATATTTCTGCACAACTTAATCAAGTTACTTAAATAAACTTATGGGGGGTACCAGCTGACGATCAGGCAGGAGATCCTGATGAGAGACGCCATCTGTTGGTGTCATAGTAAACTAGTCCACAGTGAATGTTCATATTGGTGTCACAGTGAACAAGACCCCAGTAGTGGTTGAAAGCTTTAGTAAGTTTCCCAATAATATCCAGTGAAATAATGGTTTAAACTTTGGTTGACATTCACTTTACTGAGATCAAACATTAAAAGAAGAAGCGTGGGGCGACCGAGATAAACGGTAGTAGATAAAGCTTTTTTTATTTGAAATAGCTATGTTGTCTCTATCTTTCTACTTATGTACAATGTAGCTAAAGTGTTTTGTGCACATTTTTTCTGTTGTATCTGTTGGGTTTATCCGTATCATATACATGCTTTTTGCTTTCAGTAAAAATGAATACATCTTGTATGAAAATGGAAACAAAATAAAACTATAATGATCAGATTTGTACTATATTTATTTAACAATACATATTTCAACGGCAATGATTTTCACTTATTTACATCTTTATTACTTATCTACATAAAAAAAAAATGAACACATGTATGAGAATGAAAACAAAATAAAACTATAATTGTCAGATTTGCACTAAATTGATTTCAACTGACAGGAGATATATTCAAAGACAATTACAGAGCTGCATAATATAGATAGCGTTAGTTCTTTATACATTTCAGTTAATCAATTTGTTTAGAATTACTTTTACCAGACATCCATAATTGCAGTTATGGACTTCTGGTTTTACATATTGAAATTTTAATTCATCAAATAGGTAAAAAAAGTATTTATATTGTACAACCAAATTCATAAATTAGACTGAGACAAAAATTGCGCCTGGTATGTACTTATAAAAGCTTGACACGGCCTAGTGGTGAAATTTCAGGGATTAGTCTATCCTGCTAAATTACTCTAAATACAATAACAAAAGAGATGATGTTGAGAAAAACAGTTCACTTTTTGGCATGCACAGTCATATGGTGCTTTTTCAAGCTGCTTCCATGTGTAAACGATTTGTGGCAAATATGGCAGTAAAATGGCTTCTCACCAGAGTGTGTGCGCTTGTGGATCTTCAGATCAGAACTTTGAGCAAAACATTTGCCACACTGATCACAATTGTATGGCTTCTCTCCTGTGTGAGTGCGCATATGAACAACAACATGAGGATCTTTGAGAGAAACTTTTATCACAAACTCCACAACCATAAGGTTTCTTCCCAGTGTGAGTTCTCATGTGGGAATTTAGATGTCCTTTTCGGTTGAATGATTTCTCACACACTGTACACTGATGTTCTTTCTCCCCAGTGTGGATTCTCATGTGGCAATTCAGGTGGCTTCTGTCACTAAAACGCTTGCCACATTGACTACACTCATAAGGTTTCTCGCCAGAATGAGTTCTCATGTGTATTTTCAGACTCTCACCATGTCTGAATGATTTCCCACACACTGTACACTGATGTTCTTTCTCCCCAGTGTGGATTCTCATGTGCCTGGTCAAGTGTTTATTGAGACTAAAACACTTGCCACACTGACTACACTCATAAGGTTTTTCACCAGAATGAGTTAACATGTGGGTTTTCAAATGCCACTTTGGCTGAATGATTTCTCACACACCGTGCACTGATATTCTTTCTCACCAGTGTGGATTCTCATGTGTCTGGTCAAGGTGGCTTGTTGACTAAAACACTTGCCACATTGACTACACTTATAAGGTTTTTCACCGGTGTGAGTTCTCATATGTTTTGTCAGAGTTCCACTTTGCCTGAATGTTGTCTCACACACTGTACACTGATATTCTTTCTCCCCAGTGTGGATTTTCATGTGTCTGGTCAAAGTGCCTTTTTTATTAAACAACTTCCCACATTCACTACACTCATGTGGTTTCTCGCCAAGCAGTATTCCTTTTTGTGATGTTCGATACTCACTGTTGTTTGCCATTGCTACTGAGTTCTCAAAACTAAAGTGGTCAACAAACTGTTACACAACTTTCATCAAGTTACTTAATTAATCTAATCATAAAAATGTCATATCCTTTAAATGTTACTTGAGTATTCCACCTTCAGATAATGTAACATCATATAAAAAGCGGTAGCGTTGACTTTAATTTTTTTTCTGAGCGTTTCCAACACGCCGAAAATATAACGTTATGTAACATAGCACTATGTTTAATTTCCTTCTAATTTTTCTAATTTGTTAAAAAGTAAAAATACAATTGAATATATATATCATTATGATTTTAAATATGAAAAAAAAATTACTATTTTATCATAATATTTGTTTTTTAAAGTCTCGTTGACTGTAGAATATAATAGCAAAATTAAACATTTACAATTTCTAGTCACAATGCACCCCCCGCCACATGCGCTCTCTTTTGACTATCATGAATCATGAACCAAGGACCCTTAGAAAAATAAAACAATTATAATCATGGCCCAGATGTTCAGATGCTGCATTATAACTTTTCATTCTGACAATTTTATGATTAAGAAACTGCAAGAACTACACTTTAAGACTTTAAGAAACTGCAAGAACTACACTTTAAGACTTAAAGCTGCTTTACACATATTTCATCATAAGGAAGCTAACTAAATTTTGCTCATTTTGATTTCATATTTTTTGGTAAACATATGTAAATTATACTTATACACACAAACTAAAAATTATCTAGTAATTGAAATGTGATGTTTGTGAACCAAAAGCACAAAGTTTAGCTCCATATATCAAAAGTTAGAGGAAGCATACTTATTTCAAGGGAAAAAAATCTTCATCTCATGAAAATTATCTATGTCACCCCAGCCATCAAATATAAAAATTTCATATGCATAAAAAGTTATAAAGCACTTTTCATTTTAGTATGTGTGATAATACAATATGTTGACAGGGATTTATACTCACCATTCAAGCTTATCTAAATAACTTTTCATTGAAATCAAAGATCAAATGAATAAGGATGACCTCCATAAAAGGACACCTTTATTGAGATATTTTGTAAATGAAGGTGATCTTAATTGACGAGTATAGTGTAGATAGTTCATTGAAATTATTGACTGGTATGTGTAAAGCCCAATGCTTGCACTATGTTTGAAACAACAATTCAGTATTTATCACTCCCAAGTTTAGAACTTAAAAGTAGTCGAAAAAAATGTCATTCGTGTGCGCCATTTCGTCTTCCAAATTTCATGTAGAAATTCGTGTAAAACGTGAGTTTGTGTTCGATTGAGTGGTTATTGGCCTCACTTTTGATTCAATGTGACAGATGCTTGAAAATAACAGCGTCATGAGGAGAAAGCCCTTGTGTCTGTTACCTCTGACGTCCGTACACACAATACACGTAATTTCATGATATATTTCCCAGGTTATTTCAACAGCAATGGTTTATTGTTCATTTACACATTATGTAGAAAAAATGTAACTTTAATAGCTACGAAATATTCTATTTTTATATTCAGTTAATCAATTTGTTCAGAATTACTTTTACCAAACACCCATGACTGCAGTTATGGGCCTCTGGTTTTACATATTGAACATCAAATAGGTAAAAAAAGTATTTGTAGTGTACAAGCAAAATCTATAAAATCAGTTGCAGAGAAATTTGACTGACACAAAATACAGTGGAGAGGTTTTCTTAAAGTCTGATACAGTCTGGTGGTGAAAGGAAGGAATTTGTCTACACCTGCTAAAATATTCTTAATACAATAACAGAAAATAACAGGGTCATGAGGGAAATTGGGATTTATTAGGATCTTGATCTCACTGAAAATTATCATTTTTCTGTCAATTCCATTTCTGACGGATAGGGAAGTACGATTTTTAATTGTGACAAAAATGAGCATTGCTCTTTAACTTATTGATCACAAACACATTGTCCTGCCTAAACGTTTTTTTTTCGTTACCTTTGACCCCACCCCCATCTTTCAACTTTACCTAAGAAAATATCATATGAATTTAGCTACCATTATGACATTTTAGATGTTCATTTGATTTTACAAAATGTTCACAGCAATCCCTGTCTCAAAACATTTTTGTTATGGTTTTACTTTGCCTCAGAATATACTATTTGAATTTAAATAATATCTATAGCATCCAAAATGTTCAAAAAAGATGTTTAAAATGCTCTGGGATGAAAAAGGTTCCCTTGTGTTGAGATACTTTAATGAACTATAAGGTGAGTTAATTTTTTTCAGCCAAGTGCTCAGTACCATGAAAACTCTGTGTACACACCTCTGGGAAATGGCCACACTTATAACTACAGTCCGGCACAACAGTACAATGTCCAGGCACAACAGTACAACTCCCTGGCACAACAGTACAATGCCCCAGGCACAACAGTACAACACCCAGCACAACAGTACAATGGCACAACAGTATAATGCCCCAGCACAGGCACCGGCACAACAGTATAATGGTGCGATACAGCAACAGTACAACACCCAGCAGCAGTACAGCAGCCTAGCACAACAGTACAACACACCCTGCACAACAGTACAACAGTCGATTGCATAATGCAACAACAACCCCTGTACAACAGTACAATCCAATGCAACAGTACAGCAGCTACTACCCTTCCCAGCAGTACAACTTGCCACAGTATAACTATTAGTTGGTATTACTATTTAAGATTCATTGTGGTTTTTTAAAAGACTTATTGTTGTTGTTTTTCTAAAGGCAAAAATTGGAAGTTTTATTTGAAGAATGATATTTAGAATAATCTCTGCTTTATTTCCCACTTTTTGAAAAATGAGACGATCTGTAGTATCCAAAGTCAGACAAGTTTTTCTTTAAACAAACAACTTCGAATTAATTGCTGGCAAGCATTGATGATTTGTCAATCACATCAAAGTCTGACCTCAAGATTAAGACCATGGCACATCGCTGTCCACTAAATAAATTATAATCTTATTAGTTCTTCTTCTTCCTCCTCCTCTTCTTTTTAAAATAGTTTTTGTGTGATAAATTGTTTGTAATAAATCAATAAGTTAGATTGATCTGTCTTGCATCACATAGAATGGAAATATGATTTCCTAGTGTCTAAATATTTTTCATCACACCAAGGCAAATGTAAATGTATAGAGATAACTACGATCACAAAAAATTCTTTTAAAAATTTAATTTATTCAAGAAAGCTTACTTGGTTCAATGTTTTGACATTTTTTCATATTGTACATGACAACGTAAATGTTGAATAGAATTTGCTTTTCTACGAAAAAAGACATTTTTGTTCACTTTGTGTTCAAGTCTCACAGAATTCGTAATCACAATGCAAACAAAAATTCATCATCCCATCAGAGTCCTTAAACACCAGGAATTGCAAATTTTAGCTTTTATCAGCATTATTACGTTTGATTCCAGAGCTCCTCAGAATTACGACAATTCTAAGTCCATCGACAAAGACCCGAAGTGGCAGGTGGAGAAGTCAGGTTACGAGGAGCCCGTGATGAAGGCTGTGTACTATGGCGGCAATTCACGGGTAGGTGGAAGCCACAGTTAGGGACCATTCAGTATTTATGACAGGGGTGCGTAGGAGGATTTTACAAAAATGCTGTGAAAAATTGATAGCCCACCCTCAATTTCATGTGATAGAAATTGATGACCCCCCTAACCCCAACAGTTAACGCAATCATTGTCAGTTACCTATAATCCCCTGAGAATGGATATCCAATCAGTATAAATAACAGTAACTTTTAATACCGAATCTTTCAAAAACATATGAGTTGTGAAAAATATGGTAGGAAAAGTGTGTGAAAATTTTATAGCCCCCCACCCCTTGCCCCTACGAACATTGTGACAAAATTCCTCCCGCCCACTAAAATCCTCCTACCCAACTCTGTGATAACAACTGAATGGTCCCTTACAAGGCGTGTTCACAGGTTTCTTTTAGTTTGATCACTTGACATATATTTACTAATAAAACATGCAGTTTATACACCCCATTTCTTGGGCACATGAACCACGTTCTGTGTATTTCATAGAACTAATATATTCTAAATGTTTTTTTAAAAAGATATTGGAATACCGATAGTCCGATATATCATTACAGTACTATTTATGTGGACTCGCCATTTTATCACCAGGCCAAACCATTTTTAACCTTGACGGGCATGCCATACTGATTTAAGCGGGAGGAATGGGAAAATTTTCCGGCTTATTTCATCCCTTAAAGAACACAAATCAACAAGAAAAATAATCAAATTTGACAGACAAAGCGTAATGCATATGGCAGAGGACCAAATACTCTATCTGTATCTCGTTGTTAAAACTATAGTTGAGTGCATTGTGTTTTTCAGGACAGTGCAACCTTAATGTGTTTAAAAATACAAATGAATATAAAATCAAAGAACATCAACATTTACCTACTTTGATCCTTGACGGACGTCACTGAAGCTTCGTCGGATACACAACAGAGATGGAACCACGTTCTCTCTCTTTATCTGGCATCTTTAGAATGAGTTTTCATCGTGCCTGTTAAAAGCTGTACACGGAGCGCGTTGTGTTTTCAATGACAAATGCAGCCAGCAGGACGGAAACTATTACCGCGACGCCACCAGCTTCGTACAGTGCGCCAACGGCATCTTTTACGTGCAGGGCTGCGCGCCCGGCACGAAAATCGTCATTCACGTTTTACGTCATTAATCGTTTTACGTCTCTAATCAAAGACGAGGTATGAGGTATGAGGCATACACCAAATCGAGAAAATTTTGGGCACTTTGCTAATCAAATTATGCTTCACACAAAAGGGCCAATTCTGATAACAATAAATGGCATGACTGTTAGCTAGAGTATCACGCCAGGGGTGATTAATAGGGTATTGCATGGGTTTGGATGTGAGATAAGAAAATATCTCACCTCGTGGCTTCACGCAGCTTGAGTGAGCGCATGCGTTAACAATAGCTGTGACAACTCCACGAGGTGAGATATTTTCTTATCTCACATTCAAACATAATGCAATACCCTATTTCTCCCACTTTGACTGAGTTATTTTACGGACTACGTGATGATTTATATGTTGTAGTAAATTTATGTAAATTAGCTGGTCTGGGAAGAGTGGGAGATAAAGAAATCCACCACCGCTACTCCATTCATAAATAACACTGGGAGTAGGAGAAACCCCTCTCCGGGTTATATGGTAGTTATAGAGCATGATAAGCCAAGAAGTAACAAGTCACTGTATTATGACATGTCTCTGTGTGCCATGCAGCAGCCTGCGGCCTCCTACCCGCCCCTGTCCTACCCGGCGGCCCCCGTGTTCCGGCCGTACCAGGAGCCCAGCACCTACGTGCCGCCAGAGTACGCAGGGCGCTACTGACGCAAACAACAACATGATGTCTGAAGATTAGAGGAGATTAGCCCGCCCACTCAATTTCCACGTTTGAACGTCCAACGTTTGAACGTCAAACGTTTGAACGTCCAAACGTTAAAACATACGACATGAGACATGCCCACGCCGGCTGAACATTTAGGTTAGGGACGGTATTTCAGGCAGGGGGGACATTGCATTTGGTAGGGGGACAGGTACTTTTTCAAGGTGCAAAGTAGGGGGACGGATGATTTTTCGTTCTTGTATGGCATGGAATATGTAATTTTTCAGCTGCTGAAATCCCACCTCGACGTGTAGCGAATCAGTATAAATTAATCACTTGAATATTCATGGGGGGACGCGGACTTTTTTTATGAATAGAGGTCATGGGACATCAACTTTTCTTTTCATCACATCAGCAGGGGATAAGACCTTTTTTTGAGATAAGGTTTTGGATATACACCGGTCTCCCCAGCCTGTTAAATATTGCATCGGCCCTTAGGTTTGATTTGATCAGGGTTTGAAAACATGTGCATGCAAAGTATACATTTCAACTGGAATTACTTATGTATGAAAAAACTGTGTCCACCGTTGTTAATTCTAATTCACAATTCTGCTATCCAATGTGGAGCTAAAAGATTTATAACTTTGACTGAATTTAATTGATTAATGGGAATTCGATGTGAAATAGTATGAACCTGTTGTAAAGTCACTATGTACACGTTTTTTTATTAATATCCCATGAAACCCTTTCTCTGTAATTAATTTCTACGTGTTTATGTAGAATGTGTAAATGGATATAGTCTTATGGTTATTTCCTACTGTTATATTCATGTGTTAGTTATACAAGATACGAAATACTAGTGTTATATTGTACATTGATATATCTTGTGATCTCTTGTTTTTAGCGTTAGATTTGTTTGTTATTTTGAGTCTACGTCTTCCATGTCCCCGTGTGACTGAGTTTGTATGAAGACGGCTTGTGCGTCACAATTTGTGTCTTATTTCCAATAAAATAAAAGAAAACATTGAGAACCACACTGTTTTTAATAATAACATCTAATACTATTTAGAGATATACCATGCGTTAACCACTGACTCCACCACAAACTGATGGGTTTGAACATTGTGTGACCAAACATTGCAAACAGAAATAGAAAAATAAATTAAAAACAAGCAATTGAAACCATGACACACACCTCAAACATACTACACACATCTGTTTTGTTTAGCATTACTAAATATCAGTAAATCATAATGCTCTATGTATTAAAAATTGTGGTGCTAAATTGTTAATTTCACTATTTTGTGATAATCCTGACCAATATTGCATATTGTATGTGTGTGTCGCGGTCATATGCTATCCCATATTCGTGAATTGTGATAAATAAATATCATTATCCAATTTGAATTGTGTATTTTCTTCCCTATGTAACAAGCAGGCGATTCGTAAGAGCAAAACTTGTTGAAAATCATTGAACCTCACCGTAAATATGTACTTAAACATTACGGTATTCTAAAGGTTCATATGTGAGTGCTCTTACTCAACAACAAGTGTGGTTGAAATATGACAAGTATGTATCCAAATATTAATTATTAAACTCAATCTATAGCCAGTACGACACGGGTCAGCGTCATGATGTATCATTCCCCCAATATATAGATATTATCAATCTTTATGTGTCAATTAGAAATTCAAACATTGTTAGAACTTCAGTTTCCGAATATACCAAAAGCTTTCAAATGCAATTAGCGGGAATATATCAAAGGTGCCGAGATAGACGCAAGTTCTCTCACTTTGATGACGACCCATTACTGTTTCTACTTACAAATAAACACAGCCGTGCTTATTTTATTCCAATATATGTCTGGGTAGAGCCACACACGAAATGTGTGTCGTACAGTGTACGTATTTGAAAGCCAAATAAAACGAGATTTGCATTTTAGTTTCGTTCCGAACCAACCAGAATAACGACCGTTGCAATAAACGAGCCTATAAAATAACCCATTTGTGATGATTGGTCATTGCAATCCTGTTCTATGTTCACTGATGACAAGAAGAGGCTACATATATATAGAGATACAGTCCTCAATTACTAGTAATTTGAGACTCGTAAATGTACTATTTAAAAGTCCCTTTGAGTGACTTGTGAAATATGTGTAGAACACAAAGGAGGTCGTTATGTAAGACTGTGACTGTTCTGATGGAAACTTTAGGTAGATGTTTGCGTTGTGATCAGCAGCACAGTGCTATCGGTGCACCCAAATTCTTGAAATAATTGAAATTAGATGATTCCCTGATAAATGAACGGTATATGAAAAAAATAAAGTAAACAGCTTTCTTTACAACATGTTATCATCGTGTACAGTTTCAGGTGTTAAAGGGTTCCTGTAGCAATTTTTAAATTAGGGAATTATCTACGAATATAATAAAAAATGAGAATAAATGCTCTGACCCGGTATTCTCGTTTGTTTTGTGTCTGTCTCAACGATATATACAAGATATTAAAATGTTCATTTGTAGTGTAAATCATATAAATCTATATTAACTTCATTTTAATAACTAGAATATTTAGAAATGGTTAATTTCTTTCCCAACTTTCGGCAACTTACAGCTGCCTGGGTCACGGAAGGAGGCGGTCATGTCGCACCTGGTGACGGGGGGGGGGGGTCCCTCCACCCGCAGCTTCCTCCCTTGGTAAGGGCATAACAATAGTCGAAGGCATACTTATCAGGGAGAGAAAGGCTTGACCTGCCTCAAATATTTCTCTCCTTATGCATAGGCAGATCCAGGTTCTCGGAAAAGGGGGGCGCACGTAAGGAAAAGAGGGGGCGCACTTACGGGATTTCTTGAAAAACCCTATAAAATTAAGTATTTTGTGCCCCCCCCCCCCTTCCCTGGATTTGCCTATGTTACTGAGGGGGAGGGGAGGGGGTACCACACCACTGGGAAGCCCTATGACAGCATCAAGACAGCTGTTGGTTGGCGACATACATAATAATTGTTAATTGATTATCCTGATTCTGGTGTTTGAGCTCAACCTGATTTTTAGAAATCCATGCTCTCTAGAAGTCTGTATAAAACATGGCTGGATAAAAAATACCACGCACAGCAACTTTTTGTAAACGTAATTTATTACATTAATAACGGAGTAACAAGAAAAATAACATTTCTAAACACAGTGTCCTCACTTGGCACATATTGCTGAGGGGACATTATGAACAATTCACAATAGTTTGGCATGACCTAGGTAATACTACGTAACACAACAGCTAGCAATAAATTAGTAATAAATAATATATATGTGTTTCCCCGTGCTTGCGGATACATTTTCAAACTTCTCCCTCTCTCACGTCTTTTTAGCAGGCATATTTCTACCAATGATAGTAATAAATAACTACAGTTTAAATATGGAACCATTTTACGCATGTGCATTACCACTTTTGACGTTGTGGCCCCATCACTGGTACATATCAAAAGTCACGTGTTACTGAGCCTCGCTATCGTTTCAGCATGGCAGATGCGTGAAATGAGCCCACGTTATGGGTGTAAACATTATATATAGAGAGAAAGTTCCACGTGTAAATTCTAATAAATCATGAATAAAAATCTAGTTATATTGTCCCAAATTGAACCATTTTAGACACAATTTTTAGACAAATAATACTGTTTGCAGAGATGGAGCTCAGCTACATTATCAACTTCCACTGTAAGCATGATACTGTATATATTCTGTGACACCACAGACCTGTGAAATAAACATGCACTTGCTACTTTAATTCTCATATCTTATTACGAATAGAGTAAGGACACGAAATGAATGTAAATTCTGATTTCAGTTATTTTGAAAATTATTTATGAAATACTAAAAATTATTCTGAGACTGACTTGCTCATTTACAAAAAGGACAATTCATCTTCAAATAACAATCAACCATTGAAATACTTAGGAAAGAACCTTTGACAACAAATTATTTTCTATCACTAAACATTTTGAGCACCATTAACAACAACCATATACATGTGTATACTAGAAATAAATTTGAGATTTTCAACAGCATGTGGCTCCACTGATATTCGAGTTATCACTTACTACACTATGCCACCTTAAGAAAAAACTTCACCATAAACTTCCCAAATGCCCCAGTCCTACATTTGATCCATGTTCAAGACCCACAAAAATAGAATCTAGATGCAGTCGCTACCACGATCCCAAAGAAACCAGCACCGTCCCCAACTTGGTCAGTGTGAATGCTATTTCAGTTCCCCCAAATACGATATAATTGACAGGTTTTCAGAACTGGCAGCAACGTTTGCTGATATCACTGAGTATCAAATGTCACGATATGAACTCTGAAGCATAACTATTGCTCATTAAAAATGTGACCAACCACAGGCTTATAATCCCAGAATTAGAATTAGGTCAAGTGATCAATCAGAAGGTTTACAGACTCTGTTTACACATTTTTATGGTTATAACGCTTTTAGAGCAAAGGTCCATATCCAGATGGTTTGAATAATGCTTATAAACTACAATCCTGTAAAACACAAGGACACAACGTTAAATTAAAAAGCAGGTCACATAAATGAATAAATTATGATAGTTCACTCTCTGGGGAAATATTTCAGAGGTCAACCTTACATCTGATACTCAGACTGATTTGGATTTCAAAGAGGAATTTCTGGACACACTATCTGAGTATGCCCCCCCCCCCACCCACCCCGCCCCTATTTTTTCAATCAGAAAATAATGTAATAGTGTATAAAGTATTCTAGTAACTTGGTAGACAGCATATGGATTCATGTTCGTTTGTCTCTTCCATTTTCTTGCTGTTAACTATTATAAAATGATCAAAACTTTTCTTTACATATCTTTATTACATGTTTCAAGTCAACAGATTCCTTCTCAAACACAAACATTTGTCTGTTGACTTGAGACATGTAATAAAGATATGTAAAGAAATGTTTTGATCATTTTAGAATAGTTAACAGCAATAAAATGAAAGAGACAAACTGACATGAGTGTAATAGTGGTCCCCTGGCGCCCTCTAGTAGTGCTTGGGCGCGGGGTAGCCGCAGTAGTGGCCCTTGTCGTGGTAGTAGCAGAAGCCTTTCCCGTAGCCATCGTTCTTGGTGCCGATGGCGCACGGGTTCACGTACGCCTTGTAGTTTGAGCACTGTAAATGTGTCATTCAGTAAAGAGTTAGAAGACTGGAGAACATGGTTTGAAAATGTTTAAATAAAAATCCAACATTAAACAACTGCATATATGTTTTTCCCGAGTTTGCTTGTGAACCACCCAAAAAATTTCGTCCTAGGGTGGGATTCGAACCCACGACCTCTGGGATGAGATGATAATCGACCGAGTATATAGGCTGGGGTTACAGAGACATCGGTTCGTCCGAGTAACCTTTTAACAGCCCACTGCTTGGGACGATGGTATCATTCTGGTTTCACAACCTTGGGGTCGTGAGTTCGAGTCCCGTCAGGGCCACTTGATATCGTCAATTGGAAGCTGTCTTTAGCTACATCAATACAAAAGGCAGTACATGCCGAAAATTTGTAAAAATCATTAAATTTATATTATTGCATCTAGTCTCAATCATTTATTTATTATTTTACCTTGATGAAGTTGCATTGCGGGTCGGCGTAGGGGAAGAGAGCCTGGAAATGTCCCTCCAGGACGTAGTCACCCTCCGGGAGCTTGCTGCACGGGTCTACAGGACGCAAGGTGTGAGAGTTAACAAAAGAATATTGCTCACTCAGCAATGCCTAGTCAGCAATCCACCAGATACACCTCACTTCCGGCTACAGGTACACGGTGCTGTATAAGCTTGTAGGAGGCTTTGAGTGTACTGGTCGTTCACATATTTTTCCGTATACAAGCAAAATCGAGTTTACTAATTTCTGAAACCTACCACAGTGACAAAGAGTAGTTAACCAGAATCTACATTTTCAACCTATGATTAGGCATGCAATACAAATCTTCGACCATTGTGATACTTTTGTTATTTACATGTTTATTTTTACTACGGAAGTTTTCCTTGTAAACTTGTACTGCAGAAAAATGCGTATCGATTTCATAGCGTACTCTATGACATTCACGTTCGATTTCATGTTTAACGACGAATTGGTTAAGGAGCATACGTTGTTTTGGTCTTGAGTCAAGAAAGTCATCACTTTGTAAAACGTATTATTTTGTTCTCATTGCTTATTTAGGCCCAAATAATTATGTTTAGTGTTTGTAAAGGTATCAAGCATTGAATGATTACCTATAATCGACAGTAGTCACATCAAAAATTTAGTTTGAATTTGATGACGAAATCAGCGCTTCCTAGCTGTGTAAAACGTAAACAAAGGACGCCATGACGGTTGGTGAAATATTGGCGATTCAGAAATGTTTTCTCCTTAAATACAATTGTGAGAAACCTTTTGGAAGATTAGCCGAATGTCCATGCACATATGGCCGGTCTGGTGTGAACAGAAGATGGTGAGTTTGATTCCACGACTTTCCAAACCTTTACATGTCCACCCCGAAATCCTTTCACACAATGTATATTACACTGTATAACATACACGTACATCACATTACAACATTTATAGAGCGGTACTACTTCCTCAACAGGAATTTAAGTGAACTGCACGAGTAGAAAAAGCAAAATGATAACGTGATAATAATTAAACATTTACTCTCAAATGCAGTGGTATAAAGAAATATTTGTTACAGTATCACATGGTTGCGAATAGATTCATTGGATTTCTTTCTACGCGCTAACAAGTATCTATTTTGAATTAAATACAGTACTGATGTTTTAAAGTTCAAATTTGTTTCCATCTATTCAAGGTAGCATCATTTATGCAATGCTGATGATGGTATATTGAAAAGATGGAGAGGAAATGTTGGTTTTAAAAACAGTTAGTAGGATCTAACACAAAATAGATGATAGTTGGTATTCCGTATCATCATATCACATCGTGTATAGTATCATTGGACTTGCGGGGTAGAATGCAATAATTGTGCTGTAAACTCCAAAGCTTTCTCTGCGGCCT
The DNA here is from genome assembly GCA_019095985.1 of Streblospio benedicti. Taxonomy (NCBI): domain Eukaryota; kingdom Metazoa; phylum Annelida; class Polychaeta; order Spionida; family Spionidae; genus Streblospio; species Streblospio benedicti. Next base: position 36,703,757 of record CM032659.1, on the reverse strand, counting down.
AACCCACCACTAATATGTTACTCTGTGTAGAGACATGTGATAAACGTTGCTTACAACGATCCCGGGTCTCTATAGTAACAAGGCCGTAGCCAGGATTGAAAAACAGAGTAGGCAATGTTCAGTGAATGTCTGACAGTATCTGACAGTGTGTTGATACTGTCAGACATTCACTGAACATTGGCCCTGATGAAGCCTTCGTGATCAAGAAGGAGAAAATATTTGGCTTATAATAAAGCAAGTATAAAGGATTTTTCTCAAAATGAATATTTACATGTAGTATAATAATTGGATATGTTGTACCACGGCTATTGTATTGTATCAGTTTATTTCGCATAAAATGCATAGTAAAATATCACAGTCCATATCAAAGTTTAGTTAAGAATTAGTTGTAAAGCATATTTTAAAATAGATGTTTTCGCCAATTCACAGAGTGACTAGAATAAAACTTAAAATATACACTTTGAACTATATCACGTGTAATAAAATTGTCACAATTAAGTATCCTACATCTGACGTTTCCAATAGCTTTTCTATATAGTACTTTAAAGTGGTCTACACCATCAAACATATAATACTGGGACATGCTAACACCCTTAGGAATAGCAAGGAGATGTCTAAAAACATTACCATATGCTACAGAAGCTTTTTTAAAGACATCATTAAATACAGTCCAAATTTGACTGCCATACTGCGTATATACATGCAGCCATGAGATATGACAGTCGATCACAGAAAGTGATGGGTGTTTGCATGGCACCCCCGGGCAACATCTCCATCAATGGCAGCAAATTGATATAATTGTATTTGATCAGTCACTAATAACGCTATGACAAATATTAGTTCAATATCTCCAATTATCATGCAAAACACCGCTTGATGTTAACTATAGCACTACTAGCTATATCAATCAGTACAGTGGCAAATGTGGACTCGTACAAGTCGAAAATAGCAGCATTTATGCTTCGAATCTAGTCTGTATGCTCTCAAATATAAGAAGCATTTGTCATTCACCAACAGAGAGGTGGTCTTTTTTACAGAGGTTTGAAGTGGCATCACCATGTAAATTTGGGATCGCAGGAGTAGGCAGTTTTCCCCGCTTCATTGATACGGCCTTCATTGGGGGTGCATTCTGCATTTTAACAGCAGTACAGTGTATTCACAAAGTTCGTCTTCCACAACACAATATTTGCTAATCTGTTGACAGTTTCGGCAACTGGCTGCTGCCATTCTTAAATCTTCTCTCTGCGCATGCCAGGTCGTGAATTGTGAATTGCCTGTATTTAAGTGCTGTGTGAAATGTGATGCAACCTAGTCAATTACAATTCCTGGGGATTGGTGACAGACAATGAAGTGTATTGGTGACTGGTGATTTAGGGGAAAATGTTGGTGAATTGATTTTGATCAAGACTATATCCCCCCTCGTCCTCCAGCCCTCGCCAGCAAGCAGAGCCGAGTGCATCAAAGCCTCCCCCCCCCCCCGCCCCCCTCAGGGCGTACGTCTCTGACCCCCGGGGCCAGTAAACCGACAGATTACAGGGGCTGGTGCCGAACAGTTACAATGATTTATGGACGCATTTGAGCTTGACACACCGGTGTGTATGGTTAGCTGTTCAGACTAGTGTGTATCTGATCACCTGGATAGCATGAAATTGAAATGAAAAAAGCCCCATTGCCGGCATTTAAATCATGCTGTCGCTATGGTTCAGTGGCTTGTGGGACATAGTTGCGAGTTTTCCCGGCAATGGAGAGTGTTACGTGTACTGAGTTCAGTGTAGAAAAGCACTGGCCGTTTTCTTATTTGTCTTGCGATTCTCACTGGCAGATCCAGGTTTTTTTTAAAGCGGGCGGTGGGGGGGGGTGAGCACTTAAGGGATTTCATGCCTTCCTACGCGTGATCGATGGCGGGCATGCCAAAAAAACCTACATAAATTAAGCATTTTGGTGCCTATGGATTCCCATAAATTGCTGAGGACGTATCCTACTTATATAATGCTGATTATTCTCATAACAATAATCCGCATCACACTGTCATAACTAACTCCAACCCGCATAAACAGCCTGGATGCTTTGCCAGCCCTGCACGTACGTTTGACACACGCACACGCACACACATGCATACACACACACACACTCACATGTATACGCACACACGCGTGCGCACACACACACACATGCATGCACACACACATGCAGGTGCACGCACATACACACACACACACGCACACACACACACACACACACACACACACGCAGTATAGTGGTACACGCACACACACACACACACACACACAAAACACGCACACACACACATTGTACACACAGACGCACCTCACATACACGCACGCACACACACAGACACGCACACACACACAAACATACAAGGTGTTAATTTTACATATGCACACACACAATAGACAGGTGCACGTATCACAAAACAAACACAAATGGTAAGTTATGGGCGTTGTTAATTGACTTACACACACACACACACATCATCACAGCACAAATAAACAACACAGCAAAACAAATACTGCACAAAATGTTTTACACACACACACACATCATATGCACACACACACAAACTATTTTATGAAATAAGTATAAATTGATGTAAACTGCAGTGGTTGTGTGCTTTGTTTGCCAGGCGGCCATCTTGAAATTGCCATGTTCATCACAGCTCATCATGTAATACAGCAAAAACCCCGTGGACCCGTCCATTGCATTGTACTGTGAAGAGGAAGTATCAAGTATGTTATTAACTACCTCACATAGGACGATGTCCACGATCCACTTGTGTACAGACACCTTGCCATCATTTCTGTCTCCCATTTTAAATATATGAAGGTGTTAATTTTATGTATATGAAGCTAATAAAATGCTTCCCAAATAGGGACACCTCAATAATGGGGACATTTCTCACCAATACATCTAAGCTACTTGTGCGAGATAGAGTTATTGTTTTGGTGTATTCTACTCACTCAAAACAAAACAAAAAAGGAAGGGAGAAGACGCTCATATTGTTTTAAATGTATTGCCAATCAGACATGTAATTAATTAATTTAATTGACTTGGGTGCATTGGCATTAAAGAATTCTTTCTCACACTGTCCCAGAAGGGACTGTGTGGTACAGCCCATTAGACATGGAGGAAAAAATCCTCTATGATACTGGCGATCCCATAGTTTGCTCGTTGAGAAGAACCCGGAAATACCACAGACAAAATAGAAACTAATCCTGTGTAGCTTGACAGTAAGACCATCTAACGGGACTGGCCTCAAGTGGTCTCAATAGAGAGGTGGTCTATTTCACATGTATCTCTTCAATAGGTCTCTTTATGCAGAGTTAGAATGGTCTCAGTATAGAGGTGGTCTCACTATAGGGGTGCTCTCACTACAGAGGTGGTCTTAAACAGACAGCTCCTCTGTACCCAGCATGACAATATAACCAACGAATAACACGCAGTATCACCGGAGCCATGTCACTGCTACAGTGTGATTTGTAACCAACAGACATGTGCTGCTTATAGAGATAAATCGCGGACACCCGGTAGATTAATTACACAAACACACACTGAGGCGGCAGATGGTCACGCTGGTTTTACCGTGAGACTCGGCGCGGTGGTTAGTCAGCCTAGGGCGGTACGGGCCAAACTCTCAAACAGAGACAGCCTCTATGGCAGGGACGAGCTTTGCATTATACCAAGCGCTTCGTGAATTGATCACCGTGAACCTCAATAAAGACAGAGTTCATCTATTGAGGCCAGTATTGATGTCTTAATAGCGAGGTTCTGGCGTACAGTCATCTATCAATATCCAGTATTGTGTTTTGCTTCTCTCGGGTCTGTTTTGACCGATGTGGACTCGTGGTGTGGAATGTGTGACGTGTCGTACGCCAAACGTTTCGCATGGTCTAAACGCTAAACGTCTAAACGCTAAACGTGTGGTATGGTAAACAAAGTCATGTCAACCACGGTGATCTGTTCATCATGTTACGTAAAGTATCTGACAACACTAGAAGCAAGAGAGAATGGTATAATCACCACCTTCCTTAGAAAGCAGGATGGACGCCTCAATTCTGTTATTCTATCTTTGTTAGAACACGTCTGCACTGTTTATTATGAACTCAAAGCTGCGACATCGTTGTATGACAGCAAGGTCTAGGTTATTACTTCAAATTTAATGCAATTCTTCAATACATGATATTTGTCAGTTACCAGGGGTTTAAGTAGGTAGTTGGGCTGTCGGTTTTACCGGTTATTTTCAAACTGTAACCTCTGTTTGAATAGCACCTCTATAAAGAGACCACCTTTATAATAGGACAATTTTTGCAGTTCCAAGTTCTATTTCAAACAGACCTCTTTACACTGCTGAATGCCACGATTGGAGAGATCTTTTTATTGCACGTGCAGTTATTGCTCTTTAGAACAGTCAGTGGTGATGTGTTGGAGAGTAAACCACTAACTTATTAGTACATGCTAGTGATAAAATGCTGCAAGTGAATGGTGAAAGTTGTGTGGAGGTATAAGTGCATGCTAGTCGCGGTAATGACAGGAATGCTGCGACTGTTACCACATTGTGCTAAATCTGTGAGAAATATTCATCACATTTATCACCGGTACATGAACTGGTGCGGGTTATACAGTTCTTTATAATATTTTCTTAAAAATAACATCCTTATCACCGGTACATGAACTGGTGCGTTAGATTAAAAATGTTCTTTCCGGTAAGCTATGGCATAGTATTGTCGTCTTACTTAAAATATAAGTGCTAGCCTTAATACTGCTTAATACGAGTTTGATTTGTCAATGATTAGAGTAGAAGCAACTAGTTTAGGACAATTATCAGTCACATTTACCATTTCTGCTGTTTTCATGAAGTTTGTTTTCATGTTTAAGACTACGTAGTGTGAGACTCATCAATCTACATGCCTCTGGTATGTCCTAAACGATACCGAAAATCAATATAATTACAGAACTGGGTGAGTTTGCAACATGAATTATTTTATCAGGTGAGTTCTTGTGGCGTATCACGGCGAGCCTGATGCGCATACAAGAACTCCTGACCTAATAATTCATCCCATACAATGAATACGGTTTTGCATTAATCATTCTTTTTTAAAAACAACTACAATTTCACCGTTTTAAAAAACTGTGAAAACATACCCAGGCAGAGTATAAGGGTGATTACCATGGTATCATCCCTGTTCGGACAGGGGTGATCGGACTTAACTGGATTATGATAACCAATGAAACTGCATGAAAAAAATGATGAAAAGTATTCCAGTACATAGAATATCTGTATCTCGTCGCTGGTACAAAACTCAAGGGATTTGGTAAAATCATATACATGACCGAGTGAGGCGTGATGGAGGTTCATTTATCATGGATTTAATAGACATTCATACATATTTATTCATTTTAAACAGGATAATAGTCCAATTAAATACATTGAGGTTTCAACAGGATCTCTTGTCTTGATCACAATGACGTCACGTGTCGTCACTGTACGCATTTCGGGAAAGTCCACAGTCTCACTGGATAAGACTAAGATTTGTTGTTGTGTTGACCCAAGTATTTTACTTTTCAAGGAGTCAAGGAAACCATTCAGATCAGAAAACTAAAGCCATCCCTGAACAGGGGATGGGGGCATCTACATTCCCATGCGCACAGTGACGCCTCGTGACGTCATTGTGATCAAGAACATGAGTTGACTTGAAAGCTCATAATATTTCATTGAACTATTATCCTGTTTAAAATAAATAAACATGCATGAATGTCCATATACGAGTGAGTTATGTGGCATGGTGCTGCACTCACCGTAGCTTTAGCCACCGCCGTAACCGCCGAAACCTCCAAACGACTTCCTGCCCCGCGGACGCTGGGGCGGCGTTTATTACCACTGCAAGAAACATTTTCTTTTTACACACCCTTGTACTTAGATATTTAGACATTTCTACTTTTTTTAGATAAGATAGCTTGTACTTAAACCTTTAACATTTCTTTACTTTTACATATATCCTTGTACTTTATAGATGTTTTACAACAATGCCTCACCTGTACTGCAGGGACTTGCCGTAGCCGGTGAGGCCCCCCCCCCCCCGTAGCTGCCCACGGCCCCCGTAGGGCGCGGAGGTCACGGCACCGGCCCCGCTGTAGGAGGGCGCCACCTGCAGGACGATACGGTGTTAGACACAGACTATGGATACATAGTTGGTGCAGAACTGCAATTTCGCGGAGTATAGATAGTTTACAGAATAGTTGAAACTTCTGTTCATAGCTACAGACTATATAGTAATAGATATAAAAAAACCGGTGAGTTTGCAATATGAATTATGTTAGGAGAGTTCTTGCAAGCATCACAGGCCCCCCAGGGCGATGCGCCACAAGAATGAATCCTGATATAATAATTCATGTTACACTCGAACCCGTATTTATCTTTTTTTTCTAAACAATTACAACGCTATTTGTAGAAAAATGTGAAAAAGTAGTCTGGCTGAGTACAAGCATGATAACCATGGTATCACCCCTCTTCGAAGGGGTGTGATAACCCCCAGGTTATCGGGTATTTCTGGATCATGATAACCAATGAAAATTGCATGAAAAAAGAATGATAAACATTGTTTGTGCAGTTGTACTGCAATTTTCGGAGTATAAATAGAGTTCACAGAATAGTTGAAACTTTTGTTCATAATCTTTTGTATTATATTGCAGTGTGTTTAGCTTTTGTACTATACTGTAATGTGTTGTTAGCAGTGTAGTTGTTAGAACAGTCCTTTTAACGTGAAGACAGTGGTTCTTCTGTTAGTATCAGTCGCTCCAAAAGTCATTTTGAAAAAAGCAAAATTCATAAAAAAATACGAAAATCAAAAACATTCATTACATTATAACATTTTTTCATTGTTCTATGAAAGTAAATCATCAAATACAATCAAATAAAATCTTATTTACACAAATACAGTAGAACCTCCAATCAAGACCACCTCTCTATTGAGACCACCTCACGGTACCAAAACCTTCATAAAGTGGGCTACCAAATGAACTCTCTATAGAGACAAACTCTCTTAAGGCCACCTCTCTAAACAATACCACTTTCCACAGTCCCAAAATCTGGTCTCAAATGTGGTACCGGTCCTAAAGCAGAGGTAGATCCAGGGGGGTGCAATGACCCCTTCCCACCAAAAATATTTCATTTTTCATGGGGTTTTCATGAAATCCCGCAAGTGTGCCCACACAAAAAAATCTGGATCTGCCTAAGCTAAAGAGAGAGTTCTATTACACTTGATGAAGGTCATGTCACCTGGTAGCTGGTAAAAAAAAAAAAAAAAGATGCAAAATCCAAAATCAGCCTTTGTTTAGGATACCAATCTATGCATTAAGACCACCAAATACTGCAGTGCTGAACGCCAGCTAGTGTCCTGGTGTCCTGGGCACGTCAAATCTAAGTCAGGGCACAAATCTTAGACTCCTGTGCCTTGATGGGCACGCCATAAAAAGTACCAGTTATTATATTTTAGCCAAACTCGACCATCATGTACACAATGTTGTATTCCCTATTGTGAAACATACAATGTATAAATGAAGTTTGCATGTTGATCTGATAGTTGAACTACTTTTTATTTTTATTCTTTATTTTTGCCGTCTGCGTTTAGCTAAAAAATTCAGGTACATAAAAATGAGATCAGGGCACATGGATATAGACCATCACGTGCCCTGCTTAGTGTTAAGCCCTGCACTGGTCGCAAAGGTGGTCCTAATAGAGAGGTTCTGCTGTAAATGTGAGGCTCACCTGGTAGGCTGCTGCGCTGGGGACGAAACCCGAGGCGAGGCGGCCGAGACGCAGCAAGGGCAATCGAGTAGCCGGACGCCAGCGCCGCTACAGGCAGAATAACACGTCCAGCAAGCACGCTTTATATTCACCCCTACTGGGCTAAAGTGTTTTTAGAGCTTTTCATCAATAACAGCATCTATTTCAGGCACACATCTACACAAAAGGCTGGGTGGGTGCCTGAAATAGGATGTTAAGAAAAGCCTCTAAAAAAACTTCACATTCTGTATTGTGTTCAACCAGCCATGGGATTGGGTTGTCAGATCAGTATGTTGTGTAATAAACTATCTTAAGCAATAAACAGTGGAGAACACAATCGGTTATTGATCTGGGGTTTTGAGTAAACTTATGCGAATTAAGTGTGTAGAGGAGGTAAGATGTACAGTACATACTACAATAAAATCTCCTTGAATATCTGGGTTTCTAGCGCTGGTGTCAGCACCAACGATTTCATGTTTTTACGCC
>CM032659.1:36652375-36695370 GCA_019095985.1 Streblospio benedicti | reverse complement strand
TATGTCCCAAATTTGCCACTGAATAAAACGTGTTCATATTATACAATCAAATAAATACCAACATGGTGCATCATTTAAGGAATCTACTCACAATTTAACAGATTATAAAACTCCAATGATATGTGATAACATGATTAATGTATGAGTAATTGAGACATTTTATAAGGATTATAGCCTTAATAGCATACGCTATATTGGTTCTATATTACCAATAACTGATTGATGCACAATAATTTGTTATATTTCACAAATTTGAGCAGCACCAAAAGTAAAATTACCTCCAATGTTCATGATGCAAACGTTTCCACACATTTGTCATGGAGCTCAGCATGGGTGCACTGTATGGTAACATCAGGACAGTGTTAATGTAAGAGTTTAAATGATCAATCTTTGGACTCGGATGATATGCCTCAGCTATTTTGGTGGCGGGTGTTCGTGAATCCCAGCAGAGGCTGTGGCAAAATGATCTCTGCTTGACCTGGGGTCAAACTGTTGATCATGCGCGATATGCCAAGCACCTGTCACAGACACCTGTCGAATGCCGGGTGTCACAAGATGAAACCAGCTTTTCAAAGACTCGCGTCATCTTTTCCCTTGTCCACTTGCAGTTTTTGTTTGTTTGTTTGTTTTTGTTTGTTGTGATGTGTGTTGTTTCTTTCTCTACTACACACGCCATAATTGTATGACCATTTGTCCACAGCATCATATATGCGTATTTAATGAATATGGTCACTTGTTCACGCGGGGATTGTATAGCGTTATGTAGCGATTATATGGCGTAATGTCTTATCTGACAATGCAATCCCACCACTAAACATTGTGAGTTATATGATGTACATTTTGTCACATTCCGCAAAAGTGGATTAGGGGGAAGGGGGGGGGGTCGGTCAAGTTTTGGATATTCCACTTCTTTTGTGGGTCTAATATTGTATATCACACTCTAAAACTTTTTCATATCAGAATTCCGCGATTTACTATTTAAATGTTGCATTAAAAAAGATAGGCAGCAGATTTCACACATTAATTAATATTATGATTTACATTCCTGATATATGATAAATATTATTTTATGGCATATATAAGTAATATTTGAATAGATATCGCTAAACACTGTGTAGATATTCTTCGATTATGTCACACATTTGATATTTCCACTTTCGGGGGGGGGGGGGGGGTCAAGAATAAAGAGAACACTGTTCCACTTTTGCGGAGCGTGACAAAATGTACATCATCCCTTATCTGAATGTGTGTGGGGGGGGGGGGTATACTGGAGAACCTCTGTAATAAGCTCACTCCTGGGCTGGTCTCACTAGAGAGGTGGTCTTATTGCGTTGTGAGATTCGCGATGGTGTCTACGTGTCTAGAGGAATGGTCTCTTCTATAGGCGGTGTTAATCACGTGTTTTACTGTATGGTAATGCTGCTAATCTATGAACCCAAGTCAGCATCCCGGGGACAGATTAATGGACAGCAATGATTTTACTACATTTGTTGCATTTCACAGAAGAAATGAACATATTCGAGAACGAAATAATCCGTAAATAGTGATCCCTCATAATATTCATTATTAACTTTGGCCCAAACATTAGCATAGCATCGCCGGCCGATTATTTGTATTCCATCTTGTTTGAAGTTGGTGCCGCGTGTAAACAACGGGCCACGTGCTCGTAAACAGGTTCCTGTCGCTACACGCGAGTCACAGCGGGAGTAAGAGGTGGAAACCGAGTAGTGGATAATCTTACGTAAAGTGACTTTAAATGATAGCATAATGTTGATGCTGCATTTTACGTGATCATAATCTAGTGTGCGTTAGATGCTGTCATTGTACAAAGTCTCGGTTAATGCTGTGGCCACCCTTTGAAGGCATTTCACTTTCTGTTGCAGGTTGGACGCCTGAGGCCTAATAACAGAGCATTACTGGTGATTGAGATCTGACAATCACACTTTGATAGCGAGTAGTTTTATCTCCTCCTATATCTATGACTCTGATACTCACGTAACCCCAACATGATACATTTAATCTTTAGTTACTTGTCCCTGCAGGGAAACCTTCAATCAGTATTTCTTTTGTGCACTTGAACGGGCTGCATTTCATTGTTAAACCCCATTCAAATCAGTAAGTGGTTTCAGTCGCGTGTTATTTGCCGTATGGACAGCCGTAGGCTTTTTACTGTTTCCATATATTGAAATCACAGCTTTGCTTTCATTGAACTTGGAGGTGGTAAAAAGACCACAGTATTACTAATGGTCGTGATTTGTGTGTTAATGTTTTCTGAGATTGTATTCGTTGTTTTGCTCGTCTTGATGCAGCCCCAGTCGTGCTTGAATGGATATTAGGATGACAAAAACAGTGTTTATATAGGAGAAATGTCAACTTGCTTGTACGTAATCTCTTTCAGGCTTTGGACCTCAGATCTACTGTAATTCTTTCCAGAGTTCCCCACGCCAATAGTAGATCATTCTCATTTATGTTAGTATTATCATTCAGTTCACAAGTTATTGCAAATAATCCTTCTTTCAGAGAGTCCAAATTACGCGTACCACTCTCCAGGGCCTCCGGTAATCTGAGATCAGAAAATTGTGGGTTCAGCCGTATCCAGCATAGGATATTAGAACCACAAGTGATAAAATGGGTAATAAGATATTTTGATTCGACACACGACCAGCGCATTGGGTCAGTTAGCCCACGGGGAGACATTGCAACACACATAAGCTAACTTTTTGCGGAATTAAGACATTTTAACTTAATCGGCGCTACCTTTGTGTAAAGCACTTGCAATTGATTTATGGTAATCATAAAGACTAGTTCTGTATGTGAGTCTCCATTTTCCACAGAAGTTAACATCTGAGACATTTTTTGTAACAAATACACAAAATCGGGCGTGAGTTCTTGTGGCGTATCACGGCGAGCCCGGAGTGACTCGCCACACGAACTCATCTGATAAAATAATTCATGTTGCACACGAACCCGTTTTTGTGTTTATTATTCTTTTTAAAACAATTACAACACTGTGTTTACAACATTTTTTTATCAGTGCACCGTTAAACTGGGTTAAAAGTAGCCCGCCCCACAACTAGCAGTATACAATGGTCAATGGTGCATATGGTCAGTCCTGATACAAGTTATTTTTACGACGACATCGTCCAAATGCTCCTGCATCCTGTCACATGCTGGCTGCATTACTTTCCACAGCCATTCTTGGAACCGTCAAAAGACAGAAACTTGGGCAAAACATAACAATATGATTACAATGCCATTGATCTTTCGCTAAACCCGTACTTGACCTTTGCAAATATGTTTGACCTTGTCTGTCAGACGGTCTTTTTCATTGTCATTGACGTCACATGGGATGACAGGATGTGACGTCAGGAAGTAGGTCAGTCAGTGTCGGGGGGGGCTCTCAGCAAGCAGCCCTTGGCCTCAGTAGAGTGTCGTACGTGTGCGTATGCACCTTCATCTCGGTTCATTGTTTTGCTCGTCTTTCTTATTGCGATCGCTTCCCGGATCCTTCAGTCTCTTTTGTTGGACTCTCGACTGATGGGCTTCGTGTTGTCCCAGTCAGGGATATGATTGAGATTGGCCATGTGATCTGTGATGGTGGATTTCTGCATGTCACTCACAATCCTGTGTGACGTCAGCTTGAAAAAGACAGCACGACAGACAAGGTCGAAAATATTTGCAAAAGTAAATTTATTCCATTCATATCACAATATAAAACAGTTACAAGTGTGCAGATCAGCAACTTTGGTTACATATTGAAATGAACTTTGATGATGATGCATATGCCAAAAATGACGGCTTAAAAGTACTTTGGCTATTACTGAAAATGTATATGTCAAACACAACCGAAATAATATAAGTGAGAAATAAAAACCAAAAACATTGTCGAACAAAATTGTAAACTCTTCACAATCGTATCAAGGCATGACCATTGGTATCTAGTATCGCTTCAGAAGAATACTCTCCAACACCACAAATGCTTGTTTGTGCTATGAATGACCCCAGTAATAAACAACCCAAAACAATTTGAAGCGGGAAAAAGGGAAAGAAAAAAAGAGAGTCTAATACTCCCCTTTGGGAGTCACGCGACTCCGTTTCTGCGCCGCTCTGACCGCGATCACTAGAGCGTGTCGCCGCCGCCGCCGCCGCCGCACTGCGCTGTCGGCCACACAGCACCTGTGAGCACGGATAGGCGCACAGCAGTCCCTGTTCGAATCCGAGGTGAGTGTTTGCTTCATAACAGCGCGGATACGAGGAGGATACGCATTTTTCCATAGTAGAGTAGAAGTGTTGTTTTTTTATAATGGACGTCCGTTCTCTGCTTTAATGGTGAGTTTATCCACTTTGATCTGCGCGGTTTAGAAGCAGCTGTGTTTTTGTTGGCACATTAACATTGGGCTCTCCCGTGACCGGGTCTGGCTCGGGCGGACAAAATGGAAAGATTTGTGTTTGTTTTTTTAGCTTCACGGGGATCCGGTGGGGACCTCAAGTTATGATCTCATTACAGAGGTGGTCGTTTTACAGGTGGTCTGACTGTGGGGTTCTCCTGTAGTGAGCGGGTTGTTCACTATGGAGGATTATGTGCTGTGATGTGATTAGTACGTTATGTAGGAGTTGGGAGGTGGTTGTTATAGTTGTGTATGGAGGATAGAAAAAATACTTGTCATATCTTATGACACTTCACAGTTGTCGTGGGATTGTATACTGACTAAGTTAAATAAATAACAGCAACATAGACATATAACAGTACGAGTTACTGCTAAATTGTCATGAATATGTTTATCACTAATGGATGATGCCCTAATCTGGGTTATGAAAAGAGCCTAAACTCACCAAAATCGCTGTTTGAGAAATAACATAGCTGTTGCTATGAGTATTTGCGGCACTCGTCCATTATGAACCTTCAATGTTTAAAAAACAGAGCCACAGTTCTCATGACCGCGTTTACCGACTTGGAGATGGTCTCTTAATGTGATGAGAGCCAAGACTGAGCACCCTTTGTATGTGGGGTTTGATTGATTGATTGATTGATTTTATTATAGTGACATAGCTTACAAATCATAATACTTTTACTCATTGATAAAGTATACCCAGCCCTTCAGGGCTTATTAGTCACTTACAAATAAAACACAATTATTTAATTTAGATTACAAGCAGTGTAATGGAACTTTATACAGTATTTGCAAAGATCTAGTGATGAATCATTATTGATAATAACACATGGGGTATCTGTATGGCTGGTATTGGGGGTCAGCCAGAAGTGCCCACCTGCCGCTGACATCTTCACCAAGCCAGAGACCTTGAAATTCCACATGAATTATTACACCGCAGTTAGCTTTTTCAAACAGGTTTTTGTTTGCGTTGGGGATTTCTCTAGCTTTTCACGCAGCGGTTATAAAAACCTTCAATATCACACTTATAAGTACATTTCTCAAGTGTGGGGAGGAATTCGTCAATAGAGCCGCCACCTCGCGTAGCCTTCGTCAAGGCCCAAGAATACCATTTAAAAATGTTATTGAAACTTGTGATGATTGCACTCAGAAACAGCACCAGTCTAAATGTCTCGATTAGCGGATGTTATTCTATGATATCAGGATACATGAATTCCTGATGATATTTAAACATCAGTCTTTTAGAGTCAGTCTAAGATATGCACATTCATGTGACCAGAGTTGTGTTCTGTTTAATATATGAAGGAAACAAAATATGAATGTTTAAACTAAATAATAGATATCCTAGCCTTTAGAAAGGCAGCCACACGCCGTACAATGCACAGTGCAGTATAACACACGTCACAAATGACCACACGAGAATGCCTGCCAGCGAGACTAGGTCAACAAGAGGCCTCGAATACGGACACGCGGCGGTCTGTAGCTGTTTTTTCCTGCTATGTGTGTACTAGTTTTCGCCGCCGTGTCTATAACTGCCGGGGTACGGGTCGGTGCGTGCATTGTGGTACGTGATGTGCGCGGGACGGGGCCATTGGGGCTCGCTGGGAGTGTGTGCCCGGGTCGGTACTGACAGTAGCAACGTGGTGCGGAGGTTTTCACAGCTAAATTCGGCTTTTTCCCGCGCGTATTTCACGTGTCAATACCACACGTTCCACACCACAGGGCACCGATTGTGAACATTTTATAAATAGCCTGTGAATAGTTAGCTTTTTAGTTTCTTACCTTGTAATATTACAGAAATTCTTAACAAATCATGTTTTATGTAGATCGGCAGATATTTCCTTTAGATGGCACTTGCTACTTTTGGATATTCGTGTTATGAGCTGAATGGCACAGTCCATGGGAGAAGTTGTTCTTGCTTCGGACAAGCGGACGGTCATTTTTGTAGCTATGTAGCTAATCCAAATAATATAAAATAGAACCTGTCTGGCAATACCACCAGAGATAGGTATTGCTCTTTGACACCACCCAGTCGCTGACCATAGGTGGCCTCATTACAGAGGTGGTCCCTCTATCGAGGTGTTGGGCCGTGAGAAGTGGTCCCAATAGAGAGGTGGTGACAGCAGAAGCCGCACACTCTGCTCCCCGTCCTGTTGCCCCGCACGCCCACCTCTGTGTCCGGTTCTGCGCGCTCCTGCATCACGTGTTCCATTCACATGGCAGTGAAACACTCTGTAGGAAACCTGCGGCAGTAGCCACAGCACGTGGGCGTTATGTTCACGATTCAGGCCATGTTATTGATACGTAAACAATGCTCTTTTACGAGTGTTTAATGCGTCTTGGTCATGACACTGTGGTGATTTCCCAGGGTTAGTAGGTGACATAAATGTGTCCTATAAAGATAGTTTGGGGAATTTATTGCTATAAACCATCGAATGGCGACTGTTTTTCCACGCTTGCAGTCTGTAATAACATAATCACTGCAAAATTTACCTAAACCTTCGCCAATATAAACACAGCTAGAACTGTGAAGTTACTAAATGCACGAATTTCGTTTGAGAAATAGTGTATTCGTTCAGCCGCCAGTTTCATGAGCAATGTTGTGTTGACTCCTGAGGAAGCTGCTGCGTCACGCACCGAGACGTGCAGTGAGGAGTCTGCGACGGTAACACCCTAGGCCAATGTAGACCAAAATCATGCACCTATAAAGACATAGGCAGATCCAGGGGGAGCAGGGGACGCACGCCCCCCCCCTTTTTTTACCACCAAAAAACTTCATTTTCATAGGGTTTTTCATCCCTAAAGTGCGCCCCCCCCATTTTCCTTAAGTGCGCCCCCCCCCCCCCACTTTTTTCCAAAAACCTGGTTCTGCCATGGAAAGACCTCCTCTAATGTAGTTTTCCTACGATTGCCTGTGGGTTCAATTTTATTCTTCTCCCGTTCTGTTTTATCTGCCATAGGTGAAGTGACCAGCTCAATAAACACTGACACCGGCTCATGCAGACCGCTGGTGGTCACTGGCCAATATTTACATTAAAGATCTCCACATACAGTTAAATATTTATTATGTGTTTAAATCAGGAACCGGAATAGACAGTAGTGGACATAGAAATAGTGATGTTTTTTTAGTTATGACCGGCTACAGGATCTAAATCCTATAGCAGCCGAATGATCTCATATCACAGGACCACGTGGCCGCCAAACTGTGAACAAACCAGACTGTATCTATAGATTGTTGCCACGGGACTTATCATTGGGTGCGCGATTCTCGCGTCTTCTGCACAGCGAATATACTGCATAGGCAGATCCAGGGGGTGCAGGGGGCGCGCGCCCCCTTTCCCCACCAAAATACTTCATTTTCATAGTGTTCTTCATGAAATCGCGTAAGTGCGCCCCCATTTTCCTTACGTGCGCCCCCTCCCCTTTCCAAAAACCTGGATCTGCCTATGTAGGCCTACCTTATCTAAAATAGTACGATGATCGCTTTTGATTTTCTCACAAATCATAATTGACGTCAACGAAAAGGGTTCACGGCCGACGTCCTAGGATGGAGGCCTTCCCTGGTGACATGGACCTGTGTATGTTGGCCACCTTTCTCAAGCCGTTGTACTTATGTACTTGTGCTATGTCCACATACGACTACCCCACTACACTCCACCTGGCCCAGATAGTTCAGTCACACCGGTTGAAACTTTGTTAAAAACACAAGTTCCGCATGAGCGACTCTCCCTTCAATACCGCAAGCCTTTTTGATCCCATTGGCAGACTTGTTATATTTATTGAAACCCAGTACGTAATAGCCCATGCTATCGGGTGATGCACTTATCGCTATATAACACAGTCCTTACCCCCACAAATTACATGTAATCCCTGATAACAGTGTATTGTTGAATGTACTGTATTACCTGCAGATTATAATTATATTGCCATTTGGCTTTTAGTTTATGATTGAAAAGGATTCTTGAGAATAGAAAATATTTTCCAAATTAATAAACTAAATTACTAAGAAATAAATGTAGATTATTGTGTTTAGAAAGCGTGTGAAACAATAACAGCAACATAGACATTTAAATAGACTGAGACACCGCGCTGTGACCAGATAAATAATGTATTTACATTGTATGGACGTCAGTGACATTGGTGACTCGGGGAACTCTCGTGGATTCTGATGATGGTCTGATTTCGTGGAATGTGCATAGCGCATGAAGAGACGGCTGTTCAAGTGTGATGTCAGATCTTTAAATAATACTAAAAATGCATTTTGAAAAGAGAAAATAGAGTCAAAGGTGCATGACTGCCGTTGGTTGTGGCTCGGGTAAAACAAATAAAATCATGTGGTATGATTTTCAAGACCTGTTCTAAGATTTACAAGTGCCCCCCCCCCCTCCACACATACTATGATTACTAGACCCAGTGTCCAAGCCGCCCCTATAAATGCAGCCCAAATTTTAACCCCCCCACAAACAGAATAAATAGATAAATGGACCTACTAATAAATAGAAAAACAAGTTGAGAGTTTTTCAGCCTCCACCCACTCTCTAGTTTTTATCCACACCGCCACATTGGATCAATATATATAAAGACTGGAAACTGGAATGAAATTCAATATTTGACCTAACGAATTCCCGTGTTCACGTCCTCGGGAAGCAGCAAATATTTGCCCCTCAATGATGCCAGCGTCCTACGTGCCAGACACTGTGGTGATCGTCACCGTACGACCGGGTATTTGGTTTAATCGACTATTAGTCAGCTATTTAGTCAGCTATTGGCAAAGGTATAGGTTTATATATCAAAAGTCAAAGTCATGTCAAGATTCGTTGATTTATACTGACATGTGATATATGCATTTCAGATATATGATAACATGTACAGACGTTGACGTCTATAGATTGCATGAATAACCCAGCCTTTTTATTGCCAGTTTTTTGATATATTTGATTTTCTCACTAGACATAACAGATGACATTTGATATTATGTATGTATATAATTATTATATATATATAGCAAGAAACATATCAGAGGTCGGCGGCAGTTCCCTCTCTAAGTACTGCAAGTATTCATGGCGACCTTGTGGTTTATAAGGGAAACATAAAGTCACCCCCCCCCCCCACCCCCGAAATGCCCATGAAAGTTTGAAAATGCTGGTTTTTTTGTTAGAAAACCGCGAATGTTAGTATCAATAACATCGCAAATAACCAAATCAGTAACATAATCAACGTGTCAAAATCTCAATGTCATGACTAGCTTGGTATTTAACCACTCCACTGTCCAGTGGACGTGGTCAGCATTTGGTTTGGTTTTATTCCATCCAACAAATTACAACAAGATGATTTTGCCAAGTGTCAAAATGGGGGTTGTTTTATCACCCAGACGGCAATAACCCGGCGGCTGTGTGAAAGCTGTCCCTTTTATGGGGGAATTAGCCGAGCCGAGGTCAGCTTTAGAGGGGCGTGATGGCCTTATAATCACCCCACTGGCCCACTACTGATATTATAATCACCCCCTGACCCACTACTGACCTTGCTGACCCACTTGCTGAATTAGCGAGCGTCAGATGTGGACTGGTCGCAGATTGATTTTGTTTCCTATTTTCCACTGGTTTCTGCTTTTGCACTTATAACTCTCTGCTCCCCTCGACCAACTCATGGTTTCAGTATTCTCCATTTGTACTGCACTCAGTATGGATATAACGTTATTTGGTATTGCAGCATATAGTCTCATTTGATTTGCTTCTATTTCTGTTGTGTTCAGCTTTTTAATGGCTCAAAATGTAGCAATAACTGCTATTCTAGTATGATACTATGGTATATAAAGTAGATGACCTGGCAGTTTTCACCCACGCCATGTAACGGTCGTGCCTCCGTACACACAAGAGACTGGTCATGATAGAGGGGCGGTCTAGTTATGGAGGTGGTGGCTGCTTCTCCATCCCGGTCCTACTACACAGGTGGTCTCTATCAACGTTCACGTTGGCTTCTAGATTAAAATGCGGAAAAATTAAGTTGGAAACAACGAGTAAACTTAGCCATTGTTGGATTTAATTGTACAAGTGTAAGTTGAATGATTATTATTATATATTATAAGTTGTCACTGTGTGATATTGTTTAAACGGTCACTTGAAGCTATTGTTTACAATTTTACGTGTGCAATAGTTATTAATAAACTTATGAATGGCAATTAACCTTGTTGGTTGTATACAAGAATAAATAACCTTAGAAGCGGCCAGGAAGGGTTCTTTCAAAGGAATGATCATTTATAAAGGTCCAGACGAGAAGAACTCTCCATATACACCGACAGGACCAGGTTTTCCAGCAATAGAGGAGGGGGCCACTAACACTGCTGTGGTACGTGGGCGGCGTTTACGGTGTCATAAAAATGAAATTTTGAGTGTGAAAAAAGTGGCTCTTTCTGGATCTGCCTCTAATACAGGTGACCTTAAATAGCGGCTGTATGTGTACCTGTTTCCCACGCGCACCATTTACCGCGGCGAGTCTCAGCAAAACCCGGCGTGACCCCCTCCACGGCAAACACGCGCGCCGCGTTCTGTAAATGCCAGCGTCACCTACGGCGCGACCTCCGCTCGCGACCACCTCTATGAGGACGACACCTCTATGCCAGGACCGTCCGCTACGACCCCAAACCTTCGCAAGTAGACCACGACAAACCCCCCGCAAAGTGACCACCTCTGTATTGAGACCGCCCCCCGCATGCCCGTGTCGCTGTGCCGGCCTCGGGCCGTCGCCGTCTCGCGGTCGAGTGCTGCCCACACAAGGCTGTTTGCGGCCGCCGAGCGTCTGTTTGCCGACAAACACTGCGCCGCCGGTCCCCGGCCGCCGGTACGGGCAGATCCACTCGTCATGCATATTTATCTCTTCATGTCTATGACGCTGTAAACGCCACAGCAGTGTAAGTGCCCCCCCCTCTATGGCTGGAAAACCTGGTCCTGTCGGTGTACAATATTCTAGTAACTTGGTATACATCATATGGATTCGTGTTATTTTGTCTTTTTCATTCTTTTGCTGTCAATAACTATTACAAAACACGATCAAAACTTTTCCTTTACATATCTTTATTATATTTACATGTTTCAAGTCAACAGACTCCTTCTCAGTGTGTAAAACAAATTTGAGAAGGAGTCTGTTGACTTGAAACATGTAGGCCTAAATATAATAAAGATATGTAAAGGAAAAGGTTTGATCGTTTTCATTTTGTATAGTTAACAGCAAAAGAATGAAAAAAGACAAAATAACATCTTCTCGTCTGAACTTTTATAAAGAAGCCAACGTGAACGTTGATAGAGACCACCTGTGTAGTAGGACCGGGATGGAGAAGCAGCCACAACCTCCACAACTAGACAGTCTCTTGTGTGTACAATGTGGGCAAACAAAAACAGCGCATTTCTCGTGAGTGGCCGACGCCTGTCGTGTCGACACCACTGGCTGGCCTTTCCCGTGGGGTAGAAAATGCATACAAAACAATACGCACAACTAAAACAGTTTCAGGGATGGTGTACATTTTGTCACGCTCCGCAAAAGTCGAACAATGTTCTACTTAGGGGAGGGATTGGCGTAGAGGTTTTCTTTCTAAACGTTTTACGTTCCTTTGGGAAACACGTCACATTCTATTTGACGTATGGCGCGCACGTCAAAACGTTATTTGACGTACAGCGCGCACGACGTACGTCTAGCGCTAAGTTGTATACAAACAGTTTACAACAACAACAGCAACCGTTTTGTCGAAATCATCAAATTCATCAAAAAGTAGCTCTTTACCTGTTATAACTCACAATGGCGCTACACGTTTCGCACTTGGAGGCTCTGAAGGAAATGAGGGGAGGGGAAGGTAGGCGGTGCTGTTTTGCATAATTATTATGAATATTCTTCTATTCATCTATTGCTACTGATAAACAAAAATAGCATATCAAAATTTGATCGTTCTTACATTGCCTACTTTTATACTAACTTTCCAATAAGATGTATTTTTAACCTGTAAATATTATTTTATGGCATATATATGCAATATTTGAATAAATGTCGCAAAACACTGTGTGGATAATCTTTGATTATGTCACACATCTGATGTTTCCACTTTTGGGGGTATGTGGGGGGGGGGGGGGCGTCACGTAAAAAAGAGAACACTGTTCCACTTTTGCGGAGCGTGACAAAATGTACATCATCCCTAAATAAGTAGGAATTCTTTTGGCAGGGTTTAAGAAAACGCACCCAGTTCAAATAAGAATGGGTCTTCATGTTTACACAGCACATTCAATCTAAATCTCATTCCATGGTCGAACGGATCAATTTGATAGTAAAATCCTTAGCTATGGCACTGAAAGTGTAACTCTGTGGCAGCATTGGCCCTGATACAGCCTCCCCCCCCCCCCCTCCACACCCTGAGGTCAGCCCCACGTATAGTACAACTCTATCAAGTGTTCTTGATCGCTGATTCTGATGTGGTTTTGGTGGAGGTTTGGATGCTGTAGACTTATATACGGCTTGCATGTTCATATGTTTTCTTTTCCATTTACAATTTATTTACATGTATAAATTCATATTATCTGGATGTTTACGATTCATTAATTACTGTATTTATCACAGTATGAACCTGTGTTATTGCAAGATTTTGTGTCAAGGAAACATTATAAATACAATGATTTGATCATCATATTCTATCGCTCGTCTGCCACTAACATAAAATTAACAAACAATAATCAAATTTAAATTCAAAACAGTTTTCGAGAACTACAGTCCCCTTTTCAATGATAAATCATCATTTTGATAAGAAGATATAAAACACAAATAGCCCACCGTGACCCACTTTCCAGCCTCACAAGTGCCATTCACGGGATTCCAAAGAACGGGTGACTGGCTTTAATGAATTGCCGCAGTTTACTTTAGGCACATAATTACTTTTACCATTGACAATGGCGCAAATAGTTCAGTGCTAGAATCATCATTTGAAGGTAAATTAGAAATCGATCCTCGGACAAAGAGGAGGTGATGATGGTATCACTTGTTAGTCATTAGCGGCCAACACAGCCATGCCATTTAAGCATCAGCTTGAAAAGAATTTATTACATTTTTATTTATACATGGGAATCCTTTTTTTATTAAAAAAAAGCCCACCACGCTTTTTCGTATTTCAATTAGAAATTTAAAAAGCCACAGAACCCACAGAAATCAAACAATATTTTTTAAAAAACACAACAAAATAAAAGTAAAGCCTCATATGCGTAAAGTTGCATTTGAACCCGCGAAGGCAGGACAAACACCCACACGCACGCACCCACACGCGCACGCACTCCCGATGAATAATAAGAAAGCCCAGTATACGCTGTGAGCACGCGGGGGCGTTATGGCGACAGGACAGTGTGTTCTCTGATCGCATGACCCGAGCAGCCAAAGCCCCGGTGGTTTCCATCTGTGCGGGTGGTGATAGATACCCGGGGGGGTAGGGATGTGGGCCGGCGGGGGTTATGACTACCTTCCAACCGCGCGCCCCTCGCTGCCATGGCGAAAAAGCCTGCATATTGCAAGCTGTTCCGCCATGGTTTAATTTCGGATCTTAACATCATTTGTATTACCTGTTTATATATATTATATTATTCAAACTATGTTTCATGTATCGTTAACACCAAGTGACCGCCTTTGTTTGTTAACAAACATCTCTAATTTATAAGTATACCCACTGTACGCACTGTACGCCTTTTTTGTGGCAATAGGTTCTTTTTTTAATTGAAAAAAAATCACTCCAACTGCCGATTGCGTATAAATGGTGTGTTACTTCAAACAATTAGAGCTAATTACCCCCATTGTGTAATGATCGTGTAACCCAGGTGCAAACTTAGACTTAAACTAAGATAATTACCTCAGTCCGGTCAATGGGTTTCTTTGAAGTTGCTTTGAAGATGGTCTAACCAATTAAATACAATAGAAATACGTCAGATTAGCACAAATACACACATATACTGAAATAATGTCAAACTTCAACATATGGTTTAATATGAAGATTACACAGTCATTGCATTACCATTGATTCCAGCCTAATATCTCTATTCGTATTATGTGTATTCTTAGCTTTAAAATGAGGTATTGTATGTTAAAATGCACCCACAAATGAGGATGTAATGGCAAAATTAGGGCTCAAAATTATCAAAATGTTCGTGACGGACCAGCCCGGGTTTTCGTGACGGACCGACCTGCATTTTCTGACGGAATGACCCGGACATTTTCGTGACGAAAAGTTCTCATGGCGAATCGTCATGGACCCGTTTTGTTGAGGGATAGTGGCAGAAAGGGGAGGGTGTGTGTGTGTGTGGGTGGGGGGGGGGGGCATTTAACCTGTTATAGATCTCATCTGCTTCAACCCAAGCAACAGGAGTAAGGGGGTGATGTAGATGCATTTAGTCTGCTCTGGATTTGTTTAGATGGAGATGGTGTAGAGATGGTTGGGGAGAGAAGAGGCGGTTGGTGGTGGCGGAAGGAAGGTTAGAGGAGAGTGGAATATTTTCTTTTCCTCACAATTTATCAGGGGCAACAGTAGCTGGGGAACGATATTAGAGGGATCAATCATTGCCATATACATGTAGTGTGTATCTGGTTGTCACATATGACGATGCGAGGAAGGTGATGGAGGTGTATTTAATCTGTCACAGACCTGTATACTGACGGGAGCTGGTGTGAGGGACGGGGGACAAAGGGAAGGGCGGGGGGTCTCATCCGCTTCAACCCGAGCAGCAGCAGGAAGTGCGTGGTGGAGAGTCAGTATGGTGTGCATCTGTTAGATGAGGATGGGGGAGAGAGGGTTGGGAAGAGAAAAGTGCGGTGGCGGTGGAATGAAGGGGAGGTGAGGTTGAACATTTAATCGGCTTTGCACATGTTTACCGGGGATAGCAGTAGCTGAGAAGAGATATATTAGAGGGATCAATCATTGCCATATACTAAGTACGTGTAGTGTGTATGTAGCTATGACATATGATGATGATGGAAGGAAGGTGATGGGGGTGCATTTAATCTGTCCCAGACCTGTATACTGGCGGGAGCTGGTTGAGGGATGGGGGGCAAAGGGACGAATGGGCCGGGAGGAGCATTTAATGAGTCCCGGATCTCCTCTCTTTCAAGCCCGAGCAACGCCGGGTAGACAGCTAGTAAACTATAATTGGCAAAGTGCCAAAATTGTTCAGTTATGATGGTCAATAGATATGTACGTTGTGTATCAAATGTGGAGCTTATGTTTCAAGCTGTATTGAAACTATTGAAGAAAATGACAAAAAATGACCTAAACTTGGCGGCTCAAAATTACACTTTAATTTTGGCAAAGTGGCAAAATTGGATTCACGTGATGGCTAGCCATGTAAACGCTGGGCCAAGTTTGAATGTTTTATATCAAACAATAAAAAAATATATTAAAGGAAATGTCAGACATGTACCATAAATGGCTCTGTGGAAAGCACACACTTCAATTGACAGATGTCCCAAAACAAATCACTAATCACTTTGGTGTCACCTCATACCTCATAGTTGTGTTAAGTTTGAATGAAATTACTTTATTGGTAAATCCTCTAGTTTGCCTGGAAAGAACAAACAAAAGATACATACATACAGATATAAAAACAAAACAAACACACGGCTTTGCTTCAGCTCCTGAAACGACACAACAATCCAGCTTCCGACATACACCTATTGATCGTGCAGTACGGTTACATACACTGATCATTTTTTAGGGGTAGGGCCTCTTCAGGATAGTGCAAAGAAAACCGTCAGAATAACACCCCCCTGGCCTCATGTTCACTTGTGGTGTCAAGAACAAAATTGGGGGCTCGTGCGGGATACCACAGAACTCAATCAATTACTAACCATTTCTATTTGCAGGCCCGTCACTGGGGTGACTGGAAGGGAAATAACAACATGCATTATTGATAATGCTACACAATCTGTGTTTTCAGGCCCATCACGATGCGTCTCCCACTTCTCTCCGTGCTGCTGCTGGCGGCCGCCGCCCGCGCCCAGGACAACTGCGGCACTCTGCAGGTGACCACCTCGTTATTCACTTACATATTTGATTTACAAATGAAAGAAACCTTTTGTAATTTACATGTCTCTCAAACAATGTATTGGAAACATAATGTTTTTTGTTTATGACCTATGTTTCAGGTGGACATGGTGATCGTGCTGGACGGCTCTGGCAGCATCTGTGACACGTCCCCCGACTGTCTGCCCAACGGCTGTCCCAACGGACAGGTGGCATGCTCAAACTGGAACCTGGTAGGTCACACAGCGGAGGTCATCAACTGGAAAATCGTCAAGTCACTTCAGAGCCAACTGATAGTCCATAAACTTAAAACTTCAGTTGATAATAAACTTGAAGCTGTTAAATCGTTTCATTACTGTGGTTAATTCATGTTGGTAAATTGGAAACAAGTCTTAAAATTCTACCATTACCTCACCGTAAGTCATGCGACTATTCGTATCATGGAATATGGAATGTACAGCTTAAAATGAGTAGGAGAAATGATGCCACCTTACGGACACCATAAGTCGTAAAAATCTTACTTGAAAATGTATGACCCAAACATATTGAGAACTGTTGACTTGAATACCAGTATACAAAAACAATAATGATAGGCAGACCTCTCTGAATCAATATCCTTGAATCTGTTCATCATGTTGGAATCCATATATATTTACAAAATTCATCTTTACACAACACAGTAAGATCTTACATTGATTGACAGTTTCAACAACTATTGTTGCCATTTTCAAAATCTCTGCACATGACAGGTCAATCTGCATGACTTCCGATACTGAAAATCCGTTCGTACGCATGAGAGAGTTGAAAGTCCCCCTCGTCCCTGTTCATGACCTGTCTCTGTCCTCATATCTTGATCACTTTCTTGATTGTTCTTATCCTCCAATCACTTTCTCTGTCCAAGACACTGACTTCTTCCCAGTCTATCTCATGATTGTTCTGCTTAACATGATCTGTAATTGCACTCTTGTGGATCTGGGTGAGGGATTCTTTTCTCGCTGCTCTGGTGAATGATCCCTTAGTGTTCTGATCCACATCCTTCGTGTGTTCCTTTACACGAGTGCCCAGCTTTCTGCCAGTTTTCCCCACATATACACTATCACAAGATTTACAAGGGATCGTGTAAACCACTTCACATCTCTCAAAACTTTTCTTGCTTATCCTTGGGTTGAACAAGAATGTTCCTTATTGTCTTTAAGGGTTTTGGAATCGGAAGTCGTGCAGATTGACCTGTCATGCGCAGAGAGATTTTGAAATTGGCAACAGTAGTTGTTGAAAATGTCAATCAATGTAAGCTTTTTTTGTGTTGTGTCAAGATGAACTTTGTAAATATACTCTCTGAATCAAATTTTCGCACTTACAATTGTTCCTGCATTCTCCGCTGTTCCGTTGTGCAGGTTCAGGACTTCATGGCGTCCATCGTGGACCGCCTCACCATCGGGGACACTTTCAGCCGCGTCGGACTCGTCACTTTCGCCAACAACGGCGTCAAGATATTCGACCTCAACACGTGAGTGGACAAATTAAACAGTATTTCAAAAACAGTTCCAAGTTGGTAAGCCTTAGTTGATTCTGCCACTCTAAAATCTAAGCCTTCACCTCTAGGTTTGACAGGAAAATTGGTCCTTGTGTATTCATTTTAACCATTAATAACATTTTTGAGGGCTTGTACACCGAAGCTTAGTACAAAATGACAGTATAGGATGGGACAATTGTGAAAAATTAAAAGTTATATAGCATTTTATTTTCTATACAACAAAACAAAAAAGTGTATACATAGTACAGGCATACATAGTATAGTGTTTAATAAAACAATATGGGGTTGAAATATCAAGCTGTAAAACAACTACAGGAATATCTACTACAATTTGGATCAGAGCAGCAAGCAATCTGCAAGTTAAATTGTCAACCTGTTGCCAGTGGACTGGTGTCTAGCCGTGCTATCATACACAGGTACAATGACAAGGCGTCTCTGCGTGCCGCCCTACAGACCGCCTCGTACCCAGGGGGCAACACCCACACCGCGGACGGACTGCGCATCATGCACCAGGACATGTTCACCGCCCCCAACGGAGACCGCCCCAATGTCATGAACGTTGCACTCGTCATCACCGATGGTGAGTGAGTGCGAGCGACTATAACATTCTCAAAACCACTCTCATCATCAACAGAATACTATAGGAATATGTAGACGGAAGGACCATTTAGAATTTTTACCAAATTGTGGCATGTTTCAAGAAAGTTTAGTATAAAGCAGAAATATTTCCAAAGTCAAGTTATATGTCTAGAAACGTTGTACATTTGTTTATATGTTTCTAAATTTATATCTAGTTCACAAAGTTTAACTACTGAAAAGTACACTTTCTTGAAATGCCAATTTGGTTTCTGAATGATAATGTTTTGAAAGAATGGACAAGGTCCAATGGCTTTCATGGCGTTTTGTAATAACCTTGCTCTCTTGCAGCCCCGCTTTTTCAAAAATCAAGAATATGCCATTGTCTTTATACATAAGTAAACTATGCTGATTTCCTGACTAAGTGTTCAATACCATGTCACTATAAGAAACAACCATATCTTGTTTTGTCAGGTATATCCACGACAAACAACCAGTTGACGCTGCCGGAGGCTCAAGCCGCGAGGAGCAAGGGCATCATGATCTACAGCATAGGCATCACCACACAGATCGACGAGGAAGAGCTCAGGTGAGGACATCAGCATGGCAAGATCATCAAGGCTATCATCAAGTGTCCCATACAACACAATCATACCATGTTCTGTTTGTACCTAACTATATTTTGATCTCTCCTTCCACCTTCCAGAGGCATGTCGTCCTTGCCCCAGGTGTTGGACCAGAACTACTTCACGTCTCCTGACTTTGATGGTCTGACGGCCGTGCTTGACCGCCTGTTG
This sequence comes from Streblospio benedicti, assembly GCA_019095985.1. Taxonomy (NCBI): domain Eukaryota; kingdom Metazoa; phylum Annelida; class Polychaeta; order Spionida; family Spionidae; genus Streblospio; species Streblospio benedicti. The sequence goes on along the minus strand of CM032659.1, from coordinate 36,676,041 downwards.
TCTGCTGCCTGTGTGACCGCTGCACCCACACCGCCTCCAGACAACTGCGGCACACTCCAGGTATGCACTGTACAACCAGCCAAAATCCCAACCACAAGAATATATATAAATCAAAAGTATCCTCATACAGCTAAATACCTTAGATTCATCTTGAATAATTATTAAATTATTCCACAGGCTTTCAAATACCTTTACAAGCCTGTCTCTGAAATTTCTTTACCATTACATAGTTTCCTATTGGTGACCCACCCCTCTGAGACCGATGAATTTGTCATCTAAATATTCCTTTCACCAGTAGGACCCGTTTAAAGATATTGCTCAGCCAAAATCATATTTGTTTTGTAAAATTCAGTATCAATAGACGATGCCTTATCCATTGCAAGTGTGATGAAAATAATATTCATATTCTCCGCGTTTAATACTATTTTCACCTTTAAAAATACCATGCCGTCTCGTCAAATAAAACACAAAGTCACGTGATATTGCATAATCGAATGATTTTCGCCAGACGTGCCGTGCATTTCTAACGACAGACGTCTCATTTAACATGGGAGAGATAGGCGCCTTCTTACGTGCACCGTGCGAGTTACGTCTGACGAAAATCATTCGGTTGACATTTCTCGCGTTCACGTGTTTTGTTGAGTATATACCGGCCTCTTATTGCGTGGTATTTAAATTGTTTTACACACTTTGATATGATGTTTAAATGAAAAACACTTTCAGAATGCACAGAACACATCATAATGCTTCTTTAGAAGCATACTTGTTTGACCACTGAGCATAACCTTTAACACAAACTTAACAGTAGGAAAGAAAATAAACAAAGTTATACTAAATTTTGAGTTATTAGAACGATTAATACTGTAAGCTGACATAAAGACAACAGGAAAAAGTTTTTGTGTCAGTCATCTATAAATTCGCTTTCTTAGAGTTCATGGCAGATGGGTCCTACTCTGTCATATCACGACTTTTCATTACACAAAAGACCTGTTCAGGTAGACATCTAATTTCTGTAATTTACATCTCACTCAAACAAGCTACAAAATGTATTTAAACAAATGCTTTGTTTTAAATGTGCAGGTGGACATGGTGATCGTGCTGGACGGCTCTGGCAGCATCTGTGACACGTCCCCCGACTGTCTGCCCAACGGCTGTCCCAACGGACAGGTGGCATGCTCAAACTGGAACCTGGTAGGTCACACAGCGGAGGTCATCAACTGGAAAATCGTCAAGTCACTTCAGAGCCAACTGATAGTTCATAAACTTAAAACTTCAGTTGATGATAAACTTGAAGCTGTTAAATCGTTTCATTACTGTGGTTAATTCATGTTGGTAAATTGGAAACAAGTCTTAAAATTCTACCATTACCTCACCGTAAGTCATGCGACTATTCGTATCATGGAATATGGAATGTACAGCGGTTGATGTACAGCTTAAAATGAGTAGGAGAAATGATACCATCTTATGGACACCATTAGTCGTAAAAAACTTACTTGAAAATGTATGACCCCAACATATTGAGAACTGTTGACTTGAATACCAGTATACAAAAACAATAATAATAGGCAGACCTCTCTGAATCTATATCCTTGAATGTGTTCATCGTGTTGGAATCCATATATATTTACAAAGTTCATCTTGACACAACACAGTAAAATCTTACATTGATTGACAGTTTCAACAACTACTGTTGCCCTTTTCAAAATCTCTGCACATGACAGGTCAATCTGCATGACTTCTGATACTGAAAATCCGTTCGTCCACAGGAGAGAGTTGAAAGTCCCCCTCGTCCCTGTTCATGACCTGTCTCTGTCCTCATATCTTGATCACTTTCTTGATTGTTCTTATCCTCCAATCACTTTCTCTGACTTCTTCCCAGTCTATCTCATGATTGTTCTGCTTAACATGATCTGTAATTGCACTCTTGTGGATCTGGGCAAGGGATTCTTTTCTTGCTGCTCTGGTGAATGATCCCTTAGTGTTCTGATCCACATCCTTCGTGTGTTCCTTTACAAGAGTGCCCAGCTTTCTGCCAGTTTTCCCCACATATACACTATCACAAGATTTACAAGGGATCTTGTAAACCACTTCACATCTCTCAAACTTTTCTTGCTTATCCTTGGGGTAAACAAGAATGTTCCTTATTGTCTTTAAGGGTTTTGGAATCGGAAGTCGTGCAGATTGACCTGTCATGCGCAGAGAGATTTTGAAAATGGCAACAGTAGTTGTTGAAACTGTCAATCAATGTAAGCTTTTTTTGTGTTGTGTCAAGATGAACTTTGTAAATATACTCTCTGAATCAAATTTTCGCACTTACAATTGTTCCTGCATTCTCCGCTGTTCCGTTGTGCAGGTTCAGGACTTCATGGCGTCCATCGTGGACCGCCTCACCATCGGGGACACTTTCAGCCGCGTCGGACTCGTCACTTTCGCCAACAACGGCGTCAAGATATTCGACCTCAACACGTGAGTGGACAAATTAAACAGTATTTCAAAAACAGTTCCAAGTTGGTAAGCCTTAGTTGATTCTGCCACTCTAAAATCTAAGCCTTCACCTCTAGGTTTGACAGGAAAATTGGTCCTTGTGTATTCATTTTAACCATTAATAACATTTTTGAGGGCTTGTACACCGAAGCTTAGTACAAAATGACAGTATAGGATGGGACAATTGTGAAAAATTAAAAGTTATATAGCATTTTATTTTCTATACAACAAAACAAAAGTGTATACATAGTACAGGCATACATAGTATAGTGTTTAATAAAACAATATGGGGTTGAAATATCAAGCTGTAAAACAACTACAGGAATATCTACTACTATTTGGATCAGAGCAGCAAGCAATCTGTAAGTTAAATTGTCAACCTTTTGCCAGTGGACTGGTGTCTAGCCGTGCTATCATACACAGGTACAATGACAAGGCGTCTCTGCGTGCCGCCCTACAGACTGCCTCGTACCCAGGGGGCAACACCCACACCGCGGACGGACTGCGCATCATGCACCAGGACATGTTCACCGCCCCCAACGGAGACCGCCCCAATGTCATGAACGTTGCACTCGTCATCACCGATGGTGAGTGAGTGTGAGCGACTATAACATTCTCAAAACCACTCTCATCATCAACAGAATACTATAGGAATATGTAGATGAAAGGACCATTCAGACTTTTTACCAAATTGTGGCATGTTCCAAGAAAGTTTAGTATAAAGCAGAAATATTTCCAAAGTCAAGCTATAAGTCTAGAAAGCTTTTACACTTGTACGTATGATTCCAGATTTATATAGTTGCATAGCCTTGTGTGAACTGTATGGAAAAACGATTTTAGTTGCACCACTTACATTCTCTACCGCAGTCAGAGAATAGACTATATTTGCATATTTAGACTTATTGTAAAAATGTATTATGTATGTCCTACAAAAAATTTAACTACTGACAAGTACACTCTCTTGACATGCCAAATTGGTTTTCTCAATGATAATGTTTTGAAAGAATGGAGCGCAACAAAGTTCTACGGTGTGGTATTATTAATCCTGCTCTCTTGCAGCCCCGATTTTTCAAAAACCAAGAATATGCCATTGTGTCTTTGTACATAAGTAAACTATGACGATTTCCTGGGTTTAATACCATGTCACTATAAGAAACAACCATATCTTGTTTTGTCAGGTATATCCACGACAAACAACCAGCTGACGCTGCCGGAGGCTCAAGCCGCGAGGAGCAAGGGCATCATGATCTACAGCATCGGCATCACCACACAGATCGACGAGGAAGAGCTCAGGTGAGGACATCAGCATGGCAAGATCATCAGGGCGATTGGAGTCATATGATGTGCTATGCCCAAACGACAAAAAGACATAAAAATCAAAATGTCCCATACAACATAATCATACCATGTTCTATTTGTACCTAACTATATTTCAATCTCCTCTACTTTCACCTTCCAGAGGCATGTCGTCCTTGCCCCAGGTGTTGGACCAGAACTACTTCACGTCTCCTGACTTTGATGGTCTGACGGCCGTGCTTGACCGCCTGTTGTCCGCTGCCTGTGTGACTGGCACCCCAGCAACCACCCCCGCACCCACCGTACCACCAGTGTCAGGTCAGTACCTACCATCTTCACCAGTATCATACAGGTTTTAGCTGAAGACATGTATATCCATAAAACTAAAATTAGAATTTTTGAAAGTTTCTTAACCTTGCCATTAGGTTTTATTATAATTGTAAAACGTCCACATACAAAGTCAAAATTTTGTCTCCAATGTGTCTTTCTGAAATGGAAAAAAAATGTTTCTTTGTAGTTTAGTAAATTCAATGTATTTAGATAGCACACGGGAACAACTAAGAATAAAATGTTACATTATGGTTCAGCCTGCAAAGCTGAGTTGTTCATCAAGATAATCTATTTATCTTTATGCAGATGTTTATTAGAAGTAGGAATATTCATAGAGGTTAGTAATAGGCTACTCTACTACTTACAATTCAACAAATCAACCTGGTGGATATCAAATTCGCGCCAATGTGACGTCACTACTCCAGAATTGTCACTTAGGTCAAAGACTCTGTGATGGAAGCTGCAACGTCAGTGTGTTTTGTTGATTTGTCGAATTGTAAGTAGTAGAGTAACCTATTACTAACTCTATAATCTATTTAGAATGAATTCTCTGCGTTTTGCCCCAGGCTGCCGATTGGCGGCGGACGTTGTCATTATTGTCGACTCGTCCGGTTCGATCCGCGAGGACAACTTTGACCGGCTCAAGTCGTGGCTCACAGCCTTCGTCAACACGCTGCCAATCGACGAGGGACAGACGCGCGTCGGACTCGTCACATTTGGCAACAACGAGCAGCTCAGATGGCACCTGGACAGATACAACACTCGGTGAGGGCAGAATATCCATACACATAAAAAGAATTGAAAACACGGAACAAAATGCCTTCAGCACATGGTCCTTCATTTTCCCCTCCCTCACCGCTAATCAGGTGACAGATAAAAATAGAAATAGACCGAACAATTATAAACATGAAATTATTTCTCATAATAGACGAGACCAAGAGTTCATTTTTATTTTACATTTTATATTGAATATTTTCCACCATCAAGGTCATCCTCTGAATAAAAATGACTATTTAGACAAACATTTTACAAACAATACTGATTTCAATATATAAATTTCTAAAACACTTTATTACATATTCTTCAAATGCATTCCCAATCTCCCAAAAAATAAGAGACTAGACAAAGCAAGATTTACTGCAGTACATTATTGTGTATTATGGGTATATAATTGCCTTGATCACACTATAGCAACAAACAGTTTAGAAGATTGTGTAAACCCTTTTTAGCAGGTCTGTCAACAGGCTGTCACAATAACAAACAACCGCTCAATAACTGTCAGTTTACAAGGCAATTTCAAGCTAGTTTACAAGCATGGTAATCAATTGTTCCCTCTTTATGCGGGTTGTCATCGTGTTCGCAGGTCTGAGCAGGCTGCTGCGATCGCGGCGCTGGACTACAGCCACGGCACAACCAACACGGGCGCGGCGCTCAGATACGTCCGCGACAACATGTTCAGCGGCTTCAACGGCGACCGCGCCGGCGCCGGAAATGTGGCGCTCGTCCTCACCGACGGAGGCTCCAACGACAAGGTGCGCAACAAATACGGTCTTTTGTACTCGCATGTCAGTGAATAAAACGTAAACACTCGCTATCTCGAACCTCTACAGAATAGGCTAACTAACGGTTGCTTTAGATAATATTTATTTTTTTCTATCACAAATAAAATATATACAAGTTTTGAAATATGGAATAAGTTAGAAGAATGTCAGTTTTAGCATTGATCCGTATGGGTTATTTTAAACACTCACCTTATTGAAAACAGTGATATTGTAGACGTAGTACTTGATAGAAATATAAAGTAACAAATCCAGTAAAAAAATAAAAGTAGAAAATCTAAACTGAAAAGTAAACATAAAAATAGGAATGACAGATAAATGATTAAGATGGCCAATATTTTTACATGTTTTTATCATTACTCATTATACATATCTCCTTATTAAGAGACGATGGGCAAGTGAGCCATGTTTATGCTGTGTGTGTGTGGTGTAGGAGCGTACGTGGGACGAGGCGCTGTCGCTGAAGACGCACGGTGTGCACCTCATCACCGTGGGGCTCGGCGACTGGGTCGACTTGTACGAGCTCCGCGCCATCGCGTCACACCCCTTCTCCGCAAACATGATGGAGGTGAAACCACGCGTCCTTATTGTCATTACAATCATCCACTCGTTTGAGTCATTTATGATGTAGAGTACGATGAGCGGACAATGCTGTTTTCCACACAAAATAGCGATGTTAGTGATTGAGAAATAAAGTTTCCAACTGTAATAACATTGCAATCAAATTTACATGAAATGATGAGCATCCACAGATTTTTGCATCACCCTAACTTCCCAGCATCTACATGTAGACTTGTCCACCACAATACTTCATTGTTGTGATGCGTTTGGCATGTCCGCTATTGGTGGTGTGCACAAACCCATGAAACCCTTAGAAAGTGTGCGCCACATTATCCCCAAACCCTGGAACCTCCAGTGCAGGCTGACGTTTGTTGAGCAGGTGGTGAACTACGACAACCTGGGTGTGATCAGTCAGCGCCTCAAGGACATGGTGTGTAACAACGTGGACGAGTGCCTCAGCTTCCCGTGCCGCAACGGCGGCCAGTGTGAGGACGGCCTCAGCGCCTACTACTGCCGCTGTGTCAACGGCTACGCGGGCCCGCAGTGCGAGTACCGTATGTAACATGGCACACAGCTCTCAGATTGGCAAAGCTTGAAGATTGATAAAGCTCTAAGATTGAAAAGTCTCTTAAGATTGTTAAAGCTCTAAGATTGGTAAAGCTGTAAGATTGATAGTTCCACGATTGGTAAATCTTGAAGATTGAAATAGCTGTAAGATTGGTAAAGCTCTATGGTTTATAAAGCTTTAAGATTGGTAAAGCTCTAAGATTGAAATAGCTCTAGCGTTTGTAAAGCTCTAAGATTGGTAAAGCTCTAAAATTGAAAATTTCTAGGATTGGTAAAGCTCTAAATTTGGTGAAGCTATACGATTGGTAAAACTCTTAAGATTGATAAAGTTCTAAGATTGGTAAAACTCTAAGATTGAAGTCTCTAAGATTGGTAAAGTTTTAAGATTGAAATAACTCTTAAGATTAGTAAAGCTCTGGCTCTAAAATTGTTAAAGCTCTAAGCCTTGAAAAGTTCTAAGATTGCTAAAACTCTTAAGATTGATAAAGCTTTAAGTTTGAAAACGTTTTAAGATTGGTAAAACTCAGACTGAAAAGCTCTAAGATTCATAAATCTTTAAGATTGAAATAGCTCGATGATTGGTAAAGCTCTAAGATTGAAAAGTTCTTAGACTGGTAAAGCTCTAAAATTGGTAAAGCTATATAATTGGTAAAGCTCTAAGATTGATAAAGTTCTAAGATTGAAGTCTCTAAGATTGGTAAAGTTCTAAGATTAAAATAACTCTAAGATTAGGAAAGCTCGAGCTCTAAAATTGTTAAAGCTCTAAACCTTAAAAAGTTCTAAGATTGCTAAAACTCTTAAGATTGATAAAGCTTTAAGGTTTGAAAAGTTTTAAGATTGGTAAAACTCAGATTGAAAGAGCTGTAAGATTGATAAAGTACTAAGATTCATAAATCTTTAAGATTGAAATAGCTCGATGATTGGTAAAGCTCTAAGGTTTGTAAAGCTCTAAGATTGGTAAAGCTATACGATTGGTAAAGCTCTAAGATTGGTAAAGCTCTAAGATTGAAAAGTTCTAAGATTGATAAAGTTCTAAGACTGGTAAAGCTTTAAGATTGAAATAACTCTAATATTAGTAAAGCTCTAGCTCTAAAATTGTTAAAGCTCTAAGCCTTGAAAAGTTCTAAGATTGCTAAAACGCTTAATATTGAAAAAGCTGTGAGATTGATAAAGCTCTAACATTGATAAAGCTCTAAAATTTACGGAAAGGATTCTTTTTCCAAGTCTATAGGGTCTTATCATCTATTCAGTTCACTCAGCACTTAAGGCCGGTACATTTGATCATTCATCCGTACTGATGTAGCCCGGTAGGTGTGGAGAAAGAGTCCTGTCCATCACTACTTACACTGCCACCTCTGCTCGCAGGCTGCGAGAGCCCGGCGGACGTGGTGTTTGCCCTGGACGCATCTGGCAGCATCACCAAGCAGAACTTTGAGCAGGTGGTGGCCTTTACCAAGAGCCTCATCACTCAGCTGCCCGTCGACTCGGGAGCCCGCGTGGGCCTCATGACATACTCCGACAACCAGAAGGTAATCAGTAACCAACGGTTTACAGTTGCTGTCATTATTGAATGAAGCAAGAGAGTGTAAATGTAGATAGAGAACAATTTTACTCCACAGATATAGTAACTACTGGTGTGCTGTTTAAGTAATACTACTATCTGAAGGACTCCACAGATATAGTAACTACTGGGTCCGTATTCTCGTACGTTTCGGTACGCCGAATCGGCCATTTTTTGCTGAATTTATCGCCTGAATCAACATATGCTATTCTCAAAAATGTGCATCAGCAAAAATGTTATTTTAACTGCCGATTCGTGCGACACCTAAATAGGTCTTGCACGATAAAAGAAAATGGCTAACATAGTTCTCAATAATATTTTATTTCATCAAAATAAGGATAGGATTTATTGCCATGACAATGACCCCTTAAATAATTCATAGTTAATTTACCTTATCGGAAAAAGCAATATTTAGCTCCTCCATGTGTCCCCTCATGCAATCCATTAAAAACAGTTTTTCTCTCTGGGTCCAGGGTGGACTTCTAACAGTTTTTGTTTTGGTTTATTGCTCTTGACATGCCATTGTTTACAAATAAAGCTGACGATACAGCTGTCTAAACAATAACTTTCTTCTCCAGAAAACGAAAATTAACAATAAGCCTTGTTGCACGAACTGTGCGAAATTCGTTGGGGCAAAAAAAGATATTGCTATACAAGAATACAATTTTCTAGCGAATCGGCCCAACGATAATAATTGAATTCGGGCGAATCCATTCCACGATACATATGAGAATACAGACCCTGGTGTGTTGTTCCAGACGTACTACTACCTGAAGGACTACACGCGCCGACAGGACCTGATGGAGGCGTCTACCATCCCCTACTTCATGGACGGATCGACCAACACGGCCGGAGCTCTCCAGAAGCTCCGCGACGACTTCTTCACCACCTTCCAGGGTCTGTACACAGGCCAGCTACTTAAGAGCCCTGGCTAATGGGTTAGATACTGTCACATGGCCGTGCATTTGGCTGTTTCTAATTGTTCATGAAGCTTGGACCAAACAAGATAACTAGTTCAGCTCGTGATATAATAAGTTTGAACGTTGTTTATGCTACACTTATCTACTTGTTTGCGTTTTCAATACAAGCCAAAAATAAAAACATAATATAACATGAGTACAATTACTTATAAAGTATGAATTACTTATGAAGTATAAAGCATGAACTAAATATCAAAATAATAACATACAATCAGAGTAAAAGCTTGTCATCTAGATAACGCAATATTTGTGGTATGCAATGGCAGATCCAGGTTTTTGGAAAAGGTGGGCACACTGAAGAAATAGGGAAGGGCGCACATCAGGGATTTCATGAAAAACTCTATGAAAATGAACTATTTTGGTGGGAAAAGGGTGGTGCACCCCCTCCCCTTGGATCTGCCTATGAGTATTTAATATTGAGATATCGACTGTATAAGATAACGTGACTGAGCAGGTGACAACGCGGCTGCCCCCAACGTGGCAGTGGTGGTGACGGACGGCTACTCCAATGACCTGGCGGCCACGCTGGCTGAGGCACGGCAGGACCGCGGCCGCGACATCAGCATCATCGCCGTCGGTCAGTCACAGTAATAACGGTCTACAACATTACTTAGTTTGCTTAATATTTGGTAAGTAAGTATCATTGCATATTGTAAAGAAAGTGGTTCAGAGACACAATGCATCCTACGTTGATTACAACATGCCCAGCGCAAAGTCAGAGTGTGTATTGTGCGCCGAAGCTGGAAGGCTACTTAGGCTATAAATAGCCTGATGTGTCAGACAGTAGGCGGCGCGACGTGGCAGCATATAGGCAAGTCAAGAGACTTGTCTACCTCGTCACGGGGGATTGGTGTATGTGGGAGCACGTCAGACCATGACGTTTGAATCCACAATCTTCCAAATTACCTTTACATGCAACACTGACTTTTGTTTCCATACTGTAAATGTATCATATGATTATAAGTTTTTATTTCTCTTCAACTATATGCATAATTTCTCCTATTGAAAGTTATATTCTGAAGAGGACAGAGGTTGAAGAACTTTAAAACAATGATTTTGGATATTTTATTAATTTAGTATATCATTTGGAAAAATTAAACATATATTTGAAGAGAAATAAAAACTTACAATATGATACAAAGAATCAAGAACAGAAACCATTTGCTTTCATCATACATTTAAAAAATTTCACATTTTACCTTTGTATCTAAATGTTGCATTAGCTGGACTAGACAGTGGTTTTGTTTCTAAGGGTTTACGTTTTTATGTAGATGTACATATGTCCATACTTTTTGTTTTATGTACGCCTGTATTTTAATACTTCTGAAATAAAGTATCCGTATGCGTGTCCTTATTAGCGAGGCTGGGTGTTGTAGGTGTTGGTGACAGCATCCGGCCGTTTGAGCTAGAAGGCATCGCCTCGTGGCCGGTTAACAATAATGTCTACACTGTGCCCCAGTTCAGCCAGCTGCCCACCATAATCACCTCCGTCCGCGACGCCATCTGCAATGGTAAGAGTCCTCACTTCTACTTCGAATACAAGATAACTATTTCAACCACTTTTAGAAAGGCTCATGATTTTTTTTCCAATTTGGGTATTTTTTCTCCAAAAGTAACAATCATGTGAATGGTGTGGAATAGGACTTTCCCCACAACCCTGCAGCAAGTGATTGTAGACGGGACTACCTCGCTAATAACGTTTGTGACGTTTCCATAAGTGTCATATCCTGTTTACGCAGCATTTTTTACAAAGATGAAGAAAGATGTGTATTGACAATGATTCCTTGCTCGCCCAAAAGAACATTTGAAGTGCTAACCATGTAAATTTGACACCATCACATTTATTTACATTTACATGCATAAAGTTGCTTTTTTCTGACACCTCAGTTGATGCGTGCCTTGTATACATGGGTCCTGGTAGACTGCACAGTCTGTATACACATACTTGACGCTTTGTATAGCGTTGTTACATACACTTGATATTATGTATGACTTTGTTACAAATACTTGGCAATATGTATAACTTGGTTGCACATACTTAACTCTATGTATAACCTTGTTACAAATACTTGACGTTATATATTATTTTGTTACACATACGCTATGCTATGTATAACTTTGTTATGCATACTGGACATTATGTATGCATACTTGACACTGTGTATGACTTTGTTACACACACCTGACAGTATGAGTGTGTTTTGTGTGCCAGCTGTGAACGAGTGCCAGAGCAACCCGTGCCGTAACGGTGGCACGTGCTGGGACATGCGTCAGGGCTACTGGTGCGAGTGCGCGACAGGCTACACAGGCAGGAACTGCGGCCGCGGTCAGTAGCTCACACAGTATAGTAAGATAAGAATAAGAATAAGAATATTTATTTCGATAATAACGGTACACAAAAGTGTAACATATAATCATCGTAAAGAAGGTAAAAATATACAATTTATATACATGGAATAGCTAACTAGCTAAAATTGACTAGAGTAAACATATGGTACAGCTAAATCAGTATATAATATTCTTCCAGTGACAGTAAATAGCACTATTTGTATAAAAAGTAGATGCAGTAATATTCAGTAAGATAGTATTGTCAGAGACCTCCAATCTCTTAATAAAACTAGTTACATTGTTTCTAATTAAAATATCAAAATGATTAATACCATATTGCAAGAGAGTAGCAGATATACTGATGCGATGATATAAATTCATCAATAAACGAAAAATTCTATTAAAAGCAGATCTGATCCTTCTGTAAACATCTTGACTAAAATTAGACCATAAATGACAACAATATATACTTGTGCAGTAACTCTTAAAGAGCTGTACCTTAACATCATCAGAGCAATGCTTAAAATTACTAATCAGACTGTTACCTCGAATATAAAGTGTACGAATTGATCTAGAAATATCCATGTGATCCTGTCTATCACTAGTCATTGTAACACCAAGGTATTTATGTGAATCTACTAAGTCGACTAGCTGGTCATTAAGAAACAGAGATGGCACTTTAGGCATATAAATATTACGAGATTTAATACACATGTATACAGTTTTCTTTGCATTAAAAACAATATCACAGGTCTCCGCATATTCTTGACATTCTAAAATCATATGTTGTAAAATACTAATGGATGGTGCAATGAGAACACTATCGTCAGCATACATCAAATGATTGACACAAGTATTACTGATATAACAACCAACATTAAGACTATTCAAGCGTACAGAAAGATCATCAACATATACATTAAAGAGATATGGTGACAGGACCCCGCCCTGGCGAGTTCCATTCGATGATTTGAAGGCATTACTAAGACTTGATCCCCATCGCACATAAAAATTCTGATGTGTATACCAAAACACAAGTAAACGAACAATAATTTTTGGTATTCCTCGTGTTAAAAGCTTATCAAATAGCACCCAAAAATTAAGTCTATCAAATGCTTTCGACCCATCGAGATAACAAATAAAAACAAGACTAGATTTATCATGGTAATAATCAATAATATGCTTAAGAGTAAAAACACACATGTCTGTAGAGTAACCAGCCTTAAAACCAAATTGATTACAGCAAGTGACTAGACAATATTGGTATCTATTATTTAAAGTACAATTGTCTCTAAAATCTTAGATAAAACACTTGTAACTGCTATAGGTCTATAATTGTCTTTACTTCCCAGGTCACCCCTCTTGTCCTTGACAATGGGGGTTAAGAAAGTGTCCAAGAGTTCAACAGGCATATACCCATGTAGTATCATAGAGTTAAATAGCATACATAGCAAACCACACAACCTGTCAGGACCATACTTGAAATGCTCACTCTGCAAGCCATCTCTGCCACATGCCACATAATATAAGATAAATTTATTGGCTTTGCAGAATGTGTTGTAAACATGACTAAGTATGAGTAATAACAATAATGACATATTATGTTTAATTGTCTTTCCTTACCACTTGATTATTCATAAATTGTTCTGTAATTTAAGTTTATTCATGTTGCATTCTTTTGTGACGATGACCGCAAGTTTGAAAATATTTAATTAAATGTGAATGAAATATTAATGAAATAAATATATTCTGCTACAATTGAAGGGAGTAGATCAATATTTTTGCTTTTTCAAAGTTTATGGTTTTCTGTGAAGGTAATAATGTAAAATCATGTGGAAAAACTTGACATTGCGAGTCACTTTTAGTTTTATAGAATTCATTGTTCATCAGAATATTTTGAAACATTGAAACACTTCCTGAACAGTTTGCGAAGCTAATGATTTGAGCTGAGGCGGCTCCTTGCACATTGATCAAATTAGTCTCACTTCTGTATGGCTGCTGTTTAATAAGTATCTGAAAAGTCAACTTTGTAAGTACTTTTACTCGTGTAAAACTTCAATCTCATTACATGAGAGAACGTAGTCTTCACTCGCATTGTTTTGGCTCCAGCATGTAGTGGCATCGCCGACATTGCCATCATCCTCGACATCTCGGGTTCGATCCGCTTCGAGCGCTTTGAGGAGGTGAAGCAGTTCCTGTCGGACATCATCAGTGAGCTGGAGGTGGAGGATGGCAAGGTGAGGGGGAGGGGGGGGGGGAGGGAGGTGAAGGGGGAAGATGGAAGGGAGGGGGATTGGGGGTGTTGACTGGCTTGTTTAGAAATGTTTTTACGCAGGGTAAACATGAATTAAGATCAAATGGAAGCGAGAATTAATTGATTTGATAATTGATTGATAGATTGATTGATTGACTGATTAATTGATCAGTTGATTGATTTGTTAAATCATAAGCTTGCTGTTTCATCATCCTTCAAACTAACGTGATAAAAACGTTAACGCAATTTCCTAGTTTATGGTCTATGCTGGATCAGACAATCTGACGGCTCTTGATTCAAAACATAGCTAAATCTAAATCAACAAAAATGTAACCAATAATTGGATATAAGAAATAAATGAGTATGGGTCTGGCAGGTGCGCGTGGCCCTCATCACGTTCCACGATGACGCGCGTCTCGAGTTCGGCCTCACGACCTACACACACATACAGGTGAGGAGCGGAAGCACGGAGGTATATGGTAAGGTGGCTAGTGTCTGAATAATTCACAATGAAAACTGATCTACAGTTTCATTCAGGCGAGATGAGCTTTGCAACTCGTCAACACATGTGAAATGATGTGGAGTTTTTGTATTGGTGATATAACATTGATAACATTAGACTTATAACTTTAGGTCCAGTAATAACTATATCACATTCCTTGTCAAAGTGGTGGGATTTTAACACACTACCATGTGGCACTAAGTCAGCCAGCTGTTCAGGCTCATATCTCCACTCATGAGAATACAACACTGTCATTCTACAGCTTTTGCTTTTATCTTTATCAAAACTCATCACCCCACAAAATAAATATAAACTATCATGAATGTAATTGACAATAAATAAAGTCTATCAAATATCACGCTTAAACAACTGAAATAGTTCAGCATGTCCTCATGTGTAATGTTTCCAGTACATTATCAATAACTCCAGATATTTCTGTACTTTGCAAAATGCACACTTTGACCATAGCTGTAGTCTTTCAAAAGAACTTATATCTAATAGTTGTTTAACACTATTATTACAATAAACAAAAATCGCTCATGTAAACCATATATCAAGTGCAAAGAAAAAGAGCAAGTGCAATTGCGACAGTCTTTAGCTAATAGATATATCTTAGTTTATGGTCTAGAGTGTTTGTGTCTTTTACAAACCCTAGGAATCCCACTGATACTAAAGATATAGCCTCAAACATTCTGGTCTGTTGTAGTCTTTACAACCAGAGTATTCACTAGCAGCAGCTGCAGAAACAGAAGCATGCGTGGGTGATTTACACCTGCGTCATACAGAGGCTTTTAGAATAGGCCTTCATGTCAGATCATTTAAAGGCCACCGTGCTGTGTTACAGGACATCCAGCACCACCTGATGGGGGTGGAGTTTGGTGGCGGCCGCACCAACATCGCGGCGG
The DNA here is from genome assembly GCA_019095985.1 of Streblospio benedicti. Classification (NCBI taxonomy): domain Eukaryota; kingdom Metazoa; phylum Annelida; class Polychaeta; order Spionida; family Spionidae; genus Streblospio; species Streblospio benedicti. Next base: position 36,660,714 of record CM032659.1, on the reverse strand, counting down.
CGCTGGAGATCGCGCGCGGCCAGGTGTTCCGCTCCGACCAGGGCGACCGCCCCGCCGCGCAGAACATGGTCTACATGTTCACAGACGGCAGCTCCAACATCAGGTGAGGTCCGTGGTCCAACAGCAGGTGAGGTCCGTGCTCCAACATCAGGTGAGAGATTCCTTGTTTCAGCATCAGGTGAGATTCCTTGTTCCAAAATGAGGAGAGAGATCCTTTGTTTCAGCATCAGGAGAGAGATCCCTTGTACCAACATCAGGGGATAGATCCCTTGTTCCAAAGCACAAGTATGATTTAGCACTATAACAAACATAAATCAATTATGACATACGAAATGCAACAAAATTATAATCAACATCACATGAACTACGGAACACATTAGCTTCATTTGCACATCGTTATAGACACATAAATAAATCACATGTTTTATGTGATTTGTGAATCAAGCCAAACCTGTGACAATGTGTGGCGGCGTCTGTTTTCAGGGCGGTCGAGACGATCCCTTTGGCCATCGACCTGAAGATTGATGGCGTCCACATCACTGTCACCGCCGTGGGCCGCGACCTCAACGAACTCGAGCTGCAAGGTTGGTGTAAACACTCATGGGTGCTTAGAACATTGGTCAATGTGCCGGAAGGGGTGGACTTCCTAGTGAATGCATATTGACATCGTCTGTACATGCTAGTGTGTGCATATTTTATACACAGTATTCTTCTGTTCCAGGCATCGCAAGCCTGCCCACGCCCAGCAACCTTCTGATGTCCCTCACCTGGTCTACGTTCCGGTCCATGCTGACGGGCGGCGTCGCCTCCATGTGCAACAGTACGTGCAGCCGTTATTGCAATCCGACCCGCGAAGCTTTCAGGCGTCCCAGATCCTTGTCAGTCGGTCACCTGTAGACACAGAATTGTGGTTATCTCAAAAGACTGACGGGACGATTGAAGGTTTTCGAGATAGGCTTGCAAAAACAGCCCAAAAGCTGCTTCATATTGAATAATAGTATGTATGACTATGAGTAGTAACACTTAAGTAAAAGCAGAGTGATATGAATGACTGTGTTTTTAGGTGTGAATGAGTGTTTGTGTTTTAGGTGTGAATGAGTGTTTGTGTTTTTAGGTGTGAATGAGTGTTTGTGTTTTAGGTATGAATGAGTGTTTGTGTTTTATGTGTGAATGAGTGTTTTTTTAGGTGAATGAGTTTTGTGTTTTAGGTGTGAATGAGTGTTTGCGTTTTAGGTGTGAATGAGTGTTTACGTTTTTAGGCGTGAATGAGTGTTTGTGTTTTAGGTGTGAATGAGTTTTGTGTTTTTTAGGTGTGAATGAGTGTTTGTGTTTTAGGTGTGAATGAGTGTTTGTGTTTTAGGTGTGAATGAGTGTTTGTGTTTTAGGTGTGAATGAGTGTTTGTGTTTTAGGTGTGAATGAGTGTTTGTGTTTTAGGTGTGAATGAGTGTTTGTGTTTTTAGGTGTGAATGAGTGTTTGTGTTTTAGGTATGAATGAGTGTTTGTGTTTTAGGTGTGAATGAGTGTTTGTGTTTTAGGTGTGAATGAGTGTTTGTGTTTTAGGTGTGAATGAGTGTTTGTGTTTTCCCCGTGAATGAGTGTTTGTGTTTTTATGGCTGAATGAGTGTTTGTGTTTTAGGTGGAATGAGTGTTTGACAAATGAGTGTTTGTGCGCAGTGAGTAACAAATAGTGCTCTATTTATGGGATTTTAAACATATTATATTTGTTGAAAAGGAAGCTGTGGCTTCGCAATTAATTGTAAAATAAAGATTATATTTTATTAGAAATTGTAGACTTTCTTGGAAATTATAAAGTGCCAACAGCAGTACAGTAAGAATACATTAACACATTAACACAATGAGGCCAACTGCTAGATTCCACCTTAGACAATTTTTTATTATCTCAAAATTTGTGATGTAATGATGCATACAATAGTATAATATAGCTCTTCCAATAGAATCATTGCATAAATAATCATGTCCTCGTATTATATTCACTTAGAAAATGTGTATATATTACCATACTCACAACCTGGACCATCCAGTCATCAACTAATCTATTTCCCAAAGAATTCAAATCAAGAGCCAAGTCTTATGGTGATCAAGCCTTTCAAATAGCGGCAGTTAGATTATGGAAGTAGCTTTTCTGTCAATACAACAATCCATTTTGCGCTATACAAATATCGCTGTATTGTGCTGTTGTGTGTTGTCAGCACGACGTGGCCTTCCTATCATTGTGCTGCGGTATATGTTGAGGTTGATATTGCAGCGTGCCGGCGTCAGCATGACGTGGCCTTCCTGCTCGACTTCTCGGGCAGTGTAGACAACGTCAACACCGTCATCCTGGCTGTGAGTAACGACCCGCGCTTCTATGTCCTTTCTGCCCCATCTCTTCCTCTATCTGTAACCCATCTGAAGTTTCATACGGATCCAGGATCATGATATAAGATTCCACCTAATTAATACTTTGCAAATTGCCTCCTTGTTTAAAGCTGTTTTGTTTCCCGACAATAAAGTTTTTCAGTCATCCCATCATATGTTTCATAAGTGCCCTAGTCATTGATAATGGTAGACTAGATTTATCTTTTTTCAAATAACTTATTGTTTTGTTCATCATTCATGCTTCAAGTTAAAGATAAATGTTGCTTACTTACATGATGCATGATGTATTTGATTGCTAACTATAGTTTGAGTAGCAATCTCACCCTCACCTGTTGCTGACTTCGATGATCTCGTTATATTTTTCATAAGCGCTCTAGTCATTGATAATTGTAAACTAGCTTTCTTTTTTTAAATGACCTTTACCATTGTGGCGTTCATCATTCATGCTCCAAGCCAGAGATCCCCTTGTTGCTGACCGCTGTTTGTTGTAGTTTGTGCGCCGCGTGCTGTCCGGCCTCGAGTTCCGCCGTGACCAGGTGCGCGCCGCTCTCATCACCTTCGCCGACGACGCCCAGCTCGTCTTCCGCCTCGACAAGTACAGCGTAAGTGACCCCGAGCTGACCGCGCACTGACCGCTAGCTGATTACTCACTGATCTTGCTGGGGTGATTACACAGCAACCTACTGATGACCTCCCCCTCACCACTTACTGACCACCAACCGACCTCCCTCACCGACCACTAAGTGACATTCCTTTGGTCAGTCCCTGACCCCTCACTGACCAACCTCTCACTGACCTTGCTTCAGCCACTCCCTGACCCCTCTGACCGTGTTCCAGGACGTGCTGACCCCCACTGACCCCCCTTTGACCCCATTGACCCCTCTGACCGTGTTCCAGGATGTGCGTGACGTGCTGACGGCGCTGGCGTTCCAGCGCTCTGGCGGCCGTACCAACACCCAGGCGGCGCTCGAACTCGCCAGAACCAGCGTCTTCCAGGTGCGTGCCACTTGGGATTATATTGGTATCATTACTGCAGTTCCCGTTCGATGATATAATGATGACGGAATCTACAGAAAGTGGTTCACTTCCTAGTTCACCAAAAACCTCTTTGTTGTTATTATTGCATAGAAATAAATCCAGAAAATGCTATCTAATTTCGGACCTCTAAGTATGACTAATTTTGATTGCAAAAAATTTTAGCCGGTGTATTTGCAAATAGATTCCAAAATGTTATAGACGATATCATAGATTCGGACCATTTTGCCAACATACAAAATAGGTTCATAGGTACTAGTGTGCATAATTTAATTGATGTATTTGAATATTGTGAAACGAAGAATAAATCAGCAGCCCTTATATGTACAGACTTTGAATAGGCCTACGATACTGTTGAACAACTTTCTTGTTTGCGGTATTGAAAATTGAAAAAAAATTTGGTCAAAATTTTATTAGTGGGATAAAGTTATTATTTGCCAATCCAGTTTTAAAGGTTAGAAATAATGGATGGCTGTCCAAAAGTTATAAAATGGGCAGAGGTATCAGGCAGGGATGTCCTGCTTCTTCAATATTATCTATTCTAGGTGTAGAAGCTTTAGCAATTTCTATAAGAAGGTCTAAAGATATACATGGTATTAATATTAATGAAAATGAACACAAAACAAACAATTATCTACGCAGATGATACTGCAATATGTGTTCATGTTTTGAAAATGGCAACAGTAGTTGCCGCAATTGTCAACGGTAAATTGTGTTTGTGCTGTGTAAAGATGAACTAAATAATATATATAACCGTTGTGTGTTTGCAGACGCAGTTCGGCGACCGTCCGGTCGTCCCCAACAAGGTGATCCTCCTCACGGACGGCGGCAGCAACATCCAGTCTGACCAGACCGTGCTGCGCGCTGCCGACCTCAAGGTAAGGATGACCACCCACTGACCCCACACTGACCCCACACTGACCACTCACTGACCACTCACTGACCATGCATTTCTCACTTTATGATGTATTGTCCACTGTTGATTGACCATCCACTGACCACTCATGTTTCGGTTGCAGAATAACGGCGTTGACATCCACGTGGTTGCCATCGGTGACCAGGTGGACCTGGGGGAGGTGAACCAGGTGGCGTCTGGGACGGCCGAGCCCTTCGTGTACAGGTCAGCCGCACCAAATGGGGCATTGTCATGGGGGGTTTTAGCGTGTACACCATCGATCAAACGTACTATACCCATGAGATTCCTCAAGTGCACTTCTCCTAAACCTGCCAGTGGCATTTTCATGAGCTTTTGTTAAGTACTGTGGAAGGTGTTTATTTCCTTATGGTGGTCGCAGGCTGATCAGGCCTTGGACAGGATACATAGAACAAAACGGTCTCTTTCCTGTGTGGCAGAGATGGTGCAGTATCAGATGTCAAATTGACCTCCGAAATATTTCACCAGAGATTGGATTATCATAAATTATTTTCCTCTGTTTCTTGTCCTATTTCTGCCACTCCTACGCGGTCTAAATTAAATTGAAATTTAATCTATGTTGGTCCAAATTTTATTTACTTTACTTTTTAACATGTTTTGATACTACCAGTATGCTTTTCAAATTAAAATTTCAAAATATTAGTTCCAAAACTACTGGTAGTATCGAAACATGTTAAATAAAATTTGGACCAACATAGATTAAATTTTAATTTAATCTAGAGACTGCATTGGAGCAGCAGAAATAGAACACAGAACAGAGGAAAATGTGACCACATTCTGCATACCATATTTCACGAATCTTGTATAGATAATTTATTGATTTATATGACCTAATTCTCAATTCAACCCTTATATCATGATGTTCTATACGTAAACTATTCAAACCAGTAGGATAGATACATGTACTTCTATTTGTGTTATAAGCATAGAACACTGAGTCTGCAAATCTATACCAATGCTTGGATTGATCACTTGACCTAATTTAAATCCTCAAATAAAAGGCCGTCTGTGATTGGTTGACACTTTCAACGAGCAGTAGTGATGTTGTGTTTGTGTTTTCAGGCTGGCGGGCACGAGTCAGGTGACCCAGATGGCGGACGCTCTCCTCACGGCACTCTGTACATAGCCACAGGTCAGTGCAATTACTGTACATCACCCACAGTAGGTGGATGTGTGCGCTACGTCACTGCAGACTCGTGGGTCTATAGTGAAAGCCGCAAGTTGTCACTATCAAAAACAATAATCAATCGTCAATTACTGTTTTTGTGGCATGTAAGGAGATTTCATTTTCGTACTAAATTATATTTCCAGATGAATTAGGTATAAACAAATGGTTAAAACAATATTTTATATGAAAAGGGAATAATAGTGCACAATATGCGCTTTTTGAATTTGAAGAACGTGAATTCTTGAACAGTTGCTGTTAGTGTTTTTTTACCAATGTGGTCGCGGGCTGGTTGAAGCATCCTGGGTGACCCAATTGAATCTATATTTTTAGAAAATGTTTCAATGCTACGATTGTGAATATGTCATATAGTTGAAGTCAACACATTGACAGAAACATGCGCTGAAACAAAAATATCACAAGATTAACTATTCATCAGAAAATATATAAATACTAAAAAGTGTCTCAACCAGCCCCGCTCTCCCCTATCGTAGTATGTGCACATTATTGGGTGACTGTACTAGTATGTGTGTGTTTCCATTTTTATCCTGCTCTTAATCATTGTAATAAACTTTCTATTTCAGAGGGAGAATGTGACACCAGGACAATCCCAACTCGCTGTTCCTTTCATAACGCACTCGTCACATCAGGACATTCCTTGCGCTTCTTTCCACGCCATAACGCGCTCCTCACATCACTCACACACTCTGTCTAGCTCTAAAAAGCTTCGTGAGGGAATATTGAACTCCTGAAAACGTGTCACAACGTCCTCCTGCAATAGGGAAGACTGTCCATGATACTGTGCCATGGGCTGCTCAATATTTATATGTATATATTCAGTGATTTCCTATCCATGTGGCAATGGCCATATGAGTAACTCACCGGGAAGACCATGAACTTAGCTTTTGCTCAATTTTGCCTCATCTAGTGTTTGTAAGATTCAGGGATTTTGCGAGATCGTGATAATTAAATGTGACCACAGTGAAGACCATTTATCTCATGTGTTTGAACAATATACTCATCCCATTGTGATAGAAGTCCTCTTGGACGTTTTATACTGGGTTTTATTTTTGGTTAAGTTTATTCATATTAAGTGACAATGTCATGATAAAGTTTGAATACATAAGCAAATGATATATAATATTAAACAACAAAAGTCCATGCCTTGTAATGCTTTAATTAAACTGTATTTGACATTGGACACTTGACAATGCGGACATGTTCCCAACTTTAGCTTTATTTTGTTTTATGGTACAAATTGTAACAGACTAGTGAAGTGGCAGATCCGGGATTTCACCAAAGGGTCAGACATAATGCACCCTGGATCTGCCCCAGCCATCACTTATTGCTCAACTATTTATTGCTCAACTTTACAGCTCGTGTGGGTCTGTAGCTCATAACCCAACACTTCTTCATGTACTGAAATTGATATTGCACTTATAATAACAGGGTATTAGATGTAACTCGTGTAGTGTAGTGAGGTCATAGCACACTAGGATGCTACTGTTTACGGGATAGATTTCTATGTAATAAAACTGTTTCATATATTCAGTGTTTGGTTTTATTCTGCGACTTTTTCCATAAAACTTATATCGTCAGGAAGGGAACCATATAATTAATTGTTACTTTCATTTATTCATTCATTTATTCATTTATTTCGTTCTTCATTCAATTCCTTCTTCAAACTCTTTATGCTTTAAAATATTCATTCCAGTCTAATATAAAATATCTAAGAAGCGGACACATAAAAATATCTAGTCTTCCTATTAGACACTTTCAATGTGTTAGAATCTAAACATGGCCACCACGTTGTAAATCCAATCTTTAAAATATATTTCTTCAATATTTACATGAGAGAAAATACAAACATTACAAATATGTTTTATTTGAAAATCACATTCACATAAATAAAGAGCATGCAAAAGTTCTGCATATCCTGGAAACTCTGGTGAACTTCCTCCTTCAAGCAAGGAACAACCACAGTGAACGGTTTTTTCCCCCACTCATCATTCCCTCATTGTTCCCTTCTGTTATAAGCGTTGGCTAAAAAACAATATCGTTATGTAACATTTCTTGTGCGACACTCCAATAAATGGCTGTTCCGGAATAACACATGTTTCATGTCACATCCTTAAAAATAACTTAAAATACGAACTCTTATATGGTATCAGAAGTCACGGATTATGGATGCGTGTAACAAACCCTCAATGCTGTCCTTAGATGGTAACCTCTCTGAAAATTGGCGCCTTTTCAAACAGCATTTTGATATATATCTGTTGGCGTCCGGGAAGAAAAATGCCGCCGAGGATGTTGTTAAGGTAGCTTTGTTACTTAATCTCGCGGGAGAGGAGGCCCAAGAAGTATTCAATACTTTTACATTTGCTGAAGAAAGTGAAGCAAAGAAAATTGATGTTGTTTGCCAAAAATTTAGTGCATATTGCAACCCCAGAAAAAAATGTAATCTACGAGCGTTATGCGTTTTGGCAATGCAGTCAAGAAGATTAGTATGTGACGTTATTGAAAAAAAATCAAATCATGTGAATATGACGCTGCTTCTCAAGATAAAATGCTAAGAGATAAGTGTTGTAATAATGTAATACATGTACACTCATGTAATGTATCTCTAGATCTATTGGCATATGAAGTAAGGTATACTCCCCTTGTTGTGATGTCATTGATTATTGATCTTTGCAATGTGGCACATGTGCTAGACTAGAATTTGTAAAAAATACATTTCAAACAGTTTAATTAATGTGTTGTTGTTCATTGCACATACGCACAACAATAAAAGCAGTTGAAAACAAAACATGGTGACCCCAGACCTG
>CM032659.1:36588080-36652275 GCA_019095985.1 Streblospio benedicti | reverse complement strand
TTTTATAACGTCATAGTTAAATCAATGTTTAATTTCTCCAAAAACCATGTCGCACCCAAGGGGGGAGGGGGGTGAGGCAAAGATGACGTCATTTCATTTGAGGGGGGGTGCTGCAAAGATTTCACAAGCCTGTCAGGTTGTTTCTTCAGATCCATAGCTATCTCATACAGTAATAGTGACTAGTTGAAGAGCATCTTGAGTGACCCCCTCCCCCCTCCGCTATAGCAAAAGTCACCTACATAGTCATTGCATATTTGGACAATTGCGAAAAGAAAATATTTGAAAAAATATACCTTAGTGTGATAAAAAGGTTCAGCGACCCCCCCCCCCCCCAGGAATCGGAAAAGTTGGACGACTCCCCCCCCAAACCACACACACACCTTTTTGGATGACCCCCCCCCCCGGTATCATTATTCATGATCGTTCCCTTGGTTCTTCAGGGATCTTTTCTTTGGGAACAACACTCTCTGTTAATATTTCTTTTTGACAATTAGCTTTCCCAGAGTATTACATTCGTAGTGTTCACACACAGCTTTCGAAGCATTTTTTGCTGTTTTGCAAGAGGTTACCAAATACAGCTGTGACGTAGAAATACTAAGCACTAGACAAGCCAGCGCCTTCTGCACTTTACTGTTCCATTCTGCTATTTGTGCATCAGTGGCACTATCGGCTACAGTCTCTACTACATATTTCCACAGTTCTTTAGACAATAGCATGTGTTTAACTTGACACTTCCATGTCATCAAATTATTAGTTTCTAATTTGTCAATGACCCAAGGTTCGCCAAGACTACCAGCCATCTTGAAAACGTGACAGACTTCTCGTGAGTTGAAAAATAATCATAGCAATTCACCATCAATTATAAGTCAAATTCCATAAAAAAACTGCACCTACACAGCTCATTCAAACAACAAATGTTCCTGGATGTCTGGGCCCATAACCTGTTAGAATATCCGTGGAATTTGTGCTGAATAGTGCAGGAATTAATAAAACACGTGCTGCTCTTGTCAAATATTCTATTCCAGAGTATTTCAGAGTATTCTAACACTCTCTTCAACAACAACTTCATCTGTGTCAACTGCAGAAAATGGAGCCAGATGATCCAAGAGATTAACCACCATGATGTTTGTTTTAAGCTTCTGAACTCCTTACTTTAAGCCACCACTTGTAGGAAAGGTGTAAGAATGCACAGCTAAAAGAAGAGATTAATTTGGCATTAATACATAGTTCTTTTGTTTAAGTCAGAGTAGTATTAGAGTTAACCACCAGCACTTGAACAGATGCGACGAGACTTTTTTGTGCGTCGGTTGTGCGTCGGGGTTACTCTGACCTTACGCCGGGTTTGCGCCAGCCTTGTCCCGGCTGTGAGTTGACTATGGGCTGGGAAAAATCAATCAATGCCAAAAGTGGTCATCTATCAGCAGATGCTCGACGCATAACAAATTTTGCCTGGAAAATCCTAGAATGTATGCGTCCACCTTACACTGATACTGGTGGGACATGGCCTTAAAGGCCTTATGACTTTCAACATTCAGCTAACTGTTACTATTGGTATTTAATATCAAATCGAATCTTAATTAAGTCCTTTTTGGCCTTAAAATGAAAAAAACACACGTGTATATATGTAGTTGGATGATAGTAATACAATGTTGATACCTCAACTCAATTTATTTTATGCTTAGAATAAATAAACAGGCATCATTCAATACGTTTGTGGAATTATTATTTTTCTACTTGATTATGTTTTAGTGACAATGACCTGAATGTACAGTTGGTGCCTGCATCTTTTATAAGATGCTCCTAACAACATCCTTCATTCAGGTAAAGTTTTAAGCTTTTGCTCACTAGACAGTGATACGTAAAATAAATCTTTCAAAATCCACTCAGCGTCGGGTCCAAAATCATAACGCAAACGAACTCACTGTTAGTTCTGCTTTTCGCCGGCGCCGCGGCCCACCGGCTGACAAGATAATTCGTCTGCTTCATTTCACTCATCGTCCCGACAGCTCGGGATGTGCAGAGAATCATCGTGCGGGATACAAACACGGATAACACAGCATTAGGATACGATTTGGATGGACTAACTGGCTATGAACACGACAGGTGAGGTTCTGGGTTGACGTTGACAAGTTTGTGGGAAGAATCAGGCTTGAACGAGGGAGAAATTAGGAGTTTTGCGCGTTCTGGCGGCGAGCCAAGTGCACTTGTAGGGTTCAGCGGAGGTTACAGGCGGAATGTTTACTGTGGCTGCCGGTTTGAAAGTAATGTTTATGCTTACGGCTTGGAACAGACGTGTTTGGGTGGATGTGTAAGAACTGTTTATGTGGTTACATACACCATTAGGTGTACGTTGGATTGAGGTTTCCTAAATTTCATCACATTTCAAAACCAATGTTCAAGTCTGAATACTTTATACAATACGTTTGAACAGTTACATATACAGATGACTAAGTTTGATTTAATATCTACCATGATATCTACATCTACTATAAGTATCATATCCACCTATGTCAAAAAGTTAAAATATTAAGCCTGCAATTTAAAACAGTATCAAATACTTTTCTAAATATTCGTAATGTCAATGTTATTTAAAAGCCACTTTGCAATTCCTAAAAAAAACATTCTCTGTAGAAGTTAGAATAAGATACATTCTGGTTACTTCATTATGTTGTCCCATAAACACTGATAAGTCACTCTTGTTACACATGTGAATGTCAAACACGAATGTGACAGCGGTGATTTATGGCTGAAAGTTACATCTCTTCAAACGTGACCGGGTCCAAGGTCCATGTCAATAACTTGTTCATCATAAGTTCAAACATAACTGATTACAGTGATTAGGTTGTTGGTAGAATGTGATTCACGTTTGAAGTGATAAAATGAAATAGTGAGTCCTACAGAAAAAAAAAAAATCATGTAAAATGCTCTCCCAAGTTTGGAATTTAGACCGTTTTTTCATAGCATCTGAGGAAATTTCAGACAGAAAAGTAACTTTAAAAACAAATATCTAAATTGTTGTAGCTCAGTTACATTGAGGGTTTGACCTAATGGAGTGACCATCATTAATTGTACTGGGTGGGGGGGGCGCTCAATCTTCTTTGGTCACAGAAGGGAGGGCGCTCAATTTTAATTCAAAATGAGAGGGATGGCACTGAAACTGAAAGGTAATATTTCACACCCTGTTGTCGTGTATTGATATATTCCTGCAATATGCATTGTTTTGCATTTAAATGTATTGTAATATCTATACAAGTCTAAGTATGTATTCATTGAGCATTGGCAGTGAATCATTCATTGCTATACACTTTAAACGGTTTTCATGGAATCTGTCCAAATCAAACTCGCTCCCTAAAAACAATAGGAGGCCTCACATGTAGCTGGATCACGCACTAAAAATAAACGTGTTAACTGTCTTTGAATACCCATATTTCTGTGTGGCCCTGCTCTCTTTTTTACCCTTTCAGTCATATAACATACATACCATCTAACCTGAAAAATGAACAGAGATTTAAAGTAGTAGAGTTGATATTTGTGTGTTTGTGTTTCAGCGATGGACGCTGGCTACGTGACGAGCGATGCTGAGTTAGACTCGGAGTGCGAGTCGGACCCGGAGTCTGAGCTGACAGCCTGGCTCGTACACCTCAACCAGTGTGGGGCCGACGCCAAGGTAACTTAGTTTTGACTTCTGTAATGGCTGCTGCAGTATTTGGTGGTTTTACAATAAAGCCTAAAGTAAACCCAAACTTACCAAGTCGGACGCCGGTTTGACCTTGGTGTGTGTCCGTGATGAATCACACATCTTTGTCGTACATTTCAGCTTATTGTAGGCTTGATTCTAGACAGCTGTGTGATGTGTAGTCGTTGTTAGCCATACTCCTACGTCATGCATATGGTGTTGATGTAACTCACTTGCATAATATTTTTTAAAGAGGTCATGGGCCATATTGTCACATACATTGTATATCTTGGCCTACAGAATATTAGTTCACATGTTCTTGAAAACTGCTATCTTTATGGTGTAAATGATTAAGAGACCGACTAGAACGTGTCATTGGTTAATTCACCACACAAGAACAACAGTCTCAAACGTGACCTGGTTCTAAGAACATCCTGTTCACAAAGACCTGGATCTCTCCACCGATCAAAGGTCACGTTTGGTATTGTAATGTTCTACTTCGGCCATTGTTTGTTTTGAATTTTCACGTTACAGTTCGTAGAACCTTCAATTAAAACCGCTTGGATTTATAAAGAGACCACCTCAATAGTCAGACCATCCATCAAGGCCCAAAACCGTCGTAAAGAGACCACTGGGAACCTACATAAAGAGACCACCTCTCTATTGAGACCACTTTTAGCCAGTCCCCTGGGTGGTCGTGATAGAGAGGTTCTACTGTATTTGCCACTTTAAATTGCTAGTCGCAAATGGATGGAGTTACTTATGTATCTGGAAATAGCATTGGTTGTATCGCTTGTAATGCTTAAATCTTTATAACTTGTATGTTGAAAATGCCAATTTCAAAAGGTCATTTCCTTGTTGTTACGTTCGCTCTTATACTGATGCAGATTCTAAGGAAAACCACTTCAAATGTTGGTTTGTGAGATTGTTTAGACAAATATCCACTTGTGCTGGATGAATGTTTGACACATCCTTGCGGTGGGGAGGACTTTATAGATCATTCGACATTTGGTTTCATACGTCTACTGCACAGTAGTCGAGGATGAACATTTGTGACTGTCAGACTGGGGCTTTATCTACAGAATGTTTGATTTTTTCTTAGTATTTATTGAATTTCCAAGAATCATTGACAGTGTCATGTACAAGCAAAAATGTCCAAAGCTCTTCTCAATCAAACTCTTTGCTCTCTGAAGAAAGTGTTTCCAGCTTTAATGCCGAGAGCGACATCTTCATGAATCAGCCTGTTACATGTCTATTTACTGAGGTGTGAAAATCACCCCATTATTGCTATGTGAATGTGCCGCTAAATTATGACACAGAAGAGTGTGGGCTAATTCAATGCAGGCGTCTGTAGACTCAAGTCGCGTCAGGTCACATTTGTGTTTTCTTTCACAGGGCATAATGTAATAAATGTCATGACAGAGGTCTGTATATTTAATGAACATGACAGAATTAAGTGGACACTGTAGTAGTTTATTCATGTAAAAATAGTAGAATTACAAAGTAGGCTTTTAGTTATAAATCGTTTTGCATATTTTTGATGGTATTTCTTTTTGGCACCACAGTGTAAATATTGACATAGTACACGTCAATTAAATTTCCTACAATAAGTAAAAATAATAATCAGTCATACAACAAGATTTATGAGATTTCATTGGAGATGAGATAATTTTTGCCTAAGAATTGTGAAAAAAACCCACACGTTTTTAATACAATTCCAAATCGTTTGTATTTTAGATGATCATTCATCCTTCTTTCTGTCCATCTGTTCAATGATTGAGTGTGGTTAGTTTGTGTGTGGAATATTTTCCTACTGGACATCAACATGGAGCGAGTTGGAATGAATCTGGTGGGATTTTCCGGACTGTCCACACAGGATGCTAGCAAAGTGTGTTACATGGCTACAGTAATAGAGAGGAGGAAACAGCAAAAAATGTTTTTAACTGATGTTGAATGCATTTATAGAGTAGATTACTACAGAATATTCAATAAAGTATCATCTCTTGCTATTCAGAAGCAGTAGAACAATAAATGTATTGATGTGTTTAGATGTTTTACCTATTTAGTGTTAGAAAATTAGCAGAATAATCAAAAATATTCACAGATAAAATGAAAATTTTAGATACCACTTTGTATACATTGCAGTATTTGTTCGCGGGTTCTGTCCTAGTTCAGTGTAATCAGTTCAGATAAAGCATCTGTGTATACTGTATAGTTTACTTCTTAGCTGTATTCTTCTTAAAATAAGATTTTATTTAAAAAGCTTATATATTTACTATCAATTAAAACATTTTTAAAACAAACTCCCATTTTAAGAAGAATACAGCTGAAAAATAAACTACACACAATAGAAAATGAGACCTAGTGCTGTGGCTGAATACATGGAATACTCAGATAATGCATGAACACCGTGCTATGTGCCTCGAGGGTCTGCAGTATTGTGGTCAAACACAAACACTGCCAGCCTCACGCTGTGTAGTGACTGAGGCACTTGTGGTGAGTGCCGTGTGTAGGTGCACCACAAGTGCCCCCCGCGGGTGCTCCACGGATAAACATTGATGCTTTATCACCAGAAATGATGCTCCACGGCTGTGATTATTGTAGAAGCTCACTATGAAGCAGACACCTCGAGTGGTCTCAATAGAGAGGCGGTCTCTTTAGAGAGGTTCAATGTGGGTCAATTAGGCAATGGGCTTATTGTAAGAGGTATTGGAGGTTTTTAATGTATGACAGATATGATGTGAATGTACATGGGTAAAATACGATGGTTTCAATAGTCATTTTGTAACACTGTTAAGAAAAACAAGGAAGAGTTTGAGAGTTTTGGACCCCATTATAACTTGTATAGGATAAAACATGATGATCGTATGATTCTAGATATTACAAGACTTTCTCGCTACATTGAGAGTTGTATAACCCAGCGTTACATCTCCATACAAACGCTTGTTGCTGCAGCAGACTAATAACCACAAGTGGAGAATTTATCAGCCAATTCCCTGATAAAAATGCAGCCGCTTCCTTAATGAGTGATTATCCTTGACCTCTGCTAATCCGCGCTTGACCTGAGATTAGCAGATTATCTGGCCGGCAGACTTCTGTTGCTGATTATCTCGTCTTATGCTGATGATGGAAACAAAACGCGTTTTTTCTCCTCTGCAATAGACTCTTTTCTCCACTGGCTAAATCTCGTGTTCTGTTCAGTTAGCCTTTGTCAAGGCCAAGAATATAATTTAAAAAGATTATTGAAACCTGTGATGATTGCACTCAGAAACAGCGGCAGTCTAAATGTAGCAGCTTTGTGGATTATATTCTTAGATATTTAAACCCCAGCCTGTTAGAGTCAGTCTAAGATGTGCTATTGCATAACGAAGGAGTTGTATTCTGTGTGGGTGTTTTGATATGAAGGAAACTAAATACAAATAACTAAATATTGAATATCATAGCCTTTAGAAATGCTATGTTCAGCCAATTAACTTGAATACAATCGATTACTATTGCCCGATCTCTGCTGTTTGAATTGTAAAAATTGATTTGTTTGTACTCATTCTATCTGAGGACAACATCAGAGGGAAACGTTAACAAAGGAACTTTTACAATTTACGATTCAATTCAAACAGCAGACAACAGACGAGAAAAGTAATCACGAGAACAACTGCTGCTGTCCAACTTGTTAATTTGACAAAAAAAGAGAAATATTTAAAACAATTGTCAGAGATTTTCCATTTTATCAATATTTCATGATTTTCACCAATTTTGCCCACTTTACCAAATAAAATCAGGCTTTTTTATACCCAGACAAATCATGTTACTTGCCTCTAACACGATTATTGCCCAAATGACAAGAAATGGTGCATTTGTCATTGAGGGTCAAGTGGTCAGTTTTGCCAGATGGTCAGCTCCCAATGTGACAGTGAAACCGCCCACCTCTATACAGACATGGCCGTAATAACCCCAACCCCCCGTGAAAGGACCACCTCTCTATTGAGACCAGTTTATTATGTTTGTCTTTCCTTACCACTGAATCACACAATCAAAAAATAATCCAAAAATAACAATATAAATTCTTTTCTTTCATTTTAAAAGCTTTTCATCTGTAGATAGACCTTCTCAATTTTCGAGTTATAATTTTCCAACTAACACTCCTCTGTTTAATACATACAACAGTACCACCTTATTGCGACCACGCGAGGCGGTTGACAGAGGTTCCTCAGAGAATTGTGAGCTGTTTCATTACCTCAAGGTTAACGACCACGTTATTGTGTTTGCTGTTATTACCTCGCTTTACTGGATTAGTGCACGAGCCGCTACAATAATGTACAGTGATCACAATGACGGTCGTAGAGCCTCGGTATAGAGAATGGATGGAGGAGCACGTGTTATAATGTAAAGGATCCAAGTCTCGCTCTCACCACTTTTCTGTGATGACCGCTGTGGTCAGTGAGAGTAGAGAGGTAGTCTCTGTGTGGAGGTTCACGCTGGCCTCTTTAGGGACGTTTTGGACGGCAAGAATGGTCTTAAGTGGGCTGTTTATGTACATGGTGCTAGCTGGAGTTCACCCTGTATTGGTGAGAGCTGGCAGTTGTGTCTGGTAGACTTGCTAGGTCTGTTCTATTGAACAACATGTCTTGTTTCAAAAATATTTATATCTAATAGTTTTTTAACGAACTCTCATTGAAACCAATTCTTGTGTTTAAAACCAATGCCTCTTGATAAAGTTGTGACAATTTCCAGCTCCCACAGATACACAGGATGTTAGCAGATTGGCCAAGGATGTCATCTTGCACAAGGCTTATTATGTGGCTAAAAGTGTAAACTGTAAACAACATGAAAGTTTGAAACAATTATATAGAGGCATGTACTTTGATTGAAATGTTAGATCAGGCTTTTTCAAGGCAAATATTATCATTTTAAAATGTTGAAATGTTACATGTCATTTCTATGATCATCTTATTATATGCAGCATGGGTGAACCTTTGCTTTGACATTTGATATCTGTTGATTTGATACATCTCCTCCATTGTTGCGAGGGTGGAAGCTGCCAGCCTCGTGTCAGTGATGTGGGCCAAAGTACAGGCTGTGGTTACTATGACAACCGTTGCCGTAGATGTACAGACAGTCCCAGCCACAGTCAATGTCAGTAAAATCGTCAAACACATTATCTCAAATCCTCCCCTAGTAACGGAGAAAGTTACAAGGAGTTCGGATGCATATTTCCTACTGTAGTTTCCTATGACATTGTAGAGTTGTTGTTTTTGCTTCTTTAACGTACTTTTACATACAATGTGATCAGATCATATATAAGACATTGGCTGGAAGATATGAGATAGTTACTTTGTACTTGGTCCATCCATATGAGAGATTTGGCCAACATGCTGTCAACATTCAAATACAATAGGCACAAATGAAATAGATTTCTACACAATGTCTTTATAATGTGCAAAACACTGCCATAAAAACCGCTTCTCTCTCCTGACTTATCCTTCCATGCTATCTTCTCGTACCCAACACTGTCAGTAATAACATTCAATAAGTCGCTACATGCCAGGACACAAATTGTGCATCCTGTGGGTGTTTGGGGTCAGTGTGAGGTTGTGGGGGTCAGCACCCACTTGGTCCTTGCTGTTTATCACCCGTTTCCATAGCAACGCGTCTTGAGATGTTTATGTTTGTGCTCTGGGGATGTAAAAGTATGGGGATTTCCTCAAACTCCATTAGAATGTGAGTATGAAGACCACCTCAAGTGGTTGTGATATAGAGGTGGGCTCTGTATGGATATCGTAGATTGGCAAAGAAAGGTGATTTTATGGAGGTGGTCTCTATATGGAGGCTTTCGACTAAACAGAGGTGGTTCTAACGGAAGGTTCTAACACAATTCCCTTGACAATAAAATAAGATATGGCAAGTTTGCAAAATATTACTGATTTGTTTTCATATATATTGCACTATACTTTGCAGTACTTTATTGCATTTATAAAAAGTACCACACAGTATTACAAAGCTCAGCTAGTATTGCGCCCCCATCCCTGCTGTATAATCCTAGTGGCAAACACCAGACTTCTATGTTGACCATCTGTGTTTGTTGACGGACAGAGCCACAGTAATCTGTTAATCCTAATCCCGCTGTTTGCTGCTGTCACACACAGACCTCATGCTCCCACAGGGTAAACTACAGGACAACCACGCATGGACGCACTTAAAGGGGTCTCGAATCTCGACGGAGAGGTGCTCGTTATATGGAGGTCCCTCCATTGGAATCATTTTGAAGGATTTGGAGAGGGAAAAGTGTTGTTATTATAGAGGTGGTCTTGATTAGAGGTTGTACTGTTATTTAGTGCCACACGGAATCCCGGATGACCACAGTGACCACTATAATGCATGTCAACAGTGTGAGTGGAATGGACAGTGGTGCAATAGACGGGTATAGATGGCTACAGATCAACAGGGAACTCACATGGCCAACGCTACTTGACAAAAGGGAGGGGGGGGTTTACACTTTATGTAGGCGTTATGTAGGCGTTATGTTATTTCACTGTAGTTTTCAAACTACGTTAGGTAGGTGGGTGGTTAAAAATCAAGCAGTGCTGGTATCATTTGTTCAAATCCACAGCCTCTTCCACCACTGGCAGATCCAGGTTTTCAGAATAGTGGGGGAGGGTGCTTTTTAAGGATCTCTCGTGTTTTGAATGCGTGATGGACAGTGGAAAATCGCGTGAACATGATGAATTCTGTTGTTGTGAGCAGACTGCATCACAATGCCGGTGTCCGGTGTGAGCCTCCAGGTGGCAGCAGCTGTCTTCTCACCGGGTCCGGGACAGAAATACGCGCATTTAAGCGCCTGGTTTTTTTCCATCATAGCAGAGTTTTTTTACTCCATACGATATGGATGGTATGGGCCTCTGTATAAAGCATGTTCTTGACAGTAATGGAGTCCAGTGCAGGAGGCATATAGCTGACCGGTTACTGGGGCATGAGTGGTCAGTGAGAGGTTAATGCTGAGTCAAGTGACCACTTGCCCCTGTTAGTGAGGCTGTGTCGTTCTATAGCTCTGCTCATAATCCTTCAGCTTTAGTGATGTTTCCAAATGTATTCTATGGGTTACTATTAGCCTTTGTCAAGGCCCAAGAATATCATTTAAAAAGATTATTGAAACCTGTGATGATTGCACTCAGAAACAGCACCAGTCTAAATGTCTCAGCCTAGTGGATGCTATTCTTAGATATCAGGATACATGAATTCCTGGTGATATTTAAACATCAGTCTATTAGAGTCCGTCTAAGATATGTACATGCATGTGACCAGAGTTGTGTTCTGTGTGGGTGTTTTAATATGAAGGAAACTAAATATGAATATTTAAACTAAATAATAATAGGTTATAATAATAGGTTATAATATTATAATAATACGTTACAATGTGTGATTATAGTTTCCATCAGCTGTGAACGTTTGAGTATTTGAGTTTCCAGCCCTTGGTGAGTTTTCTGGCTTTGTAGGATTCAGTGTCACTCACTTTACTCAAATATATAAAAGTCAAAGGAGTGAAGCAATTAGTATTCTAGTTATTATGTGACATTTGGAGTTATGATTAACGACTACCATGTACTTGGGGCCAGGGGATGTATAAAAAAAGAGAACCATTATGCTATGATTTTCAGCCGCCCAATGAATTTGTTTGCGAATTTCAACTCTCCCCACAACTACCACCAATGTAAGTGAACCCCAGATGTTCCCCATCCACACACACACACCAAAGCGAGGTTTTCCTGCTCCCTTGGGCCATGCTAAATGAGATGCCATTGAATACAGTGAGCGTTGAGCAGCATTCATGTCAGTGAGCACTGGTCAGTGCCACGGTCAGTCAATATTTGCTGCGCGTTACTGAGTGAATTAAAGTGCCCTGTGGCAGGGATTTTAACACTTCAATCGGAGTGATACAGTAAAAACTTTACTAGAACATCTGATCGCAGCATCAACAGGCCTCAATACATTGTTTGAACAACTGTATATATAGATTGTGGTGTTAACTTTAGGGAGGTTCAGGTTACAAAATGAGCCCATTACAGAGGTGGTCTTGCTGTATGCCGGACTGGTCAGTGTTGACCATCACGTGATTAGTCTGATGGTGGACATTGGTCAATGATAGCAAACATGGGCACTGACGGTCAGAACATCTAGTGATGGGCAGGATTATATTGAGCAAGTGCTCAAATTATGGTGGGCACATTCAATTTACAAGCTTCAAAGTCACTCAACAAACTGTTAATTCTTCTCAGTCTATTTCTAAATGCGTGATTATAGTTTTTGAAATTAGCCTTTTTCCTTATTTTTATGTAATTTGTTAGGATCAAGTCTCAGACATGAAGATTATAAAATGGCAGAAAAACTGAAGAGTCAGTGTTTCTAGTAACAAAAAGCCTATAAAGTTCAATCTTTGTGACAAGCGTGTTAAGGTTTGTGAAATCAGTTGAATCACTATGTAATAAGATTCAAGGCTGTGAAATCAATTGAAGAGCCACAATGATATGGCTGCATCCTGACAGAGACATCACGATGTATAAGTCTCTGCCATCGGACTTTACACCACATCCCAGTGGTGACCGGTCAATATTTACACGTATCATGGGGCGGGCGGTCAACTTGACCTCCTCCAATACAGGGAATGTCCTCAACAGAGGAAGCGTGAACAACGGAAAAACGGAGAAACGGAAAACGTTTTTCTCCTGCATTACGTATTAATAATGTGTGTTATGTAAATTATGGCCACCTGTAAATTATGGCCTCAGACAGTCTATATAAGTGGCATCCCAGACCACCTCTTGTGATAGTCTCAGACCTCTATAAGGAGACCACCTCTGTGATAGTCTCAGACCTCTATAAGGAGACCACCTCTGTGATAGTCCCAGACCTCTATAAGGAGACCACCTCTGTGATAGTCTCAGACCTCTATAAGGAGACCACCTCTGTGATAGTCTCAGACCTCTATAAGGAGACCACCTCTGTGATAGTCTCAGACCTCTATAAGGAGACCACCTCTGTAATAGTCCCACCTGAGCCAGTCCCCGGTGGTCTTTCTACACAGGTTCTCCCAGTGTGAGGGAAATGATTTGGTAGGATGTTGTCCCAATGTTACAGCATGCGTTATGGCCTTGATTTGCCCCTGTTTAAGAAGCGTGTTGTTTGCCATAACAATCCTGACAGCCTGAGGGGACGACCCCCCCCCCCCACCACAGGCAGCAATAAACACCCAGTGTGGAAGGCTACCAGTATATGGACACATTGTTTCTATGAAGTAAAAGTTTAAGCAACTTAGGAGAAAGATTTGTTCAGATGTGATAAGGATGTACTGAGGAACTGTGTTGATGCCAATGCTATGAAAAGTATTGTTTGCACGATATTTATTAATATTCTGTTATTACTGTTTTTATTGTATGGAATTCTATATTCTGAAATAAAGAAATTGCCTTCAATGAGCAGGCTCTGCTGTCCTGAGTTACTCATTGAGAGTGGTGAGTAATTACCGTGTCCTGGGGGGATGGGGATTAGCGACTAAACGGCAGATTAATTAATCAGTGGGTCACGGCAGACTGGACACAGCTACAGTTAACAGGCTTTTATTTCATGTCACTGCTTCATTTAGCCTTTGTCAAGGCCCAAGAATATCATTTAAAAATGTTATTAAAACTTGTGATGATTGCACTCAGAAACAGCACCAGTCTAAATGTCTCAGCCTCGCCAGCTGATATTTTAACTCCAGCCTGTTAGGGTCAGTCTAACATATGCTATTGCACACAGGCAAAGGAGTTGTAATCTGTATGGGTGTTTTGATATGAAGGAAACTAACTATGAATAACTAAATATCAAATATCATAGCCTTTAGAAAGGCTATGGTTTGACTGTAAAATCAGCAATAATGTTTTCCTTTGTTATGATTAACTCCTCCCGTAACATATCTATGCATACACAAGCTTGATTAGACAAGTTAACCACAAGGTCACATGTACAACATTCTGGTGTTCAAGCAGACACTAACAGAGTGGAACAGGATCCATCATTGGAGTCTGATTTCTTTCATCTCTCACATAAGAATAAAAAGTCCACCCTGATATTGAGATCAACAAACCTATCCACCGTCTATTGTGTATAGAGTAAAGTGTGATCCCCCAAACTCAGTCTAGCAAACTATGTCTAAAAGATCCCGTTTCATGTTCAACCTCCTCATCTATTTTAAGTCAAGTCAAGTTATTGAAAGTATAAACAGTGAATATCCTCAACAAAGGAAGAGTGAACAAAGGAAACTCTGAAAAAAGGAAACTTTTCTCATGCATTAGCTTATAATAATGTAAGTAAATGATGCAGTAATCAAAAGAAACCCTCTACAAAGGAAGGATTTGTGAGTGCAAATACGGTTCCGTTTTTGAGGATTTTCACTATTGTAATACGTCCAAAAGACTATTGGCTGACCCCGGCCCCGGCCTCTAGTTGCCAGCTCCATGTAATCATTGGAACCTCTCTGTCAACACCACCCGGGACTCCCCAAAGTGGGCGCAATACAGAGGTGGTCTCTCTATGGAGGTTTTTGACCATGAGAGGTCTTCCTACTCTGGAGGTGGTCTCTTTATGGAGGTTTTTGACCATGAGAAGTGTTCCTACTGTGGAGGTGGTCTGTAGAGGTGGTGTTAGCCGTGAGTATGAGACTGTATGCAGATTAGTATGTGGACGGTTAACCGGATAACCGGCTACGTTCGATTTTCTAAGCATAACCGGTCCCTACATTGACAAACCGGTTATTGATTTTGATGATTATTTTCATGCCCAAGCTATATATATATCCATATATTTAATTGATTTTGCGTGATTTAACATTTTTGGCAGTTCAAATTGCCTTCCTGGTGAACTTAAAAGACAAAATGCATAAACCGGGATTTTTTTTCAAACGCTAATTGATACAGGGTGTCCAATCAATATATCCAGTCGCAGTATCGTACTAAAAACTAGGTGTTACATATCTAAATCTACAGTACTACGGTTAATAGGTTAATAGGTTACGGTTCGGTTACATAGAGCCGATTAACCGGTCTCAGTTTTCTCGAACCGTCCACACTAATGCAGATTGGGGATTTGTCCGATGGGGCGGTATATATATAGGACAGCGAACTCTGCTTGCTATTCTCATCTCAACGGCGTTATTGCATGATTGAGGAAAAAGTGGATTTCTCGCATCGGCAAGCATTTGTTTTGTTATGTTTTTTTTTCAAATAGATTCCAGTATAATCTAGTCAATTTGAAGGCAGAAATCTGACTTTACAACAGCAGTCTTTACACTATTGTAGGTCAGACAGAAAAGAAAATGAAATCATGTGAATAATTCATGGCCGTGTGATTTTGAGCAGAAGTGTCAGTTTCTGTGCCTGGATGGAATAATGTTGCATGTTTCTCTGCACTCAATAACCATGATGTGGATGTGGAAAGTGGATGCACACTGGACATTAGCATGAGCAGTGGTCAGAGATAGCATGTAATGTGTGTCTGAGGTCACTTGTGGTGAGATAACATCTTTATTGCGTGTGCGCGGTGTGGGGGTCTCTGGGGGGTGCGGCTGACATCGCCCCAGGGCGTCAAGGGAACAGCTCAGGGGAGGATCTCACCACTAGTTGTGATGCGTCATGTGGCGTGGAGTGTTCTATATAACGTGGCTAACTGACGACAAAACAGGATTAGTGGACGTCACATGCACGCTCCCAGGTGCCACATTACTTGGCTATCGTAGATGGACGCATCGCTTGACCGACACACAGAGGGCAAACTGACCAGTGGGTGAGAAGCGCTCAGTGGCTATGGTGATGGTCACTCAGTATTGGTTGAGAGGGGTCAGTTTGCGCAGATATAAACAGAGCTGAGTATTCTGACGAGTTTATCCTATACCACTGTATTGTCATAGCGAAAGTAGTGATGAATTTGAATATAAGCTTAGGGTTGTAAAACCTTCAGCTATGTCAATACAGTGGTAGAAGAAAAGAATTGGAGCTGAAAATCAGACCGTTTTTGAAGAGCTCGTGCCATGCCGAATTGTCACGTGTTCAGGTTTGATGCCTGCATGTTACTGAGGCAACACAACGTCTTCATGGCCGTGTTGTCATAGTAACCACGTGGCTCTACTGCGATTGTAAAATGAGAAATGAGAATGACCCCTGTTTATAAGTGACATCTGACATGTTTAATCAAGAAATACGTTGCACCGACAAGACTCACTTTGTCCTTTATTCTTGATTTCAGTATATGGAACATCTCATTAATCTTCAAAACAGCCATACCATTTCATGGGCATTTTTACATGTCAAGAGAACATTGTATCTTTTATGTCTGACTATAGATAATTTCTATCAGATAAAGATAAATATGAATAAAAATATGATGAAGTCGCATTCAGAATGCGTCCACAATGGCTGCTGCTTGGAGAGCGAATGCACAGAACCGACGGTGATGTAAGAAATGATCACAAACCTCCATTACGCTGATTGAACGGTCAAACGGCAACAATTTACCCATATTGTTAATAATTGAGTTTACCGTGGAAAATTATAATCCTTAGTTGTGTGATTGTCATATGAATGTAGGATTGTTTATGAATTTCTGTGGAAAGCAAAAATTACAGTTTAACAAGTTAGTCCATGATGTCCAACCAAAGTGGTCTCAATAGAGAGGTGGTAGCTTTATGAAGATTTTGAGACCACAAAACTTGACCGTGTATGATAGAGATGGTCTGATCGTAACCAGAGGTTCCTGTGGAAACCAACATTATTGATGAGGCGAGCACAATATTGACATCTGTGCTGGTGTTACGTAACGCTAATGAATTAATTCCTCGCCCCATACGGGCAGTTTGATTGGTCCCATTGAGGGACGGGTGATTATGACCGTCAGCTGACCATGTGGAGCAAACAATAGGCTGACATAATCAATCACACAGTGACCACAATGAGGATTATTACCTTGTTTTAGGGAGTGTGGTAGGAATACGACCAGCACGTAACAACCTTTCTATTAAAACCACTGATATAGTACAGTGAATTTTCCCGGTGTCGAACATTCATAAAGAGACGATTGTAGACCTATTTATAAAGACCACCTGTGTACTGAGAACACTTGAGGCCAGCAGTCTCCATACAGAGGTTGTACTGTCGGGAGCGTGTCCGGGCAGGAACCTCCGTGGACTAGCACAGGCTGGTCACTGCTGGGATGAGTGACCGATAAGTGACCGGTCCAGCCGGGGCGAGTCAAGTCGGCGTCTTTGGGGTGTTAGCTCATTGGCTGTCACAACTTTGCCCAATACTTGCCAGCCCAGGGCTGATGGCCCAGCAATAGTAGTAAATAGACTGTTAAGAAATAAATGAATATTCGCTTCATCCTGGGTTCCATTAATCATGATTTAAAGTATAATTTACAATACCTATTGGAACCGACATTGTGCTTTACAACGAGGCTTTTGCTGTTTTCTCAACAGCTTCATCGGGCTGAACGAAACACCTCATTTGGTCACATGACCGTTAAGACAATCCCCGGTCTGAGTGTTCAGCCTGTAATTTGCTGGTGTCGGTGCAATAACTCGATGTGATGTGATCATCTGATATTGGCGTGGTATAGCAGCTCAATAATGTCAATAAGTGCGTGGGTGGGGCAGTGCACATACAGCAAGGCCTCGCGATACGAGCAGAGAGGGGGGGTGTTAGGGAGGTTCACGGGGGCTATTTGTGAGAGAAACAGTTATGATATAAAAATGGTGGTATTATGGAGGTGGTCTCGTTATAGAGGTGGTCTCATTTTTAATATAGAGGTGGTCTCGTTATCGGGTTGTTGTTGTTAGAGGCGGTGCTTTTATAGAGGGTGGTGTGATGTTATATGGCAGCTGCAGAGTGGATACAAACTGTTACTTGGATTATTTCAAGTTATGTTATTTGCAATTAATCAGCAGTTATAATAAGTTTATCATGACGGAATCAATTCGTCCGTTTGATGTTCAGGAACTTTGAAACTCACTATAGTTCAGTTTGATTGCTTCATGACGTAGTAAAGTGGCTGTTTTGTGCTAGTTTCATATGGTTAAAGGTTTAATTTGCCTGTTGGCACCAAAGAAGGCTGTTCATTTGTAAAGTTCTATTGTTCTTTTTGAGATTTCTCCACTATAACAATTTGGAAAAGAGTAAATGTTAGAAAACATGAGCCTTGTGCATGAATTTAGTTGAGCTGGTAATGTGTCACTGATTGTTAAAAATGGTATTTAAGTGTTAACGATCAGTTACATGTTTATTGTGTATCTTGTCTACTTCAACTAGAATTATATATTGCTCGTACAAATCTCTCAATCTAATGTATTATTTCAGACCTAATAATATTGTTTTATATTTTGCAGGTAAGAAAAATTTGGTTTCATCAGAAGGTAGAAACAAGCTACGTAAGTTTTGTATTTAGTTGTTTGTTTTCACTACTTGGTCAAGGTCAGATGTTGATTCTCCACTCCTCTCAAATTTTCCTTCTATTAATCCGGCGACAATATGATGAACTATTACTGTGTTAATACTTCGAAAGTGGAAACAGGCATTTTGTTAACAGAAATTTGTTTGAAGGACAGGGAGAAATTATATTTAAGTGAACTTATAGAAGGATCACTCAGGGTGAAAGACACCACAAGTGGCCATGAAAAGTGGGGCCATTACTACAAATTCATATGGTAGCCTTGAAAAGCTAGTAGAGATTTTGGGACAGTTCGATGATGGTGCAGCCCAGAAATATCCCTGCTCATCTTGAATACAATATTGCGATTTTGACAGATGTGTGCCTTGTAATCATGTCATCAGATATACAGAAGGACGTTTTTATGATGTTGTAGGCTGCGAATATTGTCAAAGAGCCTTGTAAGGAATCCCTTTACGTGATTTACATTTGCATTGTTATTTGTGTACACAATATCTGTGTTCTCCTCACAATACCAAGTCGACGCCCGCGGCTTGTACTGTGATAGTCACAGCTCAGGTTACTCCTGATTCCTACAGGCAAATTCACCGTGAATTTGAACCTGCGACCTTGTGATGAAGATGCAGCATGTTTTTGTGTCAAAAGATGACATTGAATAAATGATAAAGCATGTTCCGTCCATGTTATACCAGTGCATCACTGTAACTATAAGGCCAGGGTAACTTGATTCTATGGGTGACGAAAAAATTGGCCTCAAAATTTTCCATGAGGTGGGTAAGAATAATAAAAATAAAGCCCATGGTCAATAACTGACAGGAAGGGGGAAAAATGAAAATAAATAAATATGCGAGGAAACTTTGGGAGGGGGAATAAAAAATATTTTTCCAACAGTTCTATGAATATCATTTAATTCCATCCCAATCCAACCTTTGTATGTGTTTAATCTTTTTTTGCATGTATTTAGTATTCTGTAGTTTGTAGTCTTTCCTTGTATGTAACCCACCTTGACATGGTTTTTCTGCATGTTCTTCATTCTTGCTTTTCTAAAACTATTAATTAATAGCTTCACTGCACTTTTTGATCTATTTATAACCCACTTTTTATTTATAAAAAGGGTTTTCTAAATTTTAAATTCAACAATTATTAGCATGTCAAGCCAGTCCAAAGTCTGTAAAGCGGGATGGCATACAAAGACTGCAAATATCACATTGGATGTTGTGATGCATTGAATAAAAGAAAGAAATATGGCACAATATTTGTTAGTTTCTAACTTTAATACCAAACATCTTAAGTACAGATCATATTTTTTGTCTGGTCAACATAGACTATTACAAATCATTTAAAAAATGGTAAACAAATGTTCAGAGTAAACATGTAAATGCGGTGTGATTGAGAAAGCCGTGACACTGACCCGTGACACTGTAAACCTGACACGGACCCCGATACTCCCAGCATGCACTGTTCAAGGTCATCGTGTATTGTCAGAGTTTTTATGTAATTTCCTGTTAGTAAATAAACTGAAGTGGGCCATTGTTGATTTTCAGCAAGTTAATTGCAATTCTTTGTTCCGATGATAGCATCAAACACTTCAAATACGACGAAAGTGTTTTGTTTTGTTTGTATTCATCATATGTATGTTTGTATGGACAAAAGTTACCTTATTAAAGTGTCATTGTGTTTCATTGTTAAGTACAACATTTACTTAATGAGTTTAGAGGCCAACAAAAACATGTTGTAAATGGGAATCATTATGATACATTATGATTCTTGAAAAACTTATGATTGATGAATAGATCAATCAAATCCTAAATTCATTTGAACACACCTTAATTATTCCTCTGTTAGAGGATGTGTCCTGGCTGCCCGGTCTATTTCCGCTATCATTGGGTCAGACGTGCTCCATCTTTCTGCATCGATGCAATACACAGACATAGATATATAAACGACAAATGACACTTTTATTTTTCAAACTAAACGTTCCTACAACATAGATAAAATATGTGTATACACTGTATAGAATTATAACATGCAAATATGTAATGCATTTGATAAATAAAACATCTAACCAAGTCAAGCTCATTGGACTTTTATTAATGAAAAAGTCACTAAAGATACTAGACTTGACTAGAATGTTATCACTTTTCCTTGGAAGCTGTATACAGTGGAACCTCTCTATTAGGACCACCTTTGCAATCAGGTGTTCACAATAGTCTACTTACAAAGGTTCATTTTGATCACTTTATGAAAGTTTGAAACTGTGAAAAGTTTTCTTATTACAGATGTGGTCTCTATATAGAGGTGGTCTTAGTTGGATGTTCGACTGTATACACATGACAAGCCTCTCTCTCCCCGGTGGTGCGAGTCTCTGACATATTGCTGCAGCATTCGCCCAGCAATAAACGCCATAGTGTATTGTGATTGTGGTTTTCCCTATGTTGTTGTAGATTTGCTCCATTATAGAAATTGGATCACTACAAGGCTACAGGGTCTGACAAATGTGATGTGCCATTGTTATGTCTCTTCAGAAGGTCGCCAGTTGGACGGTATCGTTGACTGCCAAAAGATAGCTTTTTTGGTTTGTAAGGCCAGGGTAACTTGACTCTATTGATGATGAAAAAATTGGCCTCAAAACTTTCCATGAGGTGGGTAAGAATAATAAAAATAAAGCACATGGTCAATAGCAGACAGGAAGGGGAAAAATGAAAATAAATATCCGAGGAAACTTTGGGAGGGGGAATAAAAAATATTTTTCCAACAGTTCTATGAATATCATTTAATTCCATCCCAATCCAACCTTTGTATGTGTTTAATCTTTTTTTCACCGTTCACTCTGCGTGTATTTAGTATTCTGTATATAGTTTGTAGTCTTTCCTTGTATGTAACCCACCTTGACATGTTTTTTTGCATGTTCTTCATTCTTGCTTTTCTAAAACTATTAATTAATAGCTTCACTGCACTTTTTGATCTATTTATAACCCACTTTCTATTTATAAAAAGGGTTTTCTAAATTTTAAATTCAACAGCCATTAGCATGTCAAGCCAGTCCAAAGTCTGTAAAGCGGGATGGCATACAAAGACTGCAAATATCACATTGGATGTTGTGATGCATTGAATAAAAGAAAGAAATATGGCACAGTATTTGTTAGTTTCTAACTTTAATACCAAACATCTTAAGTACATATCATATTTTTCGTCTGGTCAACACAGACTATTACACATCATTTACTGTATGAAACGATATTCAGTCAAATTCCATCACAGTGACATGACTTCTTTTTACATTATGCTTTATCTCAAGTGAGATTCATTTCTCTTCAAACATATCATGGACTTTGTTTTTTAGTCATTCAAAAAATTCCCCATCTTAAAGTGTTTGCAAGTCAAATGTACATGACCAAGTTTCTACTGCAGCTTTAATACAAATATCCATCGTTCCATCCGTAGACGTTTCTCGTAAGTTCCAGTAAATGAGCAGACCTCGCCGTGTGTTGGGTCTGAGCCCTAATAACGGGGTGTTTAGGGCGGCTTTGTCGGGGAATTCCCCGGGATTCCCTCGTAATGGGCAGCAATTTCCTGTGTTTTCTGCTGGCAGAAATGGAGAGCGCGTTATTGATCCTGTCTCCATCACCCGCCAGGCCACTCACGGCAGCACCAGCTTTTCTTGTCTGTTTTGTTGATGTTTATATCAGGGATATCAAAGGGAATTTTTCTGTCGTATCGATTGTTGAAGAATACCGTATTGTACATGTGAATAAAGAAATAAATGTAAATGTGGTGGTTTATAGTCATTTCTAATTAAGATGCCCTGTATAAAGAAACCACCCTGATCATGATATTTTTTGCTATGAGTCCCCCCCCCTTCCCCCTCCAGGCCTCATCAAAAAGCAATCAGCAGACCATTTGTGAATACCAGCCACAGGTCACTTTCATGAACACGGGCCGGCGCTTTTGGGGGATGGAAAATGTCATGAACATGCATACTGAGCTCTGTCTATTATGTCTGTTCCTTTCACAAGGACTATGTTTGCTTTTTTTTCTATACATGCTGTAGAATAAACTGAAATAACTACATGCTTGAATGATGATATCATCATTACATTTTAGGTTGTTATCATGAAATAAGGAAATTACATGATCAAAAAACGGTAATCAGAAACTATATACATGTATGATGCATAATATTCATGTATTTAGTGATGAAACATCCACAATATGAAAGGGGTCAAGGAAACTGCTGGTGCCGTATTTTATATGGTGCAGCCATTAAGTTGTAAACCTATTGAGGTTTACAGCTTGTCAATGTTGGGGTAATGTTGATGTAGTTAGAGCATGGCAAATAATATCATAGGATAATTTACATGCTGCTGAAATATCTAGAATGTTATGAAGTTAACAGAACAGAGAGAATACTCAGTGAGGATGTAAAGAGAGAGAATAATCAGTGAGGATAATGTGACCTCTATAAAGAGACCTATGTATACAATAAATTATGAGGTAAGTTTTTATGTCCCAAACCTGTGTGAAAAAGACCACCTCTCTATATGTGATTACTTGAAGCCAAGGTGGTCTCAATAGCGAGGTGACTGTCCATGTGCCTAATGTCTCTGCTAGCGGCTTTATTATACAGAGGTCAAAGTGCCGCATTCCTAGCCTGGCCACAAGGGTTCTGGGTTAGCCTGGCAACAAGACCGTGTCATGTGGCTGGAATATCAACCATTTGTCATGTCTAAGTTGAAACAGGTGACTTCACTATATGACATCATTGTGCATTTATTAATGTTTGATGATTACATTATAACTTCTGTAATTAAACCAACAGACCATTTTACATGTGGAAAGTGGCCTCTGCATATAACATGTGCTACACATTTAACCTGATGTCCGGTAATGGCCTTCAATGTATGTGAAATGGAGCCTAATGCTTTACACCTCACATTATGATGTATGGTGACTTCCCAAGTATGAGATAAATGATCAGTGATAACGTCTTTATGACTCTGTATGGTGCAAAGTTCTATTGAAGTTCGTGATAACTTGGGCGTAAAAACACGTTAGTGGTTAGTTCTCAAGAATCACATCCCAGAGTCTTTTTCAAACATGCTTTAAAACTGTGGATGATAAATCATTAGCTTATTGATAGAAGTCATCAAAATTCCTGTGGTTTAGCTGCAGTGCAAATTGGTTCTTTTTAAAAGGTGGAGGCCGTAATTTTATTGTGCGTGTGATCCTGTGGTTTTTGAGATCCTGACATAAGCAGTACTTTTTATGTATTTCTGACACATTTTGCACCAAATGTTCAACTATTTGCCGATAATCCATAGAATCTTAATGATAACATAACTTGGGGTGCAGGTGTGGTTACTTTTTGCTGATTTCGTGTGAAGTGGGAAAGCTAATTTCTGGTCAAAAATAATGAAAGAAATCATGGAATTCGATTGACAAATCTTACATCATCTTACATCACTAATAATAGGAAAAGAACTAACATTCTCTGTCCGTATTGAAGTGTTTCTGTTCATCAACACACAAAAGACGGTTATTTTCTTTGTATATATTTGTCTACTGCTTATAATCCAAAAACTAAAATGTACATAAGTATATAAAATTAATGCATTTATGTACATTTTAGTTTTTGGAGTATTAAGTAGTAGACAAATATATACAAAGAAAACAATGATTCCATATACTGCATACCTAATTAACAGAACACTGACAAAAGACAATGTTGTTCATTTATGGAGACTTTGCTGATTACTATATTAGTGAATAGAACACAATGCAGCCGGAAATTCCCAGTCTCATTGCAGACCTGAAATGGAACTTGAAGTGAGGTAAAATAAGAGAGTTATGTGGAATTTCCAGTTGATGTCCAAGTACTTTTGAACCCGTATGAAGGGAAATGTTTAGATGCAAAATATCATCCATAAGTTCAAGTTATCTGTGTTTGAGACAAACCGGTCGGACTGTAAAAGGCAACTTGTGAGCTACGAGCAGGAAATTCTTTACACAAAAACATATAACTGTGTCACGTGGTGAGTAAGAGGCTGACTCATACTTGTTTGTGTTGTTTTTTGCGACCCAATTTGCCTGTGGTGAGTCAGAGTGAATAATGTATGTGTGACAGTGGATACGGCGCGACCACTAGTAAATAAGTCGTTCTAAAGACAATGATAGTTGATATTTAGTTATTCACAGTTAGTTTCCTTCACATCAGAATACAACTCCTTTCACCTGTGTGCAATAGCATATCTTAGAATGACCCTAACAGAGTGGAGTTTGAATATCATCTCGCTGGGCTGAGACATTTAGACTGATTATTTTATACTGCATAATAATTGCTATATAACTTATGTTGAAAACAACGCTGTGCCTAATTCTACACGCCCAACCCAATTTAGACCTGCCCTGGGCCGGCGGGCGGTCAACTTTGTCCAGCCCTGTATATGTGTTGACGCATATCATATCCTGTCTAATGACCACTTGTATAATGGGACCACCTGTATAATGGGACCACCTGTATAATGAGACCACCTGTATAATGAGAACACCTGTATAATGAGAGACCACCTCTATAATGAGATCACCTGTATAATGAGACCACCTGTCTGTCCCTATAAGCAGGCCGTACTGTGCCTGTGGCAGGAATGCGGTGACTCATCACGTTATCAGATAATCCGCAGATTAACAGATACAGAGCACAATGGACCGTCAGGTGAAACATGCCCTGGTCGGTAAATAATTAAAGTCAGCTGTCACCAAAAGCGTTATTCTATGAAAGCAAGTGACTCAGTGTGTTTTGGTGCCAGTTGGTGTCTCACAGACAAAGTGAGTTGGTTTATAATCTTGAACTGAGGGCGAGTTTTATATGTATATGTATATGTTGTATATGTTCTCGGTAGTTGAGTTTTTATTGTGGTCTTTGTCCATGACAATTTACCACTATTTGGCTATTCTGTTAATAGCTCACGAAGCTCGAGATATTTGATCACCACAGACATGAACATGAATCTAATTCAGCAGACAGCTTTGAATCGGCCACGTTTCTGCCATTCGGACCAACAGCCACAAGTTGTGTGTTTGTTGAGCGCATTATGGACTCGCACGAGTTTAACTCCCATTCCATGAATACGTTGATTATCACTGGTTCAGTTGACGCCATGCGTGGTTTTTGGTGTGGAAGTCGCATTTGTGGTGAGAGTTGAACCCAGAACCTGATGAGGGGAACAGGCTACCACGCTAGAAGTAAAAAATTGTAAACATTTCACAAGTGTAGTTGACGACAGACAAAAATATATTTAAAAGAAAAATCATAATGGAAGCTAGCTCAAATGTTTGAGAAGACAGACGCTGTACAAATCAATGAAAGGGTTAACCTTTGGCGTTCCGAGGGTTAACCCATTACGGCTCCTGGTGTGTGTACAAAGTGTGGATGTGGGTTTGTCATGGAGCGGGTAGTCAGATCAGCAGAGAACAACCTTATTATGTGGTCTCAGTAGAGAGGTGGTTTAGGTGTAGAGGTGGTCTCATATGAGGGTTTGGGAGCGTGAACAATGGTATCCATCTAGGCGGTCGATTTATAGAGGTGCTCGCTTTATAGAGGTGTTCCCATGATAGAGGTGGTCTCTGTATGGAGGTTTGGGACTGAGAGAAATGGTTGATTTATGTAAATGTGGTTATTATAGACACAATTCACTGTTATCGTGCTCCAGCGACTTCACATACTTACACCAGGTTATTGGCAGCATCCTTGTCACACTATATGTTAGTCAACTCCCCGGGGAGCATACAATACATCTCTGCCGTAGCACAGACGTGCTAATCACTCACATTAGCGTTCACTCGCCTCACCCGTACCTATAGTAGTACCACAGAGGTGCAACCAGTTAGAGGTAGGTTTGCTCAACACCCAGCATCAGACCCGACCGGGAATCGAACACCCGACCTTCTGGTCACGAGTCCAACTCCCTGTCCACTAGGCTTCGGTCTCATTACAGAGGTGGTCTCATTATAGAGGTGGTCTCATTATAGAGGTGGTCTCATTATAGAGGTGGTCTCAATTGGAGGTTGTTATGTATTGAAACAGCCAAAAGATTATCATAGCAGGAGATTCTGCTGTATTCTGGTTCTGTTAGTTTGCACATTAACCAGTTCCACTGTAATGTGTCACAGACTGCCATGGAGGGAATGTGATGCTGACCAGTGGTCAGGTAATCCGGCTAATCCCCACATAATCCAGCTAATCCTGTTATCTACTCAATGTGTCAGCAGAGACTTGGATATTAGGGTTTTGATTTTTGCTGTTTAAGTCCAAGCACAGACCTTCTATTAAGACTATCTAGACTCTGTGGTCCAAGCACCTAATGCTACTACACTATTGTTGAAATAAACATGCATAACTCTGTTATTGAATGGAGTTTGATAGATAACAGCCCATTATAAAAACAATCAAACTCTTAACAAAATGTCTATTTTATGGCTTGTTAATCGACACTTGCCTGTTTTATGTAAAGACAGACACTTTAAGCTAACAGCACCCACTACACATTTACACAGATCGGCACTTTAACTACCTCGCCTTTTTCAATACACAAAGATTTTTTATTGGTGAATTAGAAAATCAAACAGTGAGTGTTGACGTTTGAACAGGAAGCGCCACTTCCCATATTTATCTGTAGTTACCACAGACCGCTATCTGCGGCAGCACATGGCCTTGTTTACTCGGGGTTAGGCTCGCTACAAGGCGCAAGGAAGATTGGTAGATACCTATTGGAACCATTATTGTGATATGTGGCGAGGCTTCGCTGTTTTTTCAACAGCTTCATCGATAACGAATAAAGCAACCCAGGATGAACCGAATATATATTCATAAGTCACAAGGTGTATAGGAGACAAGCTAGTCCAACCACAAGGTGTTATACTCACCAAGCTAATCACAGATCAAAGATAACATGTCGTGAGCTGTGGTAAAATGTACGTATATAGTGATGTTCATAATGACTAAGAACCGTCTGTCTCTCACACCTCCAATTGTAACAACCAACATTCTTCAGTTATGATCCATGAGAGAACATAACGGTCTATAAGATGTATGCATGTAGTTGGAATTAGTCGTTACAACTGGTTATATATAACAATATATATAATAGAGAGGAAGGAATCACAAAAATCTGATCTAGTCCTGACGCTAGCTCATATTGAAACAGCATGTAGAATGTCCGACCAGCTTCATGCGTCTATGATATCGCATGTGTGGCTACAGTAAGTTACAGCCTGGTGAACAAGTCTACAGTTTGTTGTGGCCAGTCTAATAGCACCTGGTCTTTTGTTTCGCGCCAGGGACAGAGTAAGACAGCGCAACCACGGGATAGGTGACTGTTTCTGGTGCAATCATAAAACCTGCTATTTGGATATGTGTATTATTATTGGATATTTAATTATGATAACTGTAACGTGTGCAGTGTTAGTGAAGTCACACGCTTGGATGCTCTCAGATGTCGCTATAAAACTCCTGTACAAGTGGGAATAAAGTTAAATTAAATCATAAAAACAAATTAATTAAATCCTGATAAGATTATTTCATGTGAAATGGACAAGCTGATTTTGACAATGCACGTGAACCCCGGCAGCTGCTGCCATGGTTTGCTTCGAATAACAAATATGCAAAAATGACATTCTTATCTGATGGTTTAAAATCAATAAGCAATAACATAGCTATATTAAATTCTTTAGATTTGGTATACAGCATACCGCCTCATGTGATTCTGTTATCTTACTTCTATTTAGAACATACAGCAGTAGAATTGAAGAAAGAACATAGAATCAAATGAAATAGCTACAAGAACAGTCATTTTGTACGCCGCATGCAACAGACCATTTTTCCAGCATTGATGTCTGTGAATTTGTGCCCCTGTTTATTGGAAACACATTGGTTCCCTCGTGCCATTTTCAATTTACATTTTCGTCATGTAAATCGCCACTGACAATAATGCACCACATTCTGATGTAAACGTATCTGCCATTAACTGGAAAATGCGGTTGGTTTTTTAGCCAGTATTTGCTCTGGCCAAAGATCGTATCAAACCTCTATTTGCTTTTATCACGTGCACGGCAAGGTTACCGTATCTATTGTGTGGTCTGCACAGAAAGTTATAACTTTGGTTTTGATTTCATTAAATTCTCTTTCTGGATACTCCGATGATGAAGCTGATATTTCGCTTGGATAATATCGTGTAAAGTCCAGTTCAAATCTGGTGGATATAATAACGATGGTGGTTTTATCACAATGATAACTCCCCGCGTGTTGGCAGGGGAAGGCTCTGTTTGCTTTTCAACGGAATGTAGGTTTATAAAATGCTGATAGCGATTTATAGCCTCAAATATTGAATTGTGATGATGAACACAAACTAGACATGTGTATGTTAGAGCTGGCTGATGAGTACAGGTTAAGTCAGCGTAGCCTCATGGGTTTTTGAAGAGTTGTAAGATATTTGTTTGTAAAATTACTTTTCTGTCTGAAATAGAATGAGATGCCGGGAAAAAGGTGTTACTTTCAAATTGCCCGCAAACCCTGTCAGTAAAAACACTTCTCATCACAATGGGTGATGTTTGAGATACATGTCAGCATTGTTAACACCGCTGATAGCTTACACCTCACATCAAAGTTTTTTTCCAGCAGAAACAGACACTTTAACCTACGGGTAGATAGTGTAACAATGTGCAGCGTGAAGGAGATTCCCGTCTCCCGACAGTCACAGGACCTGTAGCCATGGTAACGCCACTGGTGTGAAAGTGGAGAGGTCGTTATGATTGTGGAAATCCATCTTCCTGGCTCTCATGTCATATAGTCTCGATCGTCCAGAAGCTTGTGTGGCTGCCACCTACCAAGATGAATATCATATCAGCCTGGGTGTCCGAGGCTAGTTGTCATAGTATAAAAACAGCAGCGTATGACAGGACCTCCTCCTACTACTACTAACACTATATTGTGGTATCTTTTACCCTGCTACTTCAATGGTTCCGATCAACCGCGCCTTAGGGAATCTACATTTTCAACTCGCCACACACCACAGCCAGCCTAGTTGTGTTGATTTACAGCTCTTTGATTTGATTTGATTTATTTCGTTTATCACAGGCATATTAATTACAAAGTAAATAAAAGATTACAAATGGGTAAACAGTATAAATAGAAGTAAAATTGAATAGAGATATACAAGTATGATAAAAGAAAATGAACCATGTGACAAACAAGGAGCAATAAAAAAGATATCCATTTAAAATGGAGAGTCTTATTTCCATAGTAAAGTCTAAAATACTTCCGTCTCATCCAAATAGCGCTAACTTCTCTGTCCCATATCCCATTATCCATGTCTGTCCCTGCTCTGGACTGACGTTCCTCCCGGCCGCTAATCATCTCGTTAACTGAGCCAATCACCCGGTGTAAATCGAGTCGCCGCCATGTGTGACCTATTTCCTGAGCAGCGCAGCCATAGATCACTGTCACTCTACTCACCTGCTCTAGCGGTGCTAGCCGGCAGTGCTAGTGTAACCATTACACTGGCAGCGTTTATTGCCTGATGTGAGTGGCCGGGACAGGTCCATGTGCTAGAGCCCCGTTCTGTTTCGCTCGTCTTTGATGCTTTGGTAGTAAATTTTTGCCTCGAGTCAGCACTTGGATATTGAAGCGAATCATTGGCATTATGATAGTGTTGGTGAATGAACAGTAAAGCCTTTATCAGCTTAACTTTCATCAGACTAGATGGTGCTAGATTGCTAGCCAGTTACTAGGGATAATCTAGAGCAGTGGATGTAAACGGGATGTTGTGAATGATGACTTTGGCGATGTAACGTGGTAGTAACTCGCATGTTGGACTCATCATGCTTTCTGGTTGTGATTCAGAGATGGGCACCATCACTCATAAAAAACATGCTAGCA
This sequence comes from Streblospio benedicti, assembly GCA_019095985.1. Taxonomy (NCBI): domain Eukaryota; kingdom Metazoa; phylum Annelida; class Polychaeta; order Spionida; family Spionidae; genus Streblospio; species Streblospio benedicti. Next base: position 36,622,201 of record CM032659.1, on the reverse strand, counting down.
GCTAGAGCCGGCTGCTAGCTGCTGCTAGATCATGGTTTTGTCTTGTGGTTTTGGATTTACATGGTGAATGGAGCAGTGTTGTGATAGAACATTGTGCTTTTATCCATTATTGTGATGTAGTGTTGAAGCGATATAAGACTTTAAGTTTAGAAATATGCTAGATAGTGCTAGAGTTGTTCTAGGCATGGATTACAACACATTTTGAGGATAACACGGTTGATATTGTGGTTCATGCAGCAGTGCGTTATCTAATGTTTGGCTCAGTGATTCATAAAAAAGCTGCCAGCATTGCCGGCTAGCAACATTTTGCATTCTAGAGATGAAGTTCATGTTTGTAGGTTATTCGTGTATAAAAGATTATAGCCTCGGATGCTGCCGTGAATGAGCGATTTATACATGAGAGTCTGGGATAAGATAACGTCCGGAATGAATCAGCTTCTAGATATGCTAGAGAGGTGCTAGATGCTCTGCTAAAGTGTATTTTTATCAGTTTCCCCCTGTATTTATGGTTTGTGACTCTGGGACTGACATGGTAGCAACATAAGCTGTGGTTTTCTCAGAGAACAGTTTGTATTCAGACTGGTAAAAAAATGTGCTAGAGGCGAGTTGTGTGAGAGGCCGGTATTTCCAGCTAGAGAGAGGTTTGTGTGTCCTCGCTGATATTGCTGAGATTATTTACAGTTACCAATGTCAGCAAAATGATTACTGTTGAAAGCTGTTATGCTGAATGTGCAGGGGTGTAGCCAGGGCTGGGAAACGGGAGAATGTGTGATTTTAGGTGGGATGTAAATATTATAGTCCAGGTGAAGATTGGTGCTCCAATATCTAAGGGGATCATTTATGTAATGGACAATCACCTAATTGATTGTTGATCAATTTCATATTCTTATCTAATGGTTAATCATATAATATATTTGATAAACATGATTTCTGCCTCCAATATCAATGGATGTGCATCTGATAGGAGGAAAGTTATAGACATGAAGTTATGGTTGAATGAGATACATTAACACATTATAGTCTAGGTGACAGTAAGTGTCTTGTAGTCAATATAGTGTGCACTCATGTGAATTCACAATATAGAACTAATGGTGATGGAACAGCTTTTGATGATTATTTATAAGTTTACTCTGCTAACTGCAAATAATATGTAATTGTTATTCAGTCCATGTTTAGATCTGTTGCTTGCAATAATGCGATGTCACTTTTCACAGTGAGTGATGAACAGTAAATGATAAACCTGGATTTGTAAGTAATGAAGATAGATATAAGAATGACAAAACTGACTGTCCTGAGATACGCAGCTAATCTCTAGCAGATGCTAGCTAGAACGTGCTAGATCCTGCTGTGCACAGCCAGGTCAGGCTCCAGATGACAGTTGATAGCCGATCAACATTGCTACTGATGTATACATTCTCTATTATGACCACCCGGGTGTCAATCAATACAGAGGTGGCCTTTATATGGAGGTTGAATGAATGAAGCGGTCTCATTTGGTGGGCCTAACCCGAGGGTCTGCTCTGGGAGGGTTTCATATTGGATTGAGCGAGCATTTTGATTCTGCTCAACACCCACCGTGATACATCTGTGTCACTCTCGCAGTGATCAATGTAGAAACTGGCAGCATGAGTCCCTAAAGACTGGTATATTTTGAACCAATGTGTCTGAGGGCCAATACAATGAGTCCTGGCGAACAGAACCATAACAAACTATGAGTATTTCATGAGTCTTGTGGGACGCACAAGTTTAATGCTTCACATCCTATTGAAAGATAATGCGTCCTGGATCCCTGACTCACATCTCGGTTATATGTTGACATCTTTACACGGGATCCTGGGGGAGTGGTGTTACGTAACAGTGACACCTGACACACTGTGTCACTGTGTCACAGGACAGCCGCTCATATATCTCTGTGGCTGGGAAACTCAGACGATTTATCGGTTCTTTTTAACCCTTAAGCCGCTAAAGAAGCAAATGATGCTAGTAATTGAACTCTAAGAGTTAAACCCCATTTCTTGAAATGTGTTGAGCATGGCGAAATTCACCTTCTTTGAACTATCAGTATGATTACAACTATTGCACTGACACCAATGTAGACACACCAACCAGAAGTGACAGGGTTCAGCAAAAATCCAGCATCAAACTGAGCGTGGTGTGTTTTTATCTGTACCGTCACAAGCGGTCTGCATACAACATGGCTCCATGGCCAGACATGGGACAAGTCTGTGCAAACTACAACATGGAGTCACAGTGTGTACTGCTGTGTACAATATGGCTCTGTGAGACAATATGACACTGATACTGGTGATGGATGAGTCCCGTTATTGCTGTGTTCTTTCGCCCTCCACTCACTCAGTGATAACGTTTGGACAAATCCCCTCATATCTCGGAGCTCCTGTGAGTTTGTAAATGTACCAGTTCCATGGTCTTCTTGCCATAGGCTCTGTCGAATGGACATTTACACCAGGTCATTGGCATTCTTGTCGGTCTATGGTGCCTTTCTCAACTCCCTGGGGAGCATACAATGTTTTGCTACAAAGTGCGTGTACCTACTGAAATGCAGGTTCTACAGAGCAGTGTGCGACTGGTTGAGGGTGAGTTTGCTCAATACACACAGTCCCAAACCGGGACTCAAACCCACAGCCTTCTGGTCACAAGTACTACTCTGACTACTCTGTTACAGAAGTACGATGTTGGTTGTTTTAACAATGAAAAGGGGTTTGGTGTGCACAATGCTACTTCTCCATAACCCATGATGTTAATGTGTTTTTTTCTGAAAGTTCAAAACATTACTTCAATGATTTTCATAATTTGGACGCTGACAAAATTGATCAACAAGAAGCAATTACATGATCAAAGTAGTAAGGTTTGTGGCAGTACGATAAGAGAAAAAATCCTTCATCTCATTGCGAGATCACAAGCAATAAAGAGAAAACCTGCTCGATTCTCAGCTTTTGATTATTACCATACTGTACAACCTGGCGGTCTCAATAGAGAGGTGGTCTCTGTATGGAGGTCTACACTGGATACTTGATGCAGGTTCGGTAGCGTGACAATTTGACCGTCTAGCAATATACGAATCCGAGATGCGTGGACATGCACAGAAATCACCGGCACCATTATGGTGAAACAGGCCGGACTGATATCCACGTCACAGAGGGAGCCTACAACAATGAACAGTGGAGACATTCCGCCAACAAGGTGCTGTTGTTGTTTTATCTGTGCTGTTGTTGTTGTTTTGGGGCAGTGGAATGCAGAAGACGCTGGTTCACATTAAAATAGTGGAGACGGTGGTGATGTGGGAACCAGTAGGATGCAACATGTTTCCGACACATTTTCAGCTCATGTGGCTTTCATATTCCAGTGATAATCCAAAATCAGGGATTATTTAAAAAGTGTTGCATTTATTAGTGTAGTACAAATTTGTGAGGATGATTTTCAAAACCTGTGACTATAATTGTGAAAGTTTCATGTATTTCTTATTTAGTTTCTGCTAGGACCGCACATGGCGCACAACTGCAGTGTATACATCGTATATATATAAAGAATATCGGAAAATTAAGACTGTACTGAGGTTGACATCACCAAGTTATTTGTGTCATAAAGGGAGGATTGTCAATCACATTAGGTTAGAGTTTAGTTATTGATTATTACAATGACTTGGTTACATCTTTGACTTCAGTCAACCATTTTTTATCCAGACTTGGATACTATAGAATGGCAGAAAGAATCTGCTCAAAACCTGATACAAAACCTGATACAAAACCTGCTCGGCCCCCATGCTAACATTTGTCAGCCTGCAGGGACGCCTGGTGAAAAGTCATGAACTTTAGACTGAAATCTGAAAATCTTCTTTATTGCAACTTGTGTTCTAGTAAAAGCAACCGTAGTGCTTGACGACCATCGCCATTATCAGCACCGTGTATTGTGTTGAGAGGTCTAAAGCATGTCAGCCAAGATCAAAGCCTTGTGCGAGGCTAGTGGCCCGAGGCAGTATGGCGGGAACAGCGAGGCCTTGTTGGGGTCAGCCGATAGTGACCGCGAATAGAGGTGATGTCATCCAAATACAGTCCAACCCCCGTATCTCGGCAACCGGCCACTGGCATCGGGTGGTCTCATTATAGAGGTGGTCGCTGTATGGAGGGTCACTGGTCGCGTTGTGGGGGTTTGTGGTGACACATGTGGCCTCATTGTGCAGGTGGTCTCTATGTAGAGGTGGTTGTTACAGGAGGTCATGCAGTATCTGTTACTGCAGAGAATGCACTTTTTAAGCGTTAACAGGAATAAACGGGGCTTTCTGGCACATGTGGGGAGGTGGTTGTTTGTTATCGGGCAGTAGAGGAAACAGAGAGTGATAGGAGAAGAGGAAGTGTGGATTTCACGGTACTGGATGGATAGCTGGAGTTGTGGATATGACCAGAAACAGATAAGGGCCCTTATCTGTTTCTGATATGACTAACTCGTTATGTAGACCAATACTGGTAGAGGATAAGAACCTATGAACATATTCCTCAACAACAAGCGAACACCTATTTTCGCCGGATGTTTTATTGAAAACCAATATCAAGCTTCAAGATCACCGAATAGTATGAATGAAAGGCTGACATTGGTTTTCAATAATTCATCCAGAGAAAATAGGTGCTAACTTATTCTTTAGTATCTAAAACCTGGATTTATGAATATACGTACGAATATATTCCTAATAAGTTTAACTCTAAAGCCCCAGTCCAACAGTCACGATTGTTGGTCCCTGAATGTTTACTGTGCTGAGGACAATGGCTGATTCAGCTTCAACATTCGGTCGGTCTGACCCTCGTGTTCCCGGGCCTAGTAAATGTAACTGGTGTTTTATACTCGGAATCCAAGTCTTGCTCTCAAGACTTCACAATTTGACTCTAGTTTAACTGTGATGACTGCAAAGACAGGAATAGCAATGATGTGATGCTGTATATACAATAGGCGATTCTTTAGCTATGTACCACTTTGTTTCTTGTATATGTTTCCATAAAACCACGGAAGTTTACTGTACATCCACAAATAGCGATGATGTCATGGTAGTTATTGTGAGCAGAGATAAAGTGTAAACACTTGAGTGAGGATCTTCGTTTTGTGCATCAAAGCCAAAGATTATACAGGAAAGTTGTCAGATAGTCACTTGTTTTCCCAAGTATTAGTAATCTATTGGTTTTAAACTCATATCCATCCTTGTGTCAGCAATGCTGAGAATGCAGTCTTCTAAATGAATTAATATACATGTAGGTAGCATCCTCAATATATACACAGAACAGAGCCATGCATCGTGAGCCGGTGTATGTACCGTACTCACCGTATAGATACTACTCGTGAAAGCCCTCAGGTTCAGGCGCTTGTTTGAACATGCATATTGACTGAGGTCCCAAAGTGGAAGCCCCCAGACTGACTTTGGTTGAGGTGGTGACCAGAGATGTAGTAATACTGACCATCAAACATGGAGGGTCCGGCAAAGTAGACAGGCCGCACCCTCAGATGGAGGACTAATTCAGGCCTGTACATTGTAAGTTTGGATGTAGATAGATAAAGACTGGCTGCTCTTTGTAAAGCCTGAGCATTAAGTTGAGTGAGGTCTGTTCTATCGCTGGTCTGCGGCAATCTCTTCCACACCAGCGTTACAATATCCCGTTATTTTCTCTGTGATTTGACCAGCCGAGTCTGTGTATTTCCCCCGGGGGGGGTTGCCGGCATCTGCTCGCGATTCTTACAAAACGTCTGCTGGTGGAGGAACCACTCAGTTTCTGGGGCACGCGTTTTACATAGATCTGTTCTCTCCATTCTGTTTGAGATTTTGGATTTTGTTGGATTTTTTTCTCAGTTTTTGTTGCTATTTGATCTTCCTGAGCTTTTTAGCTCGGTGGATGTCGATTTCGGGCGAGATTTTAGGTTTGAGTTGTAGTAGTTTAATGTGGATGTTTGAGTCATTATCTAAACACTCTCAGTTTGCACATGAACTCTCCCCGTTATAAGACGCATTAAACGTGTAGTGTAAGAAGCAAAACAATCAACAGGCAGAGTGAAACTGATCCAAATGATAGAAAAGCTTGCAGGGGACGGTTGAGATGTAGACTGGGCAGCCAGGACACACCCACCCTCTGAATGAGGAATAATTAGAGCCTATCCAAATAGAGTTAGGATTTGATTGATTGATTTAGTGATTGATTGATTGATTTGTTAATTGTTTGGCATATAGAAGTTTATCTATAGCGCAGAGCTTGGTTTCACATATTTGTGATCAGAAAAAGAATTTCACCATGGCAGGCTGGTGACAATTCTTGTCTTCAAACGTTAACATTATACTAAATGTGAGTTGTGCATATCGCGGTCTGTCCATGAATTCATTCACATGTCCAAGGCCACAGGGAGGTCAGTGCCTGCAGGCAACATATAACAAACCTAGTGACCTTGGCCAAAGTTGCCTACTTAAATACTTCATTATAACCTTTTAGAGCTTTCAGGATGACACTCATTAAAAACAACTCTTACCTGACTTTGAGCTTTGCTGTGTTTCAAATGACCTGACCAATGCCATTTTGTTCCTAATGGTTCTAGAATTATACATGTACACCAGGTCATTAGCACATCAGTGTAGAAAGGGTTAAATGTAGAAAAACGAAGAGGAGTTTTATGGGGTCGATGGGTTCACAGTGTAGTTTGCATTTTAATGTTTCTTCTTAATGATTTTTCTCAGAAGGCACGTTGAAATAGAAGAATAAGATAAGCTCTAGAGCATCAGGATTTTAGATCCAGGGACAAGGTGATCAGGTGGACGAGGCGATACGGAGGTTTGTTGTGGAGGGCGTCTCTGTTAGGCCGGCTGAGGGTAGTCTTATTACACAGGTGGTCTCTGTGTAAAGGTTCACACTAGTCGTGTTATGTGATTGTGAGAAGTGATTTTATTGTGGAGGTGGCAGGTTTATATGGCCCCACTGTACACTGTGGATGCCATTGAGCCGAGGGTCGCGGATCGCGCCTGGTGGAGTCCTGGACAGTGTACACGACCCACCTGGAGCCGACGTCTGACAGATAAAGCGAATGTCAATGTCGTGTGGATATCAGGTGCGGATCAAGTAGTCCAAACACAAGGTGTTATAGTTCACGTCAAATAGTCCAAACACATGGTGCTATAGTTGATCTTGCCCCAGTACATTTGACAATAGGACGACTCAGTAATATGGCAGAATGTCTCACATGCTTCACGGTCTCGCTGGTTTTACCGCAAATTTGAAGATTGTACTATGCAAGCGGTAATTGCAATTGAACCAGTTTAGAGTTTGTGCGGGGATTGTCAGTGAGCAGACTGTCCTGTGGTCATCGCATGTGGCATGAAGAATCTGTAGAGGTGGGGATGGCTGTACGTCTGTAAACATATCGAGAGTTGGGTTTTTTGTAAGCAGAACAGATTCATATTACCAGAAGTTGAAAGATCGCAGAAGAGGAAGTTACTTTGGAGGGAACGCAGCTGTATTTTTGCTGTGTATTATGGATGGAAAATTATCTGTGTTATTGTTATCTCGGGAATGTTGTGGATTGTTTATGTGATGTGTGGCAGGTTTTTTATGGTAACTTCCGTGTATTAGGGGAGTTGTTGGTAGGCGGAATGGCATGTGATAGATAGCCTTTCTGAAGGCTATGATATATAACATTTAGCTTCTTTCATATTAACACACCCATACAATTATATCACAACTTGCATGCAACATAGTACATCTTCGACCTTGTACACCGACCCTAACAGGCTGGAGTTAAAATATAAGCTGGCGAGGCTGAGACATTTAGACTGGGGCTGTTTCTGAGTGCAATCATCACAACTTTCAATAACATTTTACGATGACATTCTTGGCCTTGTGACGAGTGATTCTGCCTCAGGGATCCGGCTGCCACCAGGACACTGCCTCACATAGCAACTAACCTGTCGACACTGACCCCTCCCCAGGGCGTTGTCACCGTTGACCGGCTGCTGGTGGATAAAGTAGGAAGCAGGAAATGTGGATAGCTCAGGTTGTGGGCCACAAGTAGAGGGGAGTTATAGAGAGCAAGATTTCATTACAATTACAGAACCTCAGGTTAACACCTCCTTTGAAGTGAGACCACCTCAATAATAAGGCCATTGTTCATGGTACCAAACCTCCTCTCTATTGAGATCACTTGTGGCCAGTGGTCTTTATAGAGAGGTTCTACTGTATGAAGAAAGCTGACATTGTTAATCAACTGTTCAAACAGTCTCATGCGTCCTAACATTGTTTCTGTAGTAACATGATCTTATAGTCAAACGACATTGTACGAAAGTATATAAAAACCTTGATTGACAGGTCTCGTGCATTTGGTATGACAATAAAGAAAGGCTTGCCTGCTATAATTCATCATGGCAATTTTCTGAATCTTTCAATCTTATAGTTTTGCGAGTGATTTTGAGTTGCAGTTTTATCAGAGAGACATCAAATTTCACAGTGATCATGACGTTTTGCCGATTCTGTTTGTGAGAAGATCGTTATGGCAAAAGTGACATGTTCATCAGATGTCAGCTGTACGAGCGCATTGTGACAAATGTCAAAAACATCTTGTGGTTGACACGATCGACTGTTGTATAATTAGACGGAGTTTTTGTCACCAAATCGCAGGATGTTTCATGTCAGACCAAAGTTACAGTCCGCATGTGTTAAACTTGTAACTTATGGAGCAAGCCGGTTCTTTTGTGTTATTCTGGTTTACACATATTTTATTTCAAAAATGGAACAGGATTCGGTAGCATATGACTTGAGCCGTCTCCATGTGTTATATTTTACATAATATACTTGAAATTAGTGTCAACTATTTTTGTATTTCCCTCCTTAAAGTTTGAATCAAAGCCCTTGTTACCAGTGACATATTTACATATGTATGTTGAATCACAACAAGCATCCTCAGACATACACTGTGAAATAATACAAGTCCATTGATATCAAAGCCTTTACAAAAGTGTCTTATAGGGATGCAGAAGTGAAACATATTTGGCATATTTCCTATTTAGGCAGCACATCAGATAACAGTGAAAAGATGAATTATGAGAACTCGACTTTAAACCTCGTGCACAAAGAAACGACCAACTTAAAGCTGAATAGAAAATGTCTGGGTATTATTAATCACGCTCTGAAGTGACTTTTTCAGTGTTTTCATACAGTGGTGTTTCTGTGTGTTTAACATGTTAACTATTTGACCCGCTGACTCGGCTGTTTAAAGCTGGCGTGTGATTCAGTGTTGTTGGAGACGTGAACTTCCTCCTGAGAAAGGAAGTTGCTGGAGCTTTGTTGCCTCAGTTGTTGTGGGATAGCGAGTGGACGTGGTAATCGCGCAGACGTGGACTTGTATGTACATTTACTGTTTGTGACTATGACATTGTGAGGATTTTTACTGTCGTGTATGAACGTCAGTGTGTCGGATCTCTGGTCATTATCTTGAGTGTAGGGAACTGTTTTGAGGTCTGAATTGTTGTCTCTGTGAGCTTCATGATGGAACAATCTGTGTAAAAATGCCGTATTATCGTGATACAGGTCGCTATGTAGTGCGCTATTATATAGATTGCTGGGATACATAGACTGGTCATTAGACTAAATGACACTCAACATTTACGTCCATACATGATGATGCAAGTGCCATTTGTTGATAACAAGTTAACTACTAGACAAAGGAACAAAAAGTAAAAGTACAAGCCCTTGGAGCAACATTCCTTTAGCCCCCGGGTGAGGTGGGTTTTTATAGCACGTCCGGTTTGTGTTGTCTCCATCCTGAGCGTGATTCTGTTCATTTAACAGTGAAAAAGAATGGAGTGTGACTTTCTCAGTGAAAATCTCAAACTGGTTGTTGGAAATAGATCCAGTGGATATATTTCTATAAATAATGTAACTTGTGTTTCTTAAAACCGATAAATTCCTGCCTTAAACCTTCCCTCTGAGGTTAGCTTGTAGTAAGCTCACATTCAGCAAGATAGATGCCTGATTTACCTTACGTTGTAAATTTAAGCTTATTGTATGCTCCCATATGGCATAATTTATTACTTTATCCACTTGATGCTGCTGCCACCTAGTGACCAAAACAAAAATCGCTAACGATGGAAACTGAAAGTGACTGAAAATGTTACTAAAACCAGAAGGAATTTATGGGGTGGGGTTTGACATCACAGTTACATTATTTACAGTGGATGTTGTTGTGTGTATGTGAGAAACAATTATATATGCAAAAAAGTGGATGCGTGGTGGCACATTTGATTGTGTGGAGAAAACTTACTTTGTATCACATAACTTGTGGTACAAGGTATGTTTTTTCGGTGTATACTTGTTTTGGAAGTCATCAGGAGAATTCTGTTGCATTATAGGAATAAAATGACAAGCATTTGATTTACGGAACAATAACGTGATTAAGCTGAGAGTCGCAGTCGACAGATATGTTTGTTATGGAACGTCACAAGGAAAATCAACAAGAACACTCGTCATGGAGACGTAACAATTGATGGTTGTGATGGAAGGTTTACTGATAATACAAGGAAAGTATAAAGACAACGCATTGACACAGATTTGTGTGAAACGTTGTTTACTTTCTGTCCTTACTAAACTAATTATGGGATTATGTTACACGCATGTCTATGTGAGTGAAACAGCGACAAGTTCTAAAGGATACACCAAGAAAAACGCACCCAATGCACGGATAAATCATAACAAATGAGCAACATCTCTGTGACAAGACAATTTTTACAATTTCAAACATCTCCACGTGTTGAATTTCTCATTGACATGATACGGACTAAATTGGAAGCGAGCAAACAACACTAGCCGCCCGCAGCCTCCGCCGCGATGGCGTCCCTGCTGCGCCGCTCGCTGCGTCGCCCCCGGGCCCGGGCCGCCGAGGTCCCGAGGCTCGCCCGCGCCCAGTCCCTGTCCTCGCCGAGGCGCGCCCGCGACACAGACACGGACACGGAGTGGCGGGAGCGCCAGGTCCTCAACCGCGTCGTGCGACTCTGGCTACTGAGCGCCATGGTAAATACAGCGCAGTCTTTGGGGGGTAGAGTAGCCTTTGTCAAGGCCAAGAATACAATTTAAAAAGATTATTGAAACTTGTGATGATTGCACTAAGAAACAGTACCAGTCTAAATGTAGCAGGTTAGCGACGTGGTATTCCTGATGATATTTAAACATCAGTCTTTTAGAGTCCGTCTAAGATATGCACACGCATGTGCACAGAGTTGTGTTCTGTGTGGCTGTTTTAATATGAAGGAAACTATATATGAATATTTAAACTAAATAATAAATATCATAGCCTTTAGAAAGGCTGGGTGTAGAGTACAAATGGTGATAATGATGTTTGGTTTGGCAGTAACCGGTTGGGCGTTTCGAAAGGCTATTGATGTTTTGTTATTCGTATTTAGGTTTCTTCATATTAAAACATGCATACAGAATACAACTCCTTTGCCTGTGTGCATATCTTAGACTGACTCTAGAATGGTTAAGCTGAGACATTTAGACTGTGGCTGTTTCTGAGTGCAAGAATTTCGCCAGATTGTGGTAATTATTGCCAAATCCAAAACTCCTGTATCCTTTACATCCCAACTAAAACACCATTTGGTTAAGGAGGCCTACAAGCGTACATGAACATTAGAGGAATTCAAGCTTTATAAATTGTATCGTATTTTATTGTATTGTAAAAGTAATGACAGTATTTTCATACAACATTTCCGACCTTTGTAACCTCTCTACAAGTGAGACTCCGATCCAACAGACACAATTACAGGATCAACTTTGTGTAACTGAATTCCCAATGAGCTGGGGAAACAGATGGTAAAAACATCATCATTATATATATATACCCGAGGGGACACAGCAAACACAGCGGAACCTGTCCTTGTGGACACCTCTATAAACACACACTTTTCACTTCTACTTTTATAACATTTCTAAAGTGAACTTCGCTCAAAAGACACCTGTCTTATGTGGACACTTTTCATTTTTACGTTTCCCTGTATGATTTCTATTTAGAGAACTTTATTTTACAGTTTCAGCGCAGGTGTCCACATTTGACAGGTTCCACTGTACTCTCTGTCCCATCACGACCATGACGTAGAGAGGAATGTCTGACTGAGCAACTGAGAGTCCAGTCTGTTTGCCTCATCATGACCAACATCTACGCCCAAACAAACTATAGTGTAGGCTTTATGCAGAGTACAGTAGGAGTTCTCTATTAGGACAGCCCAACGGTCTCCAGAGAGAGGTGGTCTTTTTATGATGACTGTCTCCCTATCAAGCTTTTGGATGATACAAAATTGAAGGTTTAAAAGCACAAAGAGAAATGTTCTAGCTATAGACGTATTCTGTTAACACAGGTGGTCGTTACATGAGGTTGTACTGTAAGTGATTAGACACAATGTGGTGGCGAATCCGAAGTGTCGTGATAACGTGGAGAGTTTACTGTGTGGAGAGTCAAGTGGGATACAGGCCAATGATCTGGTGTACAGTGAGTTATACTGTTTATGTTTGTCCTTTTTTTACATACTGTATCACATCTCATTACGACCATCCCTATAGAAAGAACACTTTCTGCGGTCGTGAACCTCCAAAAGAGACCACTAAGACCTTTAGACACAGACCACCTCTCTATTGAGACCACTTAAGGCCTCACTGTACAGCAGAACCACCAACTAACACCACCTTTATAATAAAGAAAAAAAGTCATGGTTCAACTTGCCAGAAATAAATTAACTACCTGAATCATACACACGCAAATTGTGAAAGATACTTTTGCAACTTTGACATGGGAACTTAAAAAGAAATGTGTTGAACCCGGACATTATTCAGGTCCCTATGTTTTCTATACCCCAGCATGTTGCCACCAATGTCATTCACCCCGCAATACGAGCCCACGTTTTACCACATAGTGCGCTGTATGGTGACATTGGCCCAAGTCAAGCAGCAGAGAATGCTGCTTATCACGGCCACTCCTGTCTGCATATAGATACAGTCCATAGCCGGATGTACAGTTGGCATGTCTATCTTGAGGTCTGATAACTCGAACTTATGGACAACTTGACAAACAGTCCTTGATGTTGATGCAACTTATACTTCATATCAATGTAACAACTTGATTTTGATTTATATAATATTTATTGCTTTCACATCATATATTGGTTTTACAAAATTAGAAATGAATAAACAAATGCATACATGTAAAATCTTAAAATGTGTGATAAGCAGATCTATTTTAGTTAACTCCCTTTAAACGTGTACCATGAACTGTACAAGTTGGACACTTGCCCATGTCTCCCTATGACCGTCCCTCTGTATTAGATTGGCGGCTGTCTCACGATGCAGGTTGCACTGTACTTAAATGTGTGATGAATTGATTTTTTTCAATTCAATCCCTGTAAACATGCGCAACATGAAGACTTGCTTGTGTCTCCGTATGGCGGTTGCTCTGTATTAGTGTCTCCCTACAGAGGTTGCTCTGTCGGGGTCTATGACTTGGAGTGTTTGATCTGACGGTCACTGACTCAAGACTTCGGAAACGTCCGTTAGTGATCAGATCAGTACAGAGAATAAAACGGACACGATGTGTTTTGTGTTTGATCGTTATGTATTAAGCTTATAACAGACAGTGTGGTAAAAGTTTTAACAAAGAGGATAAGACATTATTGCAGTTTATTTGGAGTTGTGTGTTACGTAAAGGATTTCAGTTTTGTAACAAAGCTACAGAGAAAAATAGGAACAGTTTGTGTTTGTGATGAATTGTATATGATAGAAAACTTCCCTCAAATTATTTGTACCGGTACGTTATAAAACTGCTCTTACTTGTATATGACGCCATGTGAGCTTTCTATGTGTGGATTTGACCCATTGTTGTATTTTCCCCCAGATACTTGGTCCAATCGTCTCTCTAGTTGGTGCCATTGACCAGGAAAGGAATCGAAAGCACGAATAACCACTGAATCACATCAGAAACGCGAAGTTTCTATCTGACTCTGCCCGTTGACCCTTGCTGCTTGGTATTCATCAGTCGGTCACACGATTCTATTATCATATATACTTCTATGTCATTACTTGCTTCCTGTCCATATTCATTGAAAAGGAACCTGTAGAGTTTTTTGATAAACAAAAATAAATTGCGTGCTGAATTGTATTACGTGTTGACTTATGTTAGTTAGAAGGCAGGTAATAGTGGTATAGAATTATATCATACAGTTAATAGAATTATCTGACCTCCTTCTACTTTACAACCTCCCTTCTTGCAGGAGTGGATTTTTCCGCCCCCGGTTTGTTCTCATGATAAACGGTGGCCATTACATTAGATTTATTCAGGACGTGTAAACATGTACAGTCAAAATATACACAGACTATAATATCACATGCTCTCTCCACTGTCAAATGAAGCTCCTTGGACGACAGAAGGAAACTTACACAAAGTACTGCTTTCCATTACAAACCCTGACCAGGAGTTGTGTCCCCTGTAATGTTATCCCGCTACTGCGTACAGTCTGTGTAACTTGGCTGACTACAAATGCCACGTCACCAGACTACTCTGAATGTCTGATAAAGTCTGGATCTATCCAAATACGATGTATTCACACCCCTCTCTATAACCCTGATCGCCTCGTGTCTGTTTTACAGGAGGAGGACCATCCGCGATCTCCCCCGCGCGGCGTCACTCCGCGCCAGGTGATGGACAGCTTCCGCAGCTCCGTGCTCGAGGCTAGAGGTACGTGTGATAGAGGCTAGAGGTGTGATAGAGGCTAGAGGTGTGATAGAGGCTAGAGGTGTGATAGAGGCTAGAGGTAGAGGTGTGAGAGGCTAGAGTGTGATAGAGGTAGATGTGTGATAGAGGCTGGAGGTGTGATAGAGGCATTATAGATAGATGTGTGACAAGAACTGGAATGTGATAGATTCAAGTAACAAAGCTGCCACTACTATTCCATTCACAGACCGCCTCTATGATCAGACAACTTTTCTAGGTCCCAATCCTTCAAACTGGTTCCAATAGAAACCTCCACTTAAGTCAGCCCCACAGGTGGTCTCATTAGAGAGGTTCTGCTGTAGGTTATAGAGAGGCCTGTGTAATGCCATCATGAGCGCCTTGTGCTCCCGTCCACCTGGGACGGAGTGCGTGTGTATCGGAGCCTCCACCATCACGGCCTTCAAGTGTAATGTGTTTATATTTGCTGCTGCCAGCGGCCGCATACAAACCGCTGTTCCCGTGAGACCAGGCTCAGTCGGGCCTCAAACCATTGTTTGTATAAACATATATGGGGCCTCCACTTTGGGGTGGTTGCTTTGTTTTTGCCAGGCACACGAGAGACTTTGATGGGGATTTGGTGAGCATATATTGCGAGTCATTGTTGGTCTATGGCAATCTCTCTCACACAGCTCACATAGGCCTCCGTATTGTTTAATAGCGACCTACATTTAGTGGAACAGTATGTAAAGTATGTGTGTGTTTCCCAGAGCTTGCAGATAGATTTTCAAACTTCTCTCTCTCATTTCTCTCTCCAGATATGTATCTCATGTCTAGAAATATGCTTGCTAAAAAGATGTGAAGGAGAGAATTTTGAAAAAGTATATAAAGTAGTTTACGACTGGAGATCTAGAGATAGGAGAGAAATTCTAAAAACACAAAGTTACATAATAAGAAGCACAGCGTATTATTTCTGCCTCCAGTCTGATGTTTTGGTGTTGAGATAACGAGCACTTACAGATGCATTAGCCGATTGGAGGCAGCTGCACATCTAGAAAACCATATCATGGAGTCCCAGTGAAATAACAATGTATAAATGAATGGTGTAAATGTAAAATAAGCTTTTTTATCACAGGCCCACTTCTGTTTGTTGCCAAAAAAATCTTCCAGTTGTGATGAGCGTGTTCGGTAGAATCATTCACAATCACAGCATCTGCTCCCCCGAAATGTTTGGTGGCCAATTTCATAGCTATACACTTTCATTAAAAAACTATTTCATAGCTGGATATGACAACAATGAGTTATTTCAAAGCTGCTGTTAGAACTACACTCCCCTAGCTAGCAGTTGAAGTGAGAGAAAAAACATGAAAATGGCAAATATGAAGCCTGGGATGGGAAGAGAGTTACTTTATAGCTGCTGTCCTAACGCTAGAGTTTTTATAGCTGATGGGCATCACAAAATACCATTTCATAGCTGCTGGACAGTGAAAAGTAAGGGTATTCATAGCTGCTAGGGAGGGTAAAAAAGGTGTGTCATGTGTGTGTGTGTGTGGGGGGGGGGGGTGTGTGTGTGTGGGGGGGGGGGGTGAGCATACCAGCCGACCGATATATATGGAAGTGCCCCCCCCCCCCAAACGCTGAGGTTTATTAGATTGCTCCAATCGCTCTAACAACATCATTGGAATTCTCATTAAATTGCTGATGAGGCACGATTGGAGGCAACAACAAAACGTAATTTGATTTGTTGTTTGCTTCGATCGGCGGAAATTGCTGGATTTAATTAAATGTATTGTGAAGCTTGCAATTTGAATACGAGGCAAAATTCGTGGTTGTCAAGAAATCACTTTTTAGCTGGTTGCAAATTCCTGCTGATGTAACATACAAGTGATGTAAATGACAAAGTTTCCTGTTTGTAAATTGTTCACTTGTCCTCGATTGCGAGGTTTTTTTCTAATTCTGAAAATAATGCGCTTTGAAATTATATGTGTTACATTGGCACCATTACAGAGACAACGGTTCAGCCGAGTAACCTTATAACAGCCCACTGCTTGGGATGTTGGTAGCATTCTGGTCTCACAACCTCAGGGTCGTGGGTTCGAGTCCCGTCAGGGCCACTTGATATAGTTAGGGTTGTAAAATATGTATTCAGTTATGTCAAATACAGTGGTAGGAGCTTGCTTGCCATAGAGAACAGACAGAGACAGAGAGAATAGAATCATAAGTAATATCGGTGACTATATAAACATAACATACAGACTATTGAGGAAGCATGAAATTCTGCCAAATGCACTGAGTCAATTCTCCGGTGGATCCACACTGAAGCCTGTGGAATCAAATTAGCTAAAAATAGTGCGGACAAGGCTCTATTTTACACAGTGAGGTTGTGCTGTGTTTACCAAAATGTGTGTCTGCAACATTCAGTGTGCATCTTGATTATTTAAAACCACTACAGAGATTGTTCTCCAAACTCACCTCGGCAGTCAGTAGCTTGTATTAGTGTGTAACATTAATGCATAGTGATCAGTTATGATAACTGTTGATGATTTCACGGTCAGAATTGAGCAATCATTCGCTTGACGAGTTCAAATGTGTCGATTTTTAAGCAGGCTTAGTGAATTTCGCATGACAATAAGTATATTTATCAGTACTGAGTGTACCCATCCTGCCGGCACTTCTCTATGCCCCCTCACACTGATCTACTGCTGTATTGCACGTTCCTCATATAGGGCATTGGTTCACAATACTAAAAATTGTCTCATGAAATAAAATGCGGATTTATTATATCCAAAACAAACAACAACAATCCCAGTCAGAGGACACAAGATAGCAAGTTACATATGTACATAAAATATAAAATATAAAAAAATGTACATAAAAACTGCAAAGAATGTGTATTCTGGTGCATGGGAAAAGTGGGCACAATGTGTAAAACACGGCCCTTGTGGCTGTCACATGTCGCGGTGTCCTGGGAACATCTCACTGAGGCCCCGGAGAACATCCATACAGTGTCTCTTTATAGAGATTGTCTCTTTATAAAGGTGGTCTCATTATAGAGGTGGTCTCATTATAGAGGTGTGGTCATTATAGAGGTGGTCTCATTATAGAGGTGGTCAGTCATAGAGGTAGGTGGCTATAGAGGTTATCAGGTTATAGAGTTGGTCCCATCTGGAGGTTGTATGAACACTGAGAATCGGCTCCACACAGAAAGCCACAAGATGCTGCAAATAAAACACACAAACTTATGATGCAAAAACTAAACCCTGTGGGTTTGCGTGCGGCATTCACTGCTGAACGCACATCACAGCTGCACATTTCTCCGTGGTCGGTCGGTGATCCACACCGTATGTGAGATCGTTGGAGCACAATGCTCTCATGTGTGTGATTATAAAATAAAACACGATGCCCCCATGCGTGTGATTATAAAACACGCTGTGCTGACATCAGTACAGTCTGTGTGGATTTTGACAGGCCCTGAGGCTGCCATATGGACAGACACGGTAAAACCCAGCCTCTCTTAAGGCAATGATGTTTAATATTTAGTTATTCGAATTTAGTTTCCTTCATATTAAAACACCCAACTCCTTTGCCTATGTGCAATAGCATATTTTGAACTGACTGCGCCTCTTTCTGAGTGCAATGATCATAAATCTCAGTGATATTTTAAATGATATTCTGGGCCTGGACAAAGTAAAACCTACCAGTGTTGTCTGGTTTCCTCACTCACTTCTCATGCAGACTCGCGGCTGCCGCACAACATAGCAGATGTTTTCAATAAAGACTTCACACGAGTTTTTTTCCTCATTGTGTTAGTTTATAAAACACTGTTCCGGAGATGTTTATAAAGCTTTTACGGTTTTCAAAGTGCCTCTTGAAATGTTTCCTGGATATATATGATACAAAATATGACCTTTTTTATTGATTATTGTCAATTTTCATTTCCAGTCTGGTCTCATTTCATTATTTAGTCCAATATATATATATATATATTATATCATAATATATATATATATATATATATAGATATATGTAACCCGCTTTCACCACCATCGTCTATCCTGCAGATGTACACATATAGCTCATAGTCTGGTGCCATATGTATCCCTGTAGGATTTGTCTATCAAATTTGATTTTGTTTGTTCATTTGTATTCTTTAAGGATGAAATGAGGGGAAAATGGTGGGGAACAAATTTTCCCGCCCCAATCTCAAGGCACATTGTAAAAATGGCGGCCCAATGATGAATATATCACAATTTAACGCTTCCAAGTTTTTTCTACTGTAAATGTCGAGTGGCGGCCATCTTGAAATTTCTTGTATTCCAGCGTTACAGCCTCCACCGTCCCTGTGTGTGGTTCATATGGCACTTGAAATGCATCTTTGATATAATTATATGATAATTATCTATATATCTATACAATAATTACATGGTTAAGATATGGCCTGTTTGCTGATTGTGTGCGTGTTGTTGCAGACGGGTCGCGCGACCTTGACCTCGATGCGTTGCTCGGTGACCTGTGCAGCCTCGAGTCGCAGCTGTCGGCTCAGCGCGACCAGCTGGACACCGCGCTCGACAGACACAACGACCCCGCTGACACCTCGCAGAGACACAACGACCCCGCCGGCCTCGACAGACACAACGACCCCCACACCGACACCACACAGAATGCGACCCAGGTAGGAGTTATGTTCGGCGTCCGTGTTGGAAGAGCTTCTTAAAAAAAATAACTATAGATATAATAAGATATGTCAAAATTGTATTACAATACAAAAATTTTGAATTAAGCTTTGCACTGGTTGATTGGATGGGTGAGTGTGTGAGTGAGTGATTGAGTGAGTGTTGTACGAGTAGACTGAAATGATCTTCCCCACCCAGTGGCAACAGCTGAGAGCCTGGAAAGCTTCAAGATTCTCCTTTCTGCTAATTAGATCAAGCTAGTTTTTATATAAAATCATAAAAATAAAAAAAAACAATAAAAAACTTTTTGTCTTAGCGCTGCGTACTCCGCCTGCCAATAGTCATCAGCTAGTTGACGTTGGTCAGTACCATGTAGATGTATTTGAGCTTTGTCCCGTGTTGCAGCCTGCCAGCTTGCGTCGTGCGGCGTCCGGCGGCGGCAGTGCGTGGGACGCCGCGATCGACGCGATCGACGCTGACCTCGCCGCCGCGCTCGCCGTCCTTTCCGACCTCACGAGCTCCGCCGAGGAGAGCTCCGACCGCGCAGACAGCTGTAAGTATCGGAGACACGGCGAGCTTTTGTGATCATCTGTTGTCCGTCTGGCCACAATCCATATTTGCACAATAGTTTTTCATTCAAATTTCATCATTTTGTCTCATAAGTTTTATGTCTATATGATCATCATTCCATGCTTGATACACGTCCCTGGGGGTAAAATTGACCCCGCCCCAGGGTCCATCAAACTTTTTAGTGTAAAAGTGTAGTCAGTCTGTCATAATGCAAACCTTTAAAATTGTCTGGAAATGGATAGAAGTCAAAGTGCAACCTTGTCTTTTGTACAGTCAGTCAATTAGTCATAATGCAAACTGATTTTTTAAATTAAAGTTCTGTGTAAGTTACAGTGCAACTTTTTTGAGTGTCTTTCTTTTGCTAAAAAATTACCATAGATACAGCTGAGCAATTTACGCTCTTGGGTTTTTTGATACCTGATGTTTTATTCAAATCCGAAGTTTTTCCAAAGTTTTGAAAATTTTACATTGCAACAACAAATATCCAGTTCAAGTAACAAATTGACATGAACTTTGGCACTAGTGAAACAGATTATAATCAAATAGTCTTCATATAGACAGGAATACAATTGGCATGTATATTATAAAATAAAGTAACGTGAGTGTATGCTATAAATTTTACTGATAATTATAGCTATTCTTTTCTAAATGCGCCTAAAATCTTACACTAAAGCAAACTAAGAATGATCCAATTATCTTCAGACAATGAACACACTAGATATGGACACATACAAAATAAGCATCTGTTCTCATATCCATGCAAGTTACATTTTTCATGATACTCAACATTTATTTATTTTTTATTTTATTTTTTTTTCAAACTCGTACAAATATATATGCATATTATTATACAAATAAAATAAAACAAATGCACACAATCATTAGCTATTGTTACATAATTAAGACCATTATCACCAGTAGCAGTGAATACAATGAATACAGTGAATACTCAAAACTAAAAAAACTGTGCAAGTCCATGTTACTGTGCATCGCTGTCAAAATATGGTGATTATGTATTTTCTTTCTCATAGCTGCTGCATGTATTAAAAAATCCAAAGTAAAAAAGTTTTAATTTATTCTTACTTTATGAAATAAAACAAATAAAGAAAATATCTAAAAAAAAGAAAAACTTAAAATTTACTTTGTAATTTTTTAGATATGAAATTTTTTTGAAAAAAAACAACAATTTTTTGAATGCAGCTATGACAAAAACAATGTATAAGAATTAACATGAGACACAAACTGGTGTTTTCCGCTTTTTGTGATAATAACAAAGGATAGTAAATGTCCGAATATGAACCTCTTATTAAACTTTTGTTTTCATTTGAGACGATTTTGTGATAATCACAATCAGGGGAGATTTTCACCAAAAGTGTGAAATGTGAATGCTTCAGTAGAGATTTCTTTATTTTTCTTGTATCAAAATCCAGGATAAGTATTCTGATTTTATCATTTTTTGTGTTAGATGATTTCTTTTTGATCATCTTTTTTAGAACATTTCTCCTTCATCAGGTGCATAACAACAACAGTTATTTTGCCAACAGAAACTGATGAAGGAGGAATGTCATCCAAAAGTCTTTTTTTCAATGAAGACGTTTTCAGTAGGATTTTTCCTTTTCATTACAATGAGCACTGTGCATTTTTGTTTGTGTTTTTTCCAACAGACTGTGGGATTCCAAGGAGGAATGTCAAGTCCCCCTTCCTCAGAAAAGAAGCATTTGAATGAAGACCCTTCCAGACAACCCCCCTAAGAGATTCAATCTCCTCTGCACAACAACAACAGTTTTTTTTCCCACCAAAACTGATGAAGCATAAACAACAACGTCTTTGTCACCCATCCATCTGGTGACCCCCCCGACCCCTTTACCTCCGCAGCGCAGCAGGAAATGAGTTTTGGACGTTTGTGTTTTTCTCTCATCACGCAGACTGTGGCATAATGCAACAACGGTCTCCCAAGTCCCCCGGTTCCACGGCGGACCCTCCGGTCTCCATGACAACATTGACGGTTACATCCGGTCTCCGTGACAACATTGACAGTTACATCCGGTCTCCGTGACAACATTGACGGTTACATCCGGTCTCCATGACAACATTGACGGTTACATCCGGTCTCCGTGACAACATTGACGGTTACATCCAGTCTCCGTGACAACATTGACGGTTACATCCAGTCACCGCTGTGATTTTACAGTTTGATCACATAAAGCCCGGCATCCTGAAGGTCAAGAGACTGTGGAGCAACCTTTGCCTATGTTAAATTATGATCCCCACAGTGCTGAAAGCCGGTTATTGGCACCGGCACCGAAAAGGCTCCTAGATACAATGCTTACAACAAAATAAACTGTGAATGGCGATTCTTATTTACAAGTAACACTTGTCAAAGTATGTTGTAGTGGTTCAGTTTTATCCATCGTCTCAAACTCTAATGACCCAAATTCACAGAGAACTCACACTAGTGGCCAATTCTCGGCATGTTATTTACAACATTAATCACTCGGATGACTGCAAATTACAGATACCTCGAACTTTTGTATTCCTCCCTTCCGTTAAACTATATACATGAACCACTCCTCTGATGCCGGTGCCCATGGCAATAATCATTGGTGCTGACATGGCCACATCAGTGCCAGTGAGACGCTTTTTGTACTGTGATGTCTGACTTATTGTATTTGTGGGCGATTTTTTATGCTTTTTGGGGAGATACAGTTGATATGAATGAATGTTAAGCTGGAATGCCGTGTGCTATTCTTGCTGTTAAATTTAGAAATGTGCATTACGGGTGTTGGACATTTCTTTTTATGACAAACTTATTATTTCGGTATTAATCAATTATTGTAGTATGAAAATCTGAGTTATGATTTTATAATTATTTATTTAGTTTTATAATTTATTAACAGTTTGAGTTTATTTCATTATGAGTGTAGTTTTGCTGTGGTCTTATTTTCATTTAGATGTGGAAAAGTTACATGACATTTCACATTACAACTAATATATAACTACAGCTGTTATATCTCAGAAATAATGTGAGAAAACTAATAAAAATGGACAGCACCAAGTAAATGTCATGTTGCTTATGTTTTTACGCTGTTTTTCTGTTTTAACTCCCTGGAAAAATGGTCACCCGTAAATTATCGAATGTTAATCATCTATGAACCCTCACGCAAACTCATTCTAATCCTTAGAGCAAATCACATATCTCTGTGATAAATGAACAGAATCTGATGTGTGAATGTACCGCTGGTGAAGCAGGATGACGCAAACTGAGTCCATGAATTAGAACACTTTAGGTGCATAGATGGAAAATACGTCAGGTTCTAAACAGCAAAATATATTCACATATTCTGGCAAACAAATTTAAAAATCATCAATAAATTTCATCGAAATTCCTCAGTGTATTCAGCGCGGCAGGAGATAATTTATGCGTGACCTAGTTTGTGTAGCCTCGGTCTCCCTGTTGTAGCGCGTCACCCTGCGACAAAGGCTGCTCAGCCTCGAGGACCAGTACAGGAAATCCAACCTCGCGCCCGTAAGTTTTCCTCGCTCCCTATTTTACGCCTTTTTCTTCCCTTTCGTTTGCAGATTGCGCATGTTTTGCTGATTTCTTGCTTTTGCTGTTTGTTTCCATTCTGTGCATGCGTTAGTCTTGCTGTAGCCAGCGTCTTGCATGTGATCGGACATTTGGAATACGTTTCCCTATTACGCAAATCCCTCACCACCACTCCGTAAATACACAATCTTCTCTCTCTCTTGATACATATTATATTTCACTTCACTATGCTCAAAATACAGAAATGTCAATGGTATTTTTCTTCAACCTCCAGACGTAACAGTTAGTTATAAAAAAGTGCGACATTTGTCACTGGACGTAAAACATTGTGACTGGAGATCCTACGTAGGGTTGTCGTACGTAATACTCAGAGTATTACGTATATCTCCAAGGGAATGCACACGTTTGACGTAATAACAGAACGTAGTCATAGATAACAATCTAGTCTCGGTCAACCCAGACCCTACCCTTACTTTCCGTCGGGACCTACAAGTCTCTCGAACGCAGTAGTGTCAGTCTGGTTGATCGAGACTAATAACAATCTAGAGATCAATTGGCTATATGTTTACTTGGTGAAAAAATAGTAGCTAAAATTAGTAACTGTAATTCAGGCAAACTGTCAAGTGGTGTTTGCAATCGGGGAGACGTTTTACACTAGTCACAACGCCACCTCGTGACCTGCCCATAACGTGAGCAATGTTTTAAACGTCAAGCGTAAACAGGTGGAAACATGACCAAAACAAACATTAGAAATTATAATACTGATTTTGCCAAGCTACTAATCGAGTGTAGTGAAATGATAGAATATTGATTATATTTTGACAATGTGGTAATCAGATGCTCATATTTTTTATGAACAAAATTACATAAGAATTGAGGCGGGGTCGGTGCTCACTCAGACTGGTTACTGATTACAGTAGAGCACAGAGTTCTTTACGTTACAGTAGAACCTCGGTATCAACACAGATTGTATATCATTGGTACACTAGAACCTCTATATTGAGAGTTAAAAACTGACGTCCAGTGGTCTCATTACAGAGGTGGTCTCTGTAGTGAGGTTCCCAGTGATCTGTGTATGGAGATATGGGATGAAAAACATTGCTTTCTATAGGTGGTCTCTTTATAGAGGTGGTCTCTATAAAGGTGGTCTCTTTATAGAGGTGGTCTCTTTATAGAGGTGGTCTCTTTATAGAGGTGGTCTCTTTATAGAGGTGGTCTCTTTATAGAGGTGGTCTCTTTATAGAGGTGGTCTCTTTATAGAGGTGGTCTCTTTATAGAGGTGGTCTCATTATAGAGGTGGTCTCTTTATAGAGGTGGTCTCTTTATAGAGGTGGTCATAGCAGCAGGTTCCACTGTACCCGCCGATCTCTCCACCAGACGCTCTCTCTGGTGATGTTAAATGCTAAAGCGACCTTTTTATGTGTCCACCATCAGCGATATTTGTGAGGTTATTGCTGCAATATCCTAAAAGCCTCAATGTGATCGATGTACACCAGGATCCACACTCAGCAATACGTCCCTGGGGCTGTATCACGGACGATATTGGACATAGTGCCCAGTCGGGGCTAAAAGCGGAGTTTGCCCCAAATATCGAGTCTTGGAGCCACATGGGGTGCGAGAAACACTTTAGGTCAATGTTTGTGTTTGAATAATCACTTTGCTGTCGACAGCATTGTGCATTATTTGTAGTGCAAGTTTCACGTGGGCACGTCCTTTGTAGGGTTGTGTGTTACGTATATCTCCAAGGGAATGCACACTTTTGACGTAGGCCGAAATAACAAACAGAAGCAGAATTAACACTTTGTTGAGTGAATGTAATAGAGCTTGTAAATATAGCCTGC
Source organism: Streblospio benedicti (assembly GCA_019095985.1). NCBI lineage: Eukaryota > Metazoa > Annelida > Polychaeta > Spionida > Spionidae > Streblospio > Streblospio benedicti. The sequence continues at coordinate 36,596,852 of CM032659.1, read as the reverse complement.
ACAGTGGGCAGGCTACGTTATAGGAGTTCTCAATGTTAACATAACTAAGGGCTGGTTACTTTTCATAGATGTGGTCCGTGAGCAACTCTTCATATCCTGCTGCCATATGACGTTGTCATTTAAAACCCTCATATTCGGGAATGTAGGTCACAAAATCGAACCAAATCAGAAGCCCATTGAGATCAATAAAAACAATGCGATTTTGATTTCTTGGCAAGCTGCCAGGTTCTGCCCAATAGCGTAGGTCTAACCCATGGGTTAGTATCATGAGGGGGTCGTATAGCAAAATGTGATTGGTGATTTACCCTAAATCTTGAGCGTGAATTGTGAACTGTTTGTATTAAAGTGTGTGAAATGTGATGCAACCTAGTCACTTACAATGTCTGGCGATTAGTGAAAGACAAGGAAATGTATTTGTGACTGGTGATTTAGGAAAAAGATGTTGGTGAATGGATTTTCACCAAGGCTGTATACTGTATACATGGGCTTGTGAAGGCAGTGTGAGATAAAGCGGATGAGTGAGTCACTATTGTCACTGAGGATGATTCATGGTATGTGGAGCCTCCCGATCGCTGTTGCGGGGGTGGGGGGGGAGGGGGCTCTTCCGTTGATATGAGACGGGGATGTTCCCCCGAAAAATTTCGACGCGCAATTTCATAGCTAAGTTTCATTAAAAAAATCATAGCTGGATATGATAAAAATTAGGCAATTAGGCATAAAAATTAGACTGCTGGACAGGGAAAAGTAGGGGCATTCATAGCTGCTAGGGAGGGTAGAAAAGGGTGGGTCGTTTGGGGGAGCATTCCCGCCGACCTATGTATGGAAGTCCCCCCCCCCCCCCTGTCGTTAGGCAACACACCAGTTTGTCAGCAGTACAGTGACCTGGTCAGTTGGAGCAGCCACTGTGTATTCATTTGTTTGTGGAAAAACGCCCAGCACTGAACACTGCTAGGGGAGTGTTTGTGCAAGCTTGAGAAAAATATTGGTGACACAGTAAACCGTTTTAAACCATAGAATCATAAGAATTTTCTGTTCAAATTTCACTGAAACTCCATTTACATCTAATTATCACAAAGCATTCTGTGAAGTAAGTCCCATTTTTATTATATTTTTGCTCCTGTTTTCTCTTCATCTCCGCATTCTTATCTTTTGTGGATTCCCCGCCAGGAATAAACTGGATCGCTAACAGCACTATTGTTTCATGGCCGTAAAACAATGAGCAATCAGGATGTGGCAGAAATCAGCCAATAGCTCGGTCAGTCCCAACTCCCGGTAAAGATATTGCTCATATTTGTTCTGTAAAATTTAGTATCAATAGATGATGCCTTATCCATTGCAAGTGTAATGAAAATAGTATATATAAATTATATATTCTCCATGTTTAATACTTATTACACCTTTAAAAATACCATGATGTCTTGTTAGCTTAACCACAAGGTCACGTGATACTGCATAATGGAATGATTTTCGCCAGACGTACCGCAAACGTCACATTTAACATGGCAGAGATAGGCGACTTCTTACGTGCATCGTTTTGTTATGACTAGCAAAATTATACGCTTGACATTTCCTACTTTCACGTGTTTTGATGGGCGTATGACTGGCCTGTTATTGAGTGGTATTCAAACTGCTTTAGATATTTCAATACGCTGTTTAAATGAAAGAGAGTTTCAGAATGCACAAAACACATGATATTGCTTCTGTTCTTGATAAAGAGACCACCTCTATACAGAGACCACCTTGATAAATAGACCACCTCCATGATATGACCTGATACTCACACCTCATTCAACAGACCACTGCAAATGTCAATGCTTCGCTAATGATAACACTTGGACGTGGTTTAATAGACAGGCTCCACTGTACCACCTATAATTAAAACCATCTCTCTGAATAGACCACCTCTATAATAAGACTATACCCCCGTGAACCTCCTCAGAGACCACCTCTCTAAGGAGACCCTCTGATGGCGCCTACTGTACAACCCGGGTTCTGACATTGACTGTCACATTGAGTGGGCGTCACCACATCCCAACATGCGTGATCTCCCCGCAGCATGCAGCCTCTAGCTGCCAATGTCTGCGGATGGATGGGGCGGGTGGATTAACATGGAGAGGATAATCCACGGATAATGCTGCTGCGGCTGTATGGGGACATGGGAGGGGAATAACTCAACATGCTTTGTTTTTTTGTTTTTGTGTTGCGTTTTTTCTTTGCGTTTTTTTTCGGGGGTTGGGGGGGTTAGGGGTTGAAAAGTTTGGGTGCAGGCCAGATAATTGTGGAGGGGGACTGAAATGATGCCATATGGCTGATTTTCTCAAACCCCCAGGGCCATAATACATGTTAACCCCTCACATGCCATAGTGGCTATAGTGGACAAACAGAAGCAATTGTTATATCATCATAGGGTGAAAAAGTTGGATTCTGCTATTTTGAAACCATGTGTCTACAAAACACGACCTTGAAGCAGCAATTTATTGGTGAATCAGATCCTCTTTATAAGCTACAGAGGAACCTCTGTGTTAAGACACCAGGGCGCTGATGTCTCAATAGAGAGGTGGTCCCTTTACAGAGGCTGGCCATTCTCACTGAATGTAGTAGGATTGGGACCACAAACTGACCTCACTACAGAGGTGGTCACTTTATAGACATGTCCCCTCTGTGAAGTCCTACTGTGCGGAACATCGCAGCGAAATCTCCAATTTTCCACTTGTGTGTAGAATTATGTCTCCGCAATTGACCCGACTGTCCTCTAATCAGGACAAATGACGCCCCGAGCGGCGTTGTGTGACCTTGGCCGACCTTCCTCGCGCCCGCTGCACAGTTCTCTTACGACACAAACATCACTTTATTGATTATTGGTGGTCCTATTGATTCTGCCTGCAGCCTCGACTGTCGGGTTTACAGGGAGATTTGGCCTGTTTTGCCGTGTTGATTGTGACTGACGATGCTCTTTTTTGATTGGCTGACTCAATGCAACAATCACAGATTTCACGGTGCATTGATTCTTGATCATGTAATACGAGGTTTTGTCTTTTTGCCAGCTTCATACTTCTGTGGTAGTATAGTTTTTTAGCAGTCTCTTCCTGAAATAAACAACATCCACAATTATACATGAAGAGTTAGGAAATAAAATCTGTAAAGATGCGGTGCTACTCCAGCCATATACACTGTATAGGTTAACAAAGGGTTATATTAAACCAGAAGCATGAAAAGTCATAATTGACAAGACCACACCGGGGGTGGAAAACATTTAGCAAGTTTTCTTATTTTCATCCCTTACAATGAAAGTTAAATTTAATATTATTTACATATTCATGTGATTATGAAACCTGGTAAGATGAATTATAGATGTTTATGTACATAGCAGTTTGTAGACCACTGAGTTGTTCTGGAGACCGGAGGATCGGAGAGACTTATAAGCTAAAACCTGAGTCAAACTGTCCTATCACACAGTGCAAAAATCACCGCCAATAACACATTTTGATTGCATGTTCAATTATACGATGACTTATAAGCTAAACCTGAGTAAATGCAGCTTCTGCTGTCCCAATCAACGTTCATGTCTGACAAATGTCTTACAGACGCGGAAATCGTGTTGCTGGCCGCTGACTCACTTCAGAAGCAGACCAGGGTACAGGCGGCCGAGAAAACAGAGTCTCATCCGGGTCAATCTGTCCTATCACACAGGGCATAAAACATCGCTAATACAGCCTTCTGATTGGTCCACAGGCGTGCTCAATTGTACGATGGAGCACGCTAAATAGCTCCGATTCTTAATCCGGGTCTCACTTTATCACCTTCTCAAACAATTACACCAAACTATTGCTATTAAACATGTCATCTATAACACACAAAAACTATGTTACAGCCAAACAAATGTGTTTACATTTGATTTTCCGTACATGTCACTCAGAAATAGTGCACAAATAATTAATTTGTAGAAACTTGCGATAGGATTCAATTAAAAACATTAATACTCACTGTAACAAATACTGAATTAAAAAGTCTTAGAAGTAAGTAATACGTTTGGTTTAATACATATCTTGCCCTACACAGGTACGGCATGTGTAGCGTACATTTCTAAATGTCCCTAAACAGGTTTACGTCCTCACACGAATCACAACCTAAACAATAAGTCCACTTCATTTGGGCAAATCAGACATGAACGTGCTCAATTTCACGATTGCCACTCCAATCTCGTGCTCACATCCTGCAGTCTCACGGACGTCTATCTACGCTCAGTGTATGTCTCTGTTTGCAGGTTCAGAATGACCAACCACTGACCATTCACTGACTTCCGGCCAGTCTGGTTCTGTTTGCAAGTTTACTGACCACTGTGTTTGCAGACTCTTTGACCACTCACTGACCACTCACAAAGCTCACTGACCAGTGTGTTTCTGTTTTCAGGCGGAGGCTCAGGCGAAACTGAAGGCGGAGAAAGTGCGAATCGCGCTGGAGAAAATCAAGGAGGCCAACATCAGGAAGGTACGCGCCCCAGGCTACTGGGTCACTTGTCAATGCCACAGGCCAAATACATGACGTCACTGGTGTCTATAACCAATCAGAACAGCTCATTTGCATATTTGTGGCGGAAAATGAATTGCTGCATACAATCCCTCAAAAAGATATTATAACTGGGAATTCCCCACTTCAATAGCTCATTATGTCAAAAGCTGTCAACACTGATTAACTTTAGTCGGTAAGTTTAAGTATATATATGTGACTACGTAACCTTTGGTTGGGTGGGCTACATCATAACATATACATGCACAAAAACTGAAAAATACAGCCACGATGGAGCCAGTGTTTGCACAGGCTGTCTATAAAGATTACTGATAATCACATTATCATCCACACCAATTATTGCTCGGTGGATTTGTTCTGGCCTGTTGGTCTGGCTCAATATCAGGCGCTGTCGGCGACTGTATCCACTACACAGGTGGTCTCTTTATGGAGGTCCATGCCGGCCATGTATGAGGGACTGTGAAAAATGAAGTAGGATTCAAAATTAAGTTGGTCTCAATTTGAGATTATAATGTAGATGGTTAAAATGACGGATTTCTCTCTATTTCATCAAGATCCATGATCCATGGGAGTCAGGATTGTATTCTACATGATGGCAACGTGAGCAAGTCATTGGTTTACATACAAAACACTACAGTTTTCTATATGGGATACAGAAACTGGCAACACTTACCACTTAGATGTAATACAGGCAATATTTTGACTGTTTGGAGGTTACTCTTGTCCTAGTGCTATAGATGTATACATTCATATTGTTTTCCCATTGAATCCTTTGCTTGTGACACTGATCCATAATGCAAACAGCATCCATGCTGGTCCACAATGCAAACAGTCAGCACTTATTCATTGGTCACACCCAGATAGAAGGTCATCTGTATGAGAATACATGTGTTCATAGAATTCAGTATCTATCATAGTCTAGTATGATAGATGATTGCGAGTTGTAGCAACATGTCACAACACCCAAGCCTTGACGTTGAATGATCATAAAATTTAAGAGCTGTCAAGCTTCATATCTTCATTATGCTATTGACTGTCATTCAAACCCGTTACCCATCATGCACTGTAATGATTAATTACTGTGCCACATGCCGAGTCTAACTCCAGTGAGCGGAAAATAAAGCGGGAAATCACAAGGACAAGTCATTATCTCAATTAGCTGCTTCAACAGCCAAAGTCAATAGAAATGGTCTAAACGAGGATTAAGTGACCACCATCTATACCGCCCACGGGGGTAGAAAAAAAGGGAATGGGTTGGGCTTTTAATGATATATGATTGGTGGGCCCTTGAAAATCTGAGGTGTATTTAAAGCGACGGCCGGGCAAATTGTTTTCGGCTTTCGGCTTTAGTCTTTGTGCGTGTTTCAGTCTTTGTGCGTGTTTCAGTGTTTGCGCGTGTTTCAGTCTTTGTGCGTGTTTCTGTGTTTGTGCGTGTTTCAGTCTTTGTGCGTGTTTCAGTCTTTGTGCGTGTTTCAGTCTTTGTGCGTGTTTCAGTCTTTGTGCGTGTTTCAGTCTTTGTGCGCGTGTTTTCAGCCTTTGTGTGTTTCAGTTTTGTGTGTTTGTGTTTCACTTTCAGCTGTTTCAGCTGAGTCTTTGGGGAGGTGTTTCAGTCTGTTCGTGGGTTGATGTTTGTTGCACAATCAACAGCAAACAGCAAGTCACTGTTTCAGCCGCCAAGAACCACGCCGAAACCGACCGAGCAAGAACCACGCAGCCCGGGTGTGTGTGGTGGAGGAACTACCAGACCTGCACATGGGTGAGTCCATTGGGGAGGGGTGGATGGTAGTGTGGGCTGGACTTATTGTCGATGCACAATCAACTAGAACGTCAGGCTGTATCACTGCAAGTTGACCGCGTGTTTACAATGTTCGTTTACAGAGCTTTAAGTTGACAGAGCTGAGATGTAAAGTCCAATGTGAAGTTCCAGCTTTTCCACAGCAGATAGTAGGTGTGAGATTAATTTGTGGTTTTTATTGCAGAGCTGTTGCTTGCATATAAACACCTTGTATTACAGAGCGGCTGTTTGAGCAGTATCACTGACGCTGTATAACTCATGGTGCTTACAGAGCAGCTGTTTGAGCAGTATCACTGACGCTGTATAACTCATGGTGCTTACAGAGCGGCTGTTTGAGCAGTATCACTGACGCTGTATAACTCATGGTGCTTACAGAGCGGCTGTTTGAGCAGTATCACTGACGCTGTATAACTCATGGTGCTTACAGAGCGTTTGCTGGAGGACCACGAGTCTCTGGTGTGTTCCTCGGTGCTGCTGTGGCCGCGACAGAACAACAACAGACTGGTGTTCTGCCAGCGTCCCGACCGCTTCAGCCTCCTCACCCAGCCCCAGGTACTGTGGAATTAATAACGAGTCTTGACACATTCTAGAGTGCACCAGCACTAGGGTAACATAACCAGTTTTTGATTGTCTCTCACATCGGCCCCTGTATTAAAAACTATACTTTTTTTACTTCAAAATAACATAGAAATGTAGAGTACATTGTAATTTGCCAAGAACAGCTCTTCACATATAGCATAACATGTTGTCACATAACTTTGCCTTGATGCCATACAATGTAATTTACACCTTTGTATTAGTTTTGGTTTCAAGTTGATATGCTCACAAGAACTTCAGAGAGTTTGATTGAATGTGGTTTCTATGACCTAATTTCAGTTTTCTGCCCTTAAAGGGCTGCACTGGTTAACAAAAGAACAGAAACAGGTGTCTAGCGTATATGTCATAGCATTATTCGGAGACAGCGTTGTCATGGTTACTGACGGTTGACATGGTTACAGTCCGTTGTCATGGTTACCGGCCATTAATTGGCCTATTAATAATAAATAATAATAATTACATATGTAGAGCGCTCTATCCATAAAATGGGATAAAGCGCTGAAACAATATATGAACATTAAAACAATGATGCAGTCCTAAAACAACAGTTAAAAAGACAATTAAATTAATACAATATCAATATGTACGTAAACAAACCATCATATTAAAATTACAAGTAAAATGCCTCTTTAAATAAAAATGTTTTAAGTTGACGTTTAAAAGAATTAACAGTGTCACAGGTCCTAAAATGAGTGGGCAATTTGTTCCAGAGTCTAGGAGCCGCTACACTGAAGGCACGGTCTCCATATGCCACTGTTTTTGATTTTGGTACCACTAAAATATTGGATGAGGATGACCTTAAACGCCTTGAAGGTACATAAGGTGTAAAAAGCTCTTTGAGATATGCAGGACCATGATTATTCATACTCTTAAAACACAGCAATAAGACCTTAAACTTAACACGCTGTTCTACTGGCAACCAGTGGAGCTCAATAAGTGATGGAGATACATGATCATATTTTTTGATGCCACAAATAAGTTTGCATGCTGCATTTTGTACGGGCTGTAATTTAGAAGTGAGACTTTTTGGGGAGCCAATCAAAAGTGCATTATTCTGATCTAATTTGGAAATCACAAACGCTTGTACAACTGTTTTTAATTGCTTATCGGAGAGGTGTTTTTTAATTCTGCTGATTCTGTATAAGTTAAACCAAGCACCCTTACAAGTTGTTGCTACCTGCTTATCTAACTTAAGATGTTGATCTATTTTGGCACCAATGTTTTTTACACACGATGAAGCAGCAACTTTAGTATCTCCCACAGTTACTGCTGTTGGTTTTATTTTCTTAAGATTATGAGCACTACCCATTACAACTAAATTTGATAATAAACTTTATGGTACCACCCTCCAACCAACTTATGAGCGATTCCTTTTTTAAGGTAAGTAAATGTTTGGAGCGCTGTGGAAACTCCAGTTTTTGCCGGACGCGGCATTGTGACACGTCGTTTTGATGCACCTCACAAAGATCTTCGCGATGAGCCAAGCTGCGGCGTGGTATGGCTGTCTGTTTCAAAATTAGACCCCTGCCACCTTTCCAAACGACAGGCGATGAGAAGTTTTTGACCTATTACAACCAAATTTGATAATAAAATTTAGGGTATCACTTTTCAGAGTTGATAAAACTTTGGTGTACTTTGGTCCACTTTCAACCAACATATGAGCGATTTGTGTAAATATCTCGTTACCAATCTACAGAGAGAAATATTTCACCGATTGCAACCAAATTTGACATTTAGCTGTACTGTACTGCTCTCCAGACGTGGTTTTATTTTGGTGTACTTTGGCTTATTTTTGATGAAGTTAAAAGACTTTTGAAATTAGAAAACGGCAAAAAAATACTGGCTTTTTACTA